>JADQAV010000002.1:0-564366 GCA_019775845.1 Myrmaecium sp. VS I D KN 1 | reverse complement strand
TGGTTCTTCCTCGCCATGTCTTATCACTACATGTCCATCTGAAACGCATGTATATGCTATGCTGTACTGTGCTATAGACAGATGACAGATATCTGTACGAGCGAGCAAAAGGGACATGTTTTTAGACTTGTACGTGTGTGTGTGTGTTTCGGGTCATGGGGGGTTATGTACATGTACATGTATAATGGCTATGTAGTAGCAATACTTCATTAGCTGACCTTCCTACCACCACAGCAAAAGAGACTGGTTCAGGATGTGATATATTGGATTGATTCGTATGGATAAGTGGAGAGCAACAGATCGTGCTTTTCGACGTGAGCGGAGAATACCTAACTCAAAAGCAAGCCTTCATAGACCAAGCGTGACAGCGTGCAGACATCGTGAAGTGCCCTGGCCTTCCTTGCCGCCTTCGTGCAATAACGTGGAGATATCATAACGACGTAGACAACAAGGAGGGGAGCAAAGAGGGGATAAGAAAAACAAGAGAACGGAGAACAGCCCACTCCAACCTCGACACCCCGCACCTCCCAGCCCCCTTCCCTTCAGCTGGACTCATCAAGCTGTCCGTCCGACCCCCCAAACAATACTGCAACTTCCCCCGCCAGGGAAGTCACTCCTTCCCCCCTCCCCCTTCAAAACCGATCCCCCCAAATCCCAACAACGCTCATCGCAAACGCCGAGCCGAGCAGCGCAAACCGCCAGCCCTCCAGCACCCGCGCACCCTCCACCTTCCTCCTCACCACCTCCCCATTCACATCCACACCCCCCTCCAGCAACCGGGCTTCCTCCTCCTCCAAATCCACCACCCCATCCACCCCCTCCCCATCCTTACCCGCAACCCCAGCGCCACCAAAAAACCGCGCCGGCGCCACCAAATCCAACCCGACCCCCAACCCCGCCATCCCCGTCGTCCAGAGCAGATACGGGTGCCGGGCGGGGGCGGGCGCGAGCGCGAACGCGAGCGTGAACGCGGACGCGGCGACGGCGGCGAGGGCGCGCGTGTGCAGGGCCCCGAGCGCGCGGAGCTCGGCGTGGGCGCGCGCGGCCAGCGTCGCCGTCGGCAGGGCGAGCAGCGTGGGCAGGGTGAGGGTGGCGAGGGTGTAGGAGACGCCCTGTTAAAGTGTGGTTTTGTTAGCGAGTGCGTTCTGCGTTCTTCTTCTTCTTCTTCGTCGTAGTCGTCGTCGTCGTTTTCTTTGTTGGTGGTCACAATGATGGGTTGGGCTCCGGCGGGGTCTTTCTCCGGTGGAGTGAAGGGGAAAATGGGACTACTAAGGTATGGGGATGCGCTTACGGTCAGGAGGCCCAGCGAGACCGTGCCGACAAATTTGCACAGGGTGATGGTTTTGGCCATCGTGAACTGCTCGGGATGGAGATTATGTGAGCGGATGTGTTCGTTGCAGGACGTGGACAGTTGGGAAAGAATGATAAACTGGCGGAGTTGAGCGGAGCTGGGTAGCAATGGCGTTGCTACGTAAGAGCTTGGGCTCCTTCCTTCCTTATCCCCGAATCCCGCCGTTGGCGGCTACGTCACGTGGTCAAGATCAAATCAATACTAATCAAAGAATTACATACCGTAAATTACAGGGCAAACTACTACGACCACTTGAAGGTTCACCTCTTACAACTTGACAACGGCATGCGTGATGATCCAAAGTGCTGTGCCGAGACGAAGAGATCTCATGAGTTCCGACTGAAGTACCGAAGTACCGATGATATTCAACGGATCTGCAAGCCTGTTTATGTTATACATCACCAAAGATAACCCCCCCCATGCGCGCCCTCTCCCATCCGCCCATCCGCTGCTGTGCCCGTTCCCATGAAGAAACACCAGGTGATGCAAAAGAAAACCGTCTGCCTTCGGCGAAGCCACCGTGACGGGAATCTATGAGCATGAAGTGGCCCCTTCCGACCGCAAATCGCTATCAAGTAAAAAAAAAAACACCTCAAGAGAACGCCTTTGTGTGGGGAGTGCTGAAAGGAAATCGTGGGAGAATCGTATCCGATGCTCGGCCTAATGCATGACCGACCCAGTCCAGTGTGCTTACAGATTGCTGTAGCGCTGGCCTTGCCGGGTCAACGGTTTTCCAGACCGGTTCAGCGGTACCTTGACCTTAGGTTCTGCGGCTTTTTTCTGTTTCTTTGGTCGGGGCTGATCTGAATGAAGATGTCCAAATTTGGAGAGTGCAATAGTATTCTTCCAAGCCAGACATCGGTGCTTCGTCGCGTCCACGTCCACGTAGGTTTTGGTACGGGTGGAGACTCGTGTGGCCTGTTCTTCCCCAGCAGTCTTCCGCTCCTCCGTCTCAGTCAAATGCTCCTTCAGCTTCTTCATATGTTCGACGATAGGCTCTCGGAACGCTTCAAGCTCCTTGATAAGAAGTCTCTCGCGATTCCCACGATCGTCGAGGTAGAAGAGTAACTGCTCAATATCCCCAGGATCATCGTAATAACCCCATTGATTGGCATTGGTCAGCTGTGTCGGCCCTTCGCATTGCTCTTTGCGCTCTGCTGGAGTCATAGCAAAGAGTTGCCTATGACGCTTTAGATCTTCAGCAGGCAGCTTCAGAAGACCTTCCAGGTCACTCTCGTCCGGACCTTGCACCCAGAGACGACCGTTAGCATAGCCATAGTGAGCGGTCGAGCTGTTGGGAAGTCCCCTGTAAGGCATCCCATTTCGCTCGAACCAGAAATACCGGTTACAGAATCGGTCGACCCCTAATAGCTTGGTCCGTTGGACGTTGGCCTCGCGAAGATCGTTCTCGCAATCAGCGATGGATTTCTCGCATTGGCGAATCTCCTCCTTCTTCTTCTCAATGGCTTTGAGGAGTTTCTTCCACTCGGCCGCCTGTTTGTTCTTTGCGGCCTCAGCCTTCTCCTTTTTCTCCCTCTCTTTGCGTATCGCTTCCTCCTCCCGCTTGCGTTTCCTACTCGAAGCCTGATCGTTTGTGCTACGGCGAAGAGATCGGGAGTTGCGCGGCACGTCCTCGTCGCTACCTTCCTCTCCGTCCGGGTCCTTCGGTTCCTCCGTCTCAATACCGGACATGCTGATATCCGGAGATTCAGTGGACTCTGGGGGCGGCGTCGACGGCATGTTTTCTGGAAGAAGTATCTTTCTCTGCTCATCAAGCTGACGAAGCTCTTCCACGCTGCCGAGGAGTCAGTACGGGTTCTTAGGTTCACAAACCATGTAACTTACAGAGGCTTCCTGGCACGCTGGAACTCCATCCTCTCCTTCCGGATATCGGTCATATCCGTAGTGCTCCTCTCCAGGTGATCCCGGAAAGTTTTCGTCGTAACGCTGAGCATTGCCGCAATTTCGAGCGCAGCTATCCGAAGATTGATATCGAGCTCCGCATACCGAAGGCGAACGGTCTCTTGGTCAGGTTCTTCATCCATAGGAACCAGATGCGCCAAAATCTTATCGCAGATCTCCTTCTTCGCTTCGAAAAAAGACACCCTCCATATCAGGCCAGCGAGAATCAACTGCCAACCGCCTGCCGCAAAGTCCCCCACCTTCAAGCGTTCGACCCAGTCCACCTCGGAAAATAGCTCCTGTGCGCGGTGTAGGTCCTTAGGCGGCTCTGGTGTAGGGCTCTTGGCTTTGAGTGCTGCAGCTTCAGCCTTTGCCAAACTGCTGCGGGTGGATCTAGCTGGGGGCCGAAGCTCCGGCTCTGACTCCGGCTCTGACTCCACTTCACCCTCAGCTTCGTCGTCTTCATCGTCCTCGTCGTTCAAAGCCGGGAGCCGAATCTGAAGTTCACCCTTCTCGTTGACCAGCTGCTTCAAGACAGAGCAATGAGTTTCATTCAGAAGTTCGCACTCCACCGTATTTGAAGACCACCGCATTGCATCCACAAAATCATCAAAAGTGAAGGAGTCGAGGTAGTAGATGTTGTCGTGAACATTCAGGAGATTCCACACGGAGAGGAGTGAGCCAACGGAAGACATCTTGAGGCCGTTGTTTCTTTCGGACTCATCCCCACCCGTTGGGCCGTCATCCGAGAAGAATTTGAGGGGTGGCCGTGTCCTGACCACTTCTTTCGACGGTGGTCCGCGTTTGGGTGGAAGTTCCGTATCTTCAATGGGATAAACTGGGGGCGGTGGTCGCGGCGGCGCTTGAGGCACTTGGTTCGTTGGTATCCACTTCCTTCCCATATCCACATTGGCATGTCGGAGATGGTCTACCGGCTGACCCTGCGGGGGCTGATCCCTTCTCCACATATCCGTGAGCTTCGACTGTTGACCGGGGATTCTGTTCATGATGTCGAAGAAACCCTGTCCTGGGTGTTGCGGTACGAACCCATTTGCTGGCGCGTGGTTCGTTGCGAATGCCGGATATTTGGCACGGATCAACGACTCCTCCGCGTGTATCGGATCGAAGGGATTGGTAGATTTTGAGGGCTTCTTTGCTGCCAAAGGACGAGCTTGGTTCTGGTTCGCCAGGTCCGCCAGGAAGTTGAAGAATGACCCTTCCTGGTCCACCTTATGTCTCGAGGGCGGTCCTTTCTTCTCCACCGGCTTATCCTTCTGTAGAAGGTCGGGAGGCAGTTGTGTCGGAATGTTGTAATGCCGCGCGAGTTGCTCCTTGACTTGCCAATATGATGCACCCTGTGCGCCCTCTTTTACGATGGAATGCTTCAGGAAGGATTTCAGCTTCGCCTTTGTAAATGTGTTGCGATCCCTTGTCAGATGTTTCGAGTCAGCCATGGCTTCCTGCCCTGGCATTGTCTTGATGCTGACGAAATATCTGGAATAAGACTCGGTCACACTTCCGTCGGATTGGCGCATCCTCGGAAACGTCATCTTCTCCCTTACGACACCTTCAAGCTTGGCTCCGTCAGCCATGAACACGGCGACATGCTCCTTCGGAAAGAAGTCATCCTTGAATTCCTACGTTATGCGTTAGTGACCATACACACGGGTTTCCACGGGCGACGGTTTACATTGAACACAAAATTTACTAGATGACAGTTAATGATAGGGTTCAGGTCAGTGTAAAGGACATAATATGCATACCAACATCATCCATCCGTGGTATCGTTGAATGCTGGACTTTGCGCAGGACCGGCTCTCGAAGCGGTTCCGGGAAGGTGTTGTCCACCTCCGTCGATTCGACCATCTACGACCTGGTCAGCCTTGCAACAACAGAGCACCGAAACGATATGCTTACTTCACTGTGCAGAGCTTCGAAGTATGTTAGCCCACTATGGCCGGTGATGTCACACGTGAACTTCTTCTGGGGTAGCTGTTAGCGGTGATCAAGGCGCAACCCCCAGCATGCACGTGAAAACACAAAAGGCACTTGCCTGTTGGTAGAAATCGCGCCTGCATATTGACGGTGTGATTAGCGATTGAGCTACTTAAGACTTGGCGAAGAGTAGACCACTCTTCCTCCCCTCACCGCCTCCTCACCAACACAACACATACCTTCGAAGATAGCTCTCATAGCTCGTGAAAACCTCCCCGGTCTCCGGAATGCCCCAAACCTGGAATCACACATCAGCTTCCCTGCCTCTGCCTCTGCCACGCTTTGCTTCGGCTCTCACACACACACCTCCGTATTCTCATCCAGATTGGGCGGTGGGGGTACATGTTGGACAGGCTTCCGCCTGAACTGAACCTGGAATTGCGAGTTTCAGCACGCGCGCAATACGACGCCCCGCAGGGGGGTTTGGTGGTGGTGGTGGTGGATGGTCCTCACCATGGTGGGAGATCGATCCACCTCTACACGTCCCGGCCAATGTAGGGGCAAGTGACGCGCACGTTCGCGTCCCGCGATCCGGATAGTCGATCTGTTGCGGTACAGCACTTGTTCCCGCAATCTTTGAAGGTCCTCCAGACAATTGGCGGAGCGTGAGCGGAAGGACGTCGTGGTCTTCGGGCGCAAGGACCTGGCCTTCCCGAATCTCCGGAGAGGGGGGGGAGGGGGGTTCGAGCGGAATCGCGGAGGTGCTGCGGAGGTGCTTCTGGAGCTATATGACGCGTGTGAGAGATGGAGGCGTGTCGCAAGGCTGAGGCCGAGATGGGCGGCGGTCGTGGTGGGTGCCGACGTGGGCGGCCGAGGTCGCGGGAGAAGGTGAAAAGGGTTTTGGAAGGAGGGAGAGTGTCGCGACAGGCCGTGGAGGAGGGCCGGGAAAAGGTGGGTGGGTGGTGGATGTTTTAATGGACGTGCCTGGGGCGGCGAATAATGGGTCCATGCGGAAAGCGGTAATCCACTTGGGACCGTTTTAGGACCCTCTACCCGCCCCGGGAACAACAAACTTCTATCTTCTTGACCACGTACGACCGCCGGCACACCCGCATGTTTGTACTCGTTGTGATCCTCGTCTCACGTACGGAGCAGTAGAGGCCTTCTCATAGATCAGCCCTTGGATTATATAGACCGGCGGCTCTCTATCACAGCGCGGCTGAGATGGGATCCTCATGATCGATGCAAGGTGCCCGGGGGTTCGCAATTGAGCCCCGCAAGCTGTCCTCCCTGTAATCAGAGCGGCGAGCTTGCTATACTATACGAAGGGCGTATACCGCTGGCTTTACTGCGCTTTGTATAGCAGATATACCTTGTCGAGGTGGGGCGTAAGCGTACCCTCGGACAGGGGAATCACAGAAAGGCATTCTTGACGCTTACGACTAATTGAAGCAACGAGCACATGGAAACGCGATGGTACAGCATCTTTAAATGTATTTACTCTAGCATGGTGATTCGGTCCTGGGCAGTGCTTCCGGGACCTTCATTCATGAAGTAAGGTATACGACTAGAAATCCTACCCAGCTGCCAAAAACACCAATGGCACTATATGAGCTCGTGAACATGAGCGGTAAGAACTCGTACTTGTGACCGAACACTAGCTGATGCACAAGCGAGCAATAGACAATAAGGGGGATGGCCACTGTGATGTAAAGAAGGGAGAATCTGTCGAGGAGGAAAACTCTAGGTTGGGAGGAACTGGACCATCTGTTAGCCTTGTTGGTTTAGGTAAGCGGGGGACTTACGCTGGAGCAAGCCTGTCAAAGCTGAGGAGGAAGAGGATCAGCCAGAAGACAGTGTAAACGGTTTTGATCGGGAACTCGGCGGCGGTGAAGAGCAAAGGGAACAGTGAGACGTGTCCAGCGACAGCAAGGGGCCTGTATGCCCCAAGGTGGCGGCGGTCCCGGAGAGCGAGGAGACTGAAGGGGATTATCACGAGCAGGATGGCCTTTTCGTGGACGTGCCAGCCGAAAAGGAAAGAGGCATATCCGCAAAGGGTCACGGCACCGACAAAAGCCTCCCAGGTTGGTTGCATCAAGAGCTTGCCGAGCGGTATCTTTTACTTGTTAGCCAGATATAACGTTCTTGTATTTCAGCGGTGATCTCTTACGATCTGAAAGAGCAGTGTCAACACGAACGTCGCCCTCGGAGGCACGTCCGGAAGTACTGCAAACGAGGTATCGCCAACGAGGCCCCTCGTCACGCTGTTCACAGCAGCTTGGTTGACGTTCAGATGAAGATACGGAGCCACTGTTGGACGTTAGCCTACCAACAGGTAAGGTACATTCCGAGAGCTTCCTACAATAGATCAGTACTCGGTCAACGAACGAGTACATGGCCCAAACATTGGGTGCCCAATAAGCATGACATAGGCCCCGAGAGAATGGGAACAGTCTGCTCAGGAGCTGAGGCATTTGCTCCCAGTACACGAAGGGGCCAAAAGCAACTCCGAACACGGCGCCGATGCCGACGCCAAGTTTTACGCAGTTCCAGAACTGGATCCGGAAGATGGAGTTTGGGCTGAGGCAGTATGCCCTCAGTAAGAAGACGAAGTATGCCGGAGCTAGGTAGAGGTAGATGTGCTTGAGACACAGCAAGGCAGCAAACAATAGCCCGCTAGGGAGCAGAGTCTTGCGTTCTCGCGCGAGGACTAAGGAAAGTACCAGGATACCGTAAAGGAATCCATTATACTGGAAGTGAATATGGTCAATGATAAGGAGACCCGGTGACAGCAAGACTGAAAGGGCAGCGGCGTGTGCCGCCCTACGAGACTTCGACGTCTGCACATAGCTGTGGGGGAGTCGGTTAGGCAGAGGGGATATGTCGGAAAGGCTAGGCTGACGCACAGGTGAAGGGCGTAGAAAAGCACGAGCTCAGTAAGGATGACTGTACTTCTTTGGAAGTAAACAGTCTGCCAGCTGTCATAGTTCAGATCCTTGACATTGAGCATTGCTGGGTGAAGGAAGCGGGCCGCCTGTGACATCAGCCACTCGAAGCCGGCAAAAAACGGCGGATAGTCCAATGTCCATTCTGAGGTATCCTGCCAGATATTAGCAAGTTTATAGAAGCATTGACTCCTGTCCTTACTTCATAATACCACTGCTTGACCGGGAGTGAATGGGTAATGGCTAGCCAATTCCTGTGCACCTCAAAATCCGTGGATTTGCTGGAGAGTAAGGGTCAACGAGGGCAACAGACGGAGTCGTTTCCGGACACGACAACATACTATGCAGGGAACAGCAGGACTTTTAGGGCCGTCGCGACGACCGCGCATTGCGCGATTGAAGGGTATAGGCCAGGCATGGAGTTGTTGCTTGGCGGGCAGTTCCAGGTGAATTGCGCCGATCTGGGTATCTTGCTGTGCGCCGCGGACGGGATGGGATCATGGTCAACGTTGGAGGTTCGGCTGTTCAGCCACCACACGCGAGGCAACGCGGTAACGCGATCGGTGGGGTTGGCTGTGGCTGATACGGTTACCGTATCCGTAGCCCCTGTATTCTCCGAACAACTTGAAAACCGCGGCAGCTCGAAAAGTTTCACGTCCCTAGGGCTGTGAACGCCTTGACACTTGCCTGACTCCCTAGCTTCGCCTAGGTTATCGGTCAGCATCGGACGGGAGTGCCGTAAGGGTGGGGTTCTCTGTTCAAAATACCGCAAGTTCGAGATGTAGCTGCAGTACAAACAGTATGCGGATTTCACCACAATCGCGTGGACAGTTCGCAGTACGCTTCTGCGAGAACGACGGGACCCTGGATCTACATGACATCGCCGTGTTCAAGATGGCGAGAAGGGGTCATAGCAGTCATAAAGGCTACAGAAAAAAGGGCAAGCATGGGCCTGACCGTGCCTGACCGATCAGCAGCACCGTACAATATGCGTACACGGTACGGTATACACGTCGTGTTCCAGCGTTTGCCAAATGGAGTACTACTGCAGTCTTGCGGCCCTATTGACTGCCCATCTACTTCCACACTATACAGCAGATCAGCACGCTCGTTATATGGAAATCCTTGAGCCTATATAAACCGGCGCGCTGTCCGCTTTTTCCTCGATCCCACGAGGAGGAGGACCTGATCTCTTGGCCACAGCATTTCGAGGACTTGAGGCTCCTAATGGTACGTACAGTAGTACTCCTTCCTACTGGTACGTACCTGAGGCAGTATTGGAGGGCAGGGTGCTGAAGCCGATGGAAGTGCATAATCAAACGATGGACGGGGACCTCCCGGCAACGGGCGACGTGACAATGATGGGACGCCCCGCCGCGGCCGACCGAAAGAGATTGGCAAGTCCCACCCAACGACACCAGGGCGGCAGCAGCGACAAGCAGAACCGGACAGGATTTGCAAGCGATTCGGCCGGTTTGCGCCTAGGGCGGGTGCAGGGTAAGCAGGTCCTGGCCGCAACAGGCCCCCATGCTGCCCGCACCACGCCCGTCTGCGGCATCGGCACATGGGAATAGCAGGCCTTGGTACGGAGTAGCAGCCTGTAGCTTTGCGCTGGCGCCGTTTTGCCTAATAGTTAGGGCTGGCTAGCTGGCCCGCAAGGAGGCCAGGGACACGATCGTACATGAACCCTTGAAAATCAAGGGCGCGAGGGAGGAAGAGAGAGAGGGGAAGCAGGCGGAGGAAGAGGGGGAAAAGGAGTAGTAAGGAGGAAGCGGTGAGCAAGGACCCGTCGACCTGCGCGGCGACAAGCACATTTTTTTTCTCTCGCTCTCTCTTTTTCGCTTTCGCCATCGTTCTCTCGTTGCTCCTCTTTCCCGTGACTCGTACATGCTGTACTCGCCTATATACATACAGACTGTACCTCTTCCCACGAGGCGCCTCCCACCCCCCTGGCATCTCGACCTGTCCCTGACGACGTTGTGTTGACCCGGCCCGGTTCTCGTGTGTCCCTGTCCCCTCCTCCGTACCGCCCGTACCTGCATCATTCTGCAGAATATGACAAGGCGATCGGTCCCAAACTGACGAGATTGTACCAGCGGCTGCTTGCGGTTAGTAAGGACGACCCCTAACCTCCTCCTCCCTCCCCTCCTCCCGTTGCAAACCCTCCCTCGCGACCCTTTTCCCATCTCCTCTCTTTCTTCTCCTTCTTCTCTCTCTGTTCCATCCTTTCTGTCCAGTCCGTCTGCTCTTCGCACCCGACATTCTTTCACTCGGCAATCCCCTTCTTATCCAGCGGCTACCGCCCGGTAGTCGGCTTCACTTCGTTCTTTGCTTCATTCTTCGCTCTTTCGCTACCGTTTGCAGCTCTTTCCAACCGGCCGCCTGAGGCATCTCCATTCGTCGTCCAACCACCTTTCAGTACCAAGAACTAATTCTCACGCGCATCTCGCGCCGTCAGCCTTCATATTACTTGTATCTAGAGGCGTTGCCCTCCTTTTGGCTTCTGCGCACTACTATCCTTCAGCCTCTTAGATCGGAGACCGTAGTGGTTTTATCACTTCGACCGCGGAGACTCCATTTGGCTTCACAACCGTCGCATCGTTTACCTGAGCAGTGTTTATGTCCATCGCGCAACGCATAAGTGAGCCATATCCAGCACTCTGTACATGTCGTCATTGTTTGGTTTTCGCTAATAGCCATGGCAGTTTTCGCTTTCCTGCAGTCCGACGCTCGCGCAACTCCACGACAACCGACAACCGAGAAGTTCGTGCATTCCTTTCGCCCGTTACATATCTGTTCCAAGTCCGGGACGCGCCGTACCGGACCTAGTAATACGCTCACAACGGCTGTTTTATCGAACGCGCGGGACACCTTTGTCCTGCCACCCCACTTGCTCGGAATGCAACACCAAGACTCCAACACTGGCCGTCTGCAGGGAAACCTGTCCAAGGGATCGATGAACGGCGACCACACTGGCTTCTCCCATGGCGCCTTTGCCAACAACCAGCCGTCTGTCGGGGGGTACGGGGATAGGCACCCTCAGCGTACCAACGTCCCGTCGATCAACACCGGCAGACTTGGCCAGGGCAACGCGGGCGCAGGCGATATGCAGACCCCTGGAACGGGATTCGATATGAATTTCACTCCTCTACTTCCTTCGCAACTGCTCCTTGGCAGCCCCTTCCAACCTGGATCTCCTTCCGCTTTCACTTCTCCACAGTTTCAGAATTTTTCCAGCTTTGCTTCGCAGAACTCTGTTCAGCAACAGCAGAACCAGCAGGCCCAAATTGGTAGCCCTATTCAGGCGCAGCAGCCGCTTTCTCCGCAGCTTTACCAAAGCCTCGTTTCGCCCACTGGAGTGAACGCTCCGTCCTTCTTTGGCGGGCCTCAGTCACCCACTGGCGGATTTCCCGGTCAATCCCTTGGCAGCATTGGCGCGTCTATGCAGATGGCGCCAGGCTTGGTCGCCGGTACCAGCCGTACTGTTTACTTGGGTAATATCCCTCCGGAGACCTCCGCGGAAGAAATTCTGGGACATGTCCGGAGTGGACAGATCGAGTCGGTCAGGCTCTTGCCCGACAAGAACTGCGCGTTCATTTCTTTCCTGGACAGCAGCTCGGCAACGCATTTCCATTCTGATGCAATCTTGAAAAAGTTGTCCATCAGAGGTCAGGATATCAAGATTGGGTGGGGCAAGCCTTCTCAGGTTCCCACGTCAGTTGCTTTGGCCGTCCAGCAATCGGGTGCTTCTAGGAATGTTTACCTTGGAAACCTTCCGGAAGACGTCACTGAGGATGAGCTTCGTGAGGATTTGGGCAAGTTTGGTCCCATTGACACGGTTAAGATTGTTCGCGAGAAGAACATTGGTTTCGTGCACTTCTTGTCCATTGGCAACGCTATCAAGGCTGTGGCTCAGCTGCCCCAGGAGCCGAAGTGGCAAGCCCCTCGTCGTGTCTACTATGGCAAGGATAGATGCGCTTATGTCTCTAAGACTCAGCAGCAAAACGCTGCTCAGTACTTGGGTATTGCGCCTGGCTATGCGCACGTTCTGAACGGAGCTGACCGAGACTTGATCTCGAATGCACTTGCTCAGCAGTCCGTTGCTGCCGCTGCTGTTGCTACCTCCGCTGGCGGTGTCAACAACCTTGGGAACAGAACGGTTTACCTTGGGAACATCCACCCCGAGACCACCATCGAGGAGATCTGCAATGTTGTGCGTGGAGGCCTCCTGCACCATATCCGTTACATTCCTGACAAGCATATCTGCTTCGTGACTTTTATTGACCCCACTTCAGCTGCATCTTTCTATGCTTTGAGCAACCTGCAAGGTCTGATGATCCACAACCGTCGTCTCAAGATCGGTTGGGGCAAGCACTCAGGCGCCTTGCCTCCGGCTATTGCGTTGGCTGTCAGCGGTGGTGCTTCGCGTAATGTGTACATTGGCAACCTGGACGAGTCGTGGACCGAGGAACGCCTGCGCCAGGACTTCTCGGAGTATGGTGAGATTGAGCTGGTCAACACTTTGCGTGAGAAGAGCTGTGCCTTCGTCAACTTCACAAACATTGCCAATGCCATCAAGGCCATTGAGGCTGTGCGTGGACGCGAGGAGTACAAGCGATTCAAGGTGAACTTTGGCAAAGACCGTTGCGGCAACCCTCCTCGTCAAATGAACCCGAACAATCAGAACCAGCAGTCTGGAAACGCTGATGGTCTGGGGTCGCCCTCTCCTCTGAACGGGTTCCAGTCTGGACAGAGGCCCTCCGCATCGCCTACCAACTCTAACGGGCCAAACTCCAATGGACAGTTCCAGGGAATGCAGGTCCCTACTCCGGCTGCCATCCTCAACACCGGGTCTAACAACCCTCTCATGTTGTATCTCCAGCAACAGCAGCAACAACAGCAGCAGCAACAGCAGCAGCAAGGCCAGCAACAATTAGAGCAGCAGCAACAGCAGTCATTCGCGGCGCAGCAAGCTGCCTTCTACGGTGCCGACAACAACTCGCCTCAGCATCAATCGCACCCTTCGCATAACAGCAGCAACAGCTTCAGCCTCACCAATGGGAACAGTACTGGTGCCCCCACCATTGGAGGCCTCCTTGCTCCCTCGAATCTGAGTGCTCGTGCACAGCACGCTCGCGCTGTCAGCTTGCCTGTCTTTTCCCAAGGGCCATTCACTCAGCCTATCCAGGCCTCGCAGGGATCTCAGCAGCAGTCAAACGCGTTTGGCAGCCTCAGTTCCGGTATCGGCGGTTTCGGTAACAATAACTCCGGTTACGGCCTTGCAATCCAAGGAGAAGGTGGCCTCGGTTGGGTTGAAGAAGAGATCGGTGCACAGTGAGATGTGAACCTATCCCTCACCAACCCTCAAACATCCCGTACCATCGCACAGTACCTTTATACTTTCGTTGAATTCTCTTCTGTGCGATTGAGTCACCCCTCCGTTTCTTTTTTATCTTTCTTTCCTCTTCCTTGTATGTTTGATTTTTCTGATGTCCTTTCCTCTCCGCCAACCACCACCACCCTACACCCTAAGAAATCTAATATTCGCTTTTTCCACCGTTGTGTGTCTGCCTCGCGCAGCTTCACTTTTCTCTCCTATGTATCTTCGTTTTGTTGTGTATCTTCACCACACCTCTTGTCTTGTTATGCCCTAAGTAATACCAGCATGTCTTCCGCTCGAACAGACCGTAATAAAGTCACATCTCCTCCGTCCGAATCTGTTTCGCGTCGTTCGTTGTTATCTGCTTTGAGGGTGCTGCGTGTTTTGGATATTTGAGGTCATCGTTGTTATCGTGTAACGCCGCCCTTCTTCTCGTACGGAGGGTTGCTGCTTTTTGAACCTGCTGTCACGGATGTCCCTACTCGCGTTGGGTCGTTGTAGGAGTTTACCAGAAGGCACGCGGAGAAGGTTGCGCTTCCTACGTTTCAGGGACGGAGGGATGGAGGGTTGGTGTAAGTTTAGAGTTTGTTTTCGTTTGAAGGTTAGAAGTAGAGGGGATGGCGTCGAGTGTTAGATGGTGCTGTTGGCAGGAGAGTGTACTAGGATAGAAGCAACGTCGTTGTTGGATGGTCTTCTGTAGAGCTTAGTTGTATTCGAGATGTAATTCCCCCCGCCCCTGTATCCCTTGCTATCTTATCCCTCACTTTCAAGCTCACAAGCTCCCACGTCATCGCTCCTCTCGATAGAAGTCCTCTACCTCCCAGTCCCTGCTCTTCTTCTTTTCCTACGCACCAACTCCTTCTCGCGCGGATTACCTGTCTGATCTTCCTCTTCTCTCTTTACACCAGTCTCCCCTTCAGCAAAGCTGACGCATGCTCCGGTTGTGGATATGGCTGTCACTGTTGCTCATCCTCATCCTCGGGTTTATCTCTTCTGCGGGAAGAGGTTAGGAGAGGTACGTCATCTCTCCACGGGGAAGAGAAAGAGGTCGACGGAGAAGAGAAGAGTAGGAAAGGAGAAGAGTAGGAAAGGAGAAGAGTAGGAAAGGAGAAGAGTAGGGAAGGAGAAGAGTAGGAAAGGAGAAGAATGGAAAGGAAAGCCTGAGGTACCCCGTCGACCTGTCTTTCTCTCTCTCTCTTTTCCTTCCATCACGATCGGTGGTGCAGTTCATCCCTTATACTCATCCCTTGCCCCTTGGGTAACGATAGACAGCATTGTGTGAGGTCGGTCATAGCACGGTCCATTCCTTGATTTATCCATATATTTGTATATTCATGGCTCGTTACTACTTCTCGCATTCTAACGAACTATTTGTTCGATCCAGTTCCTTATACATATGAGACGCAATTGAACGTGCCTTTGAATTCGCCCTGGCCCTTTATCCATCCATCCAGCGTGAGCAGACTTACCTATGACGAGTTGGCTACATACGAGGATGAGAAGGAGAAAACTCAGAGCACGTCAGGGATAGACACGTTCTCCCTTCGTTGAGTGAGATATATCACAAAGACGCCACGAGCGGGACAGGCATCATCGTGGACTGTACGTCGTAGACCACGGGAACATGACATGCGTAGCGTAGGAAAGAAAGCAAAGCGCTCACGAGATCGAATCTTTCATCAAAAGGGGAATGCAATAGCTAGGGAGAGGGGGAAAAGAAGTTTGGCGAGACACCTCCGGCCCCCTATTTCGAGAAAGGGCAACAATAGGTTTTTTCGTGAGGGTCAGGGGCCGCATTTCCCAAACATACCGCTGGCGTATCGTCGGATAAAGAAAGAGAGGGGGAGCCTTTCAGCGTACAGTTCTATCGAAATGGCGAAAGCCGCACGGGAGGAGACTGGGGAAAGGGGTACATTCCCGATAGTCCCGTACTCCTAAAACACGAACGGAAGCTAACGGTGATCCGTCTCGAACGACATCGCCGGCTGCTCCATCGAGCATCAACGGAGGGGACCATGAGAGAAAGGGCGGCGAGAGTTGCGGGACGACGCTCCAGGTCCATCGGCCGTAGAGCAGATAGGAGGGGACCAGGAAATGATGCCGTCCATCCATTCATCCTCTGGAGAACGCAGAGACCCCCAAAAGGATCACCGAGAGCGGCGATCCCCCATCCTTCCCGGCGTCGAATCACACCGCCATAACACCCGGATCCTATACGCGGGAGTAATACGCATCGCGGCCGAAAGCTGCAAGTGACAGGCTGGGAGGAACTCACATTCTATCGCGAAGGGCCTAGGTACATGAGCAATTCTGATAGATCAATTCCTGTTGATCTGAGAAGCGCTGCAAACTTTGGCGTTTCTCGTTCTCCTCGACGAAAAGCTTCTGTTTACTCCAGCGTGCCCTGCAGGAGGTAGGGCGGGGAGTATTTTTCCGCGGCCCGGGCGGCAAGCAAACGCATGCGGTGGCGTTCGGCTGAAAGCCTCATCTCTTTCCCCTCCCCTACCGGCCCCTTTCCCGTTTCTTTCAAGCCCGGCATTCTGGTTGGTGGTTGGTTTTTCCCACCTCTCTGCATCTCAGGAGTGGGAAGGAAGATCGCATGGAAAGCGTGCGGAGATGCCTCCGGAAACAGGAATCTCTACATGTGCTTGCTGACTTCGATGATTGGATCTTCACATACAATAGGTTGTTGTTATGTAGGCTGAGGTGAGGTATCCTTCCTATACTAGCTTTAGCATATTGCGCAGCCGGTCTCATGATCCTTCGCGGTGCGTATCGCGAAATCTAATTGAGTGACTGCTGATGGTGTATGTAGCCTTGACGGATACCAGAGTGCATATCAACCAGCGATGATCACTGCTGTTAGCAATGAAAAAAAAAGCAACGGGGGGTGAGGGCAGGAGCAACCTCCTTCAGCCCACCAAGCATTCAATGATCTACAGTGACCGAGATCGACAGTGGGAGATGCAGGCTGTCGCCATGCAGCAGAGAGAGCACGAGCAGAAAAGGGCCGGGCCGCCTGAGCTTATGCGGCTGGGACGGCGTTATCTCCCGGTGCCAATGACAATGATCGATACCGTGAAGATTCTTGCTTGATGCACACGCCACTTCGTTCCTTAGCGACTGGATGTGAAGAAGATCTGCTGACTGTCGACCTCCAGAGGCGGGCGCTCCGTTCAGGTCGATAACCCTTATTTCGGGTCGCGGTCATGTTGTCAAGTGCAGGCTAGTCAATCTAGAAATTGCAATCTGGCAATGGATAGCGAGATGGCCTGCTGAGTGGTTTGGGACGGAGATGCCGCCGAGCAAGGAGATCGACGGGAGATGCTACTGTGCATGGCTTCGAGGAATGCAGGAATGCGATCACTCCAGCACTCTGGATATTCTGAGTTAGTGACAATGCTGCAGCCGATAGACCCAAGGGTTTTGGGCGGCTCTCAGGGTCCAGCGAAATGTAGCTTGACTGCCCGCGACGCTTCCAACGATCTTCCGGGTTCCTGGTAGGGCGGCATGAAGCGAGGATCACTGGCAAATCATCCCCGAGCGTGCGGAGCGGAAGAAGGACCGATTGAAATTTGGAATTCGAGCGTAAGGAGAACCTCCGCATCCTCGATATTGTAGGGACTTTGCCATATCGATCCCGTGCTCGGAGTACTGCCTCAATACGGAGTACAGAGGGGGAGTAGAGATGATGGCGGATTGAATGCTCCAAGAAGTGGGCGTAGCTCAGTGGGGGCAACGACGAAATCGCCGACTAGTAGACCCGGCCAAACTGCATTCGTGCGGTCAGTCACGTTTGGCCTTGGAACCGCAGGAGCGCGGCAGCTCACTCCTCACCGTTGAAGCATGGCGGCAAGGCGATGGCGGCGGAAGTGAAGGGAAGTGGAGATGGAGGAAGTAGAGTGGACGGAACACGGGGGTCTTCACCTCCGATATCACTCCTGAGGAGCAGTGGACATCAACCCCCCCGAGACACCCCTGCATACGGAGTACATCCGGACGGTTTAGCCGCGGAGGGTAGTTAGCGGGTGGACTCGGTTCAGGAACTGAGCTCGGTGAGACTCTGCTCGTCACGGTACGGGAGAGTGATCTGATGCGTGCAATGGTCAACCATCCGCGGAGACGGGGAGGGGGAACCTCTAGAACGGGAGCCCATGACGGGAGTATTTGGAAGAGGAGTCAGATCGTGAGGATTAGGGGATGGTGTGGAGATGTTGGTGGGATCGGTCGGGGGGAGAAGTTGGAGCGGTCGACGAAGGATTGACGATTGGCGGTTCGAGCAAAGGTAACGTTGGGCGGTGCATTGGTCAGCCATCAGCCATGGCGGCGGTCGCGGGAGCGGGAAGGTGGGGCCTTTCATGCCTGGGGCGGAAAGCTTAACGGAGCACCGCCTATCAGACACGCGGAAGGCCAGGCGGGTAAGGGGAATGGCGAGGCGGGGTGTGGCGCGGGTGCGCATGTGCGATCTCCGCACATCACCCGCCATACTCAGTTGGTTTTAGGTGCATGTGTGGCTGTTGCGGCTCCGAAGCTAGGACATCCCCGCTTATACGGAACCATTTCGTGCGTAAAGTTCTACTGTGGAAGAAAGCCTGATTTATTCGATTTAAGCCAGACTGCGGTGCGCTGACGGAGACGATAGAAAAACCGGACACTGGACAGTACTAATTAAGTACCTAGTATTTCGCTATACCACGAGCAGGAGGTCGTCATGTATTTCTTGCCGACCTTTCCTTCCTCGGCCTTCCATTGGTAACTGACGGATGTACATATGTACAGTACATTCCACGGTGCTGTACCCTGCAGGATCATTGTAGTCACAGACTCCTGGGTCCGTACATATTTATATGTATGTACAGTAGGTATCTGGTGCGCGTGAGTACCGTATGCAGTACGTACCTTAGTACTCCCTAGCCGTAAGGTCCAAGTTTGTATCCACGGTTCTCTCCGCCCTCCGCAAGGACATTGCTTCGATGACGACGAGGGAAGCGGTGCGGCCGTGATCCATTGGAATGACTGCGCCTGTAGACTGCACCCAGACTCGTACTGTATGGACTGTATGGACTGGAGGTACCCGTCCTTGCTCCATCTCTCTCTGCCTAGGCGCCTTACCTAGCGCTGCCAGGGAGGGGTTTCTCCTGCACCGGATGCAGCAGCCGGCATGCCGTGTAAGCCACGCGACCGGCCAGGGCACCTCAACTTCCACTCCAGGCTCCCTGAGAGACTCCCGCCACCCGCTCACTGTGCCGGTGACGTCTCCTTTCGCTCACATTGATGCCCTCATGACTTGCCTGCGCCGGCATCGACGCCTGCATCGACGGCTGCTGCTTCCCATCTCCGACCGTCTTCGACCACCTCGACCACCTCGATCACCTCGACCGGCCTGGGGGATGGAGAGAGACGTCTGTAGCCTCCCGCCCCTCGAGCAGACGTGCAGGAGTGTGTCTGTCTGTCTGTCTATCTGTCTCTGTGTTATGCGTGTGTATCTCAAGTGTATGTGTACGGCTGTCGCGCGTATTGCAGGTGTCAACAGCATGTCACTCTGACCTGTGTGTTACCGTACCACGGCACACGACGTTTTCGTCCCACCCATCACGCATCGTCCGAGCTCCCGATTCATCACCATCATCCAGCCGCAGCCCAGGGAGCCTTGCCCGGATCTATGTATGAGCGGGGCCCGAGCCTTTCAAGGCGGAGCTGGTCGCCCTGCGCCGTGGTTCGCAAGGAGGGACACACTACCAGCAGGACACTCAACGGGAGATGAGCGACCAAAAGATGTAGGTAAGCTTTGGCCGCCTCGAGTCTCGAGACCCTGGACCGGTTTCATAGCATGGCGGCTGCTGTTGCTGCTCAGTGCTAAGGAGAAAGGAGGAAAAGGATGGAATGCACCGCTGTTACCGCTGCCACCGCTAACATGCACGGCCAACCGCAGGACATGACTGGCCACGGCCCAACATCAACCCACCTCACCCTGCCGGTGCGGCCGGGTGTCCGTAGCAGCAAATCTGCTCGTAGCGCTTTCATCGCTTCCATCGCTCCCAGCGCTCTCATCATCGCTCACAATAATGACCCTTAAAGTGCCGGTGATCTGATGGGCCTAGCCACATCGTTTCCGGTCAGTGCTACCCTGTTTCAGGTTAGGGTAGCTTGAGCCTTCCCGAGGACTAAGGCATGCGGTGTGTTGCCCTTTCCACGAGGACCTGCGGAAGATTATCACAGATCGCTTGCCTGACTAGCCCCACCAAACAAATCCAGGCACCAAATATCTACAGCCAGTTCACTGTCAGACACAACAACACGGTAAAAACTCGTAAGATCTAAGTTAGTATATACCCTGGCTATGGTAAAGAGTCGTATAGAGCGATATTAGAACTAAAAAAAAGCAGTTGAAGCTGGTTATTCTGGTGATATTTTCATGAATGCCTGAATGCCTGACTTATGTCCCCACCTGTGCCACCCTCTGGCTGAGGACAATCGCTGCACTTCTCTGGTAAGTGTGGAACCCACCGTCTCCACTCAGATGCTCACAGAACAGTCTAAGAGATAGCCGAGCAAGCTATCACATATTGTGCCCTGCGGAGATTTCCATGGTTAGCAAACCGCCTCCCAAGCCACCTTTCGCAACATCAACAGCAAGGGAATGCAGAGATCCTGGACGGTCCGTACCCAAGTACATGTGACCTGGTCTGATTCAACAAAAATTCTGTGATTGTCCAGAGCGCAGCCATGTGAGAGTTATTCCTGCTGGTCTTTGGCGTTACTCGAAGCTGGCAGCCGCTGAGAAGCGCCAATGCTAACGGGGGTATCCTCAGCCTCGCCAGATGCTCTGGAGGATCGAATCATGCAGATCAACCGTGGCTGCTCAAGAAACCTTGTCTCATTACGGAGTATCTGCCGGTGATGTGGCTGCGTCCGGCTACCAGGTTCTCCTGGACCAAGATCCTCGAATCTTCACCGCGGACCTTGACGGAGACCGCTAAACCTGACGTCGCGCTGTCTCATGCAGAAAGTACCTTGAACTATAATGTTCTTGTCATAATCATGACCTCGTTGCTGACCCATCGGCCGGCCATCGCAAGAGAGGGGTACCGTCATGCTCCTCGCCGGTGCTGGACAGGGCAAGAGCATTTGGAAGAAGCTGTGGCGTTTTCTGGTGGCACTGAGTGAATCACCACTCCAGCAGATGCAGAAAGCTGGATACGTGGTGCAGATGCTGACCGCTTCTTCAAGGTCGGCCTCGGAATTTTTTTTGACGAAGACAGAGCAACATTGCGGCTTGCATTCACGCCAGGGTGCGCACATTGCTCGATGTTTCGCACGAGTGAGCCGATAGACTAGACCGTTACCCGAGGACGTCGTGTCTGGATTCAACCGATCATTGTGGCGATCCTGGGGCCGTTTGTCTAAAAGCCAAGGGCGTTAGGAAGGCGGGACCAGCTCCCCCGGAAGCCTTCCGTTCTGCAGTGAGCTAGGGGATGCGGAAATTATTGNNCCCCCCCCCCCCCCCCCCCCCAGCTCCCACATATGTATGGGATCCCGGTCCGCCAGGATTCAATTGGAACCTCCCCTGGGTATGAGTACACAAAAAGGTGACCATTTTACCTTCGATTCTGCCAGCCTTACGTCCAACTTTATTACCCGATCTCCCGTCCCGCCGCCAACTGTTCTTTCGAGGACGCTATCAGAATGATTAAGATACATAGCCTTCTCAATGCTGAAACCGACGAGGGCCAAACGAAACAACCCGACGAGGCCCAAACGAAAGAGCGGAGAGACTCACGTCTCGATCCGACACCTCAAAATCATGGCAAGGACGCAGAACCCGCCCACCATCGTCGGTGGACGAGGCAGCCACTTACACCACCGGATAGTCCGAAGGCCTACAAGACTGCACACCGACGCGTGCCCACCGCAAACAGAATGGCGATCGACTTCATGGCTCCCATGGCCAGGTGGCCGGAGAACAACGAGAATGAGTGTTTTCCGGGCGGAGGGCAAGGGCACCGGCAGCACTTCTACCCCGACGCACGACGCGGTCGGTATCCCGAGAACCGTCAAGCCGCACCGCCGCGAGGGCTGTCGTCGTTCGGTGCCCTGCCACCGCCGCGCGAACGACCATTAGCGGAGCCGTGGGCCCCATACCCCTTCTCTTCTCCATACCACCACTTCCCCCCGGGTCCCGACCGACGATACTCGCTCGGCTCGCCCGACACGGGCGTCCTCGGCTCGCCATACCACGGCATCCGCCGGGCGCCCCGGCCGCCCTACGAGACGAAGGAAACCTACCTCATCATGTTCCTGCGCGTGGAGCGCGGCCTGCGGTGGGACCAGGTGCTCGACGTCTTCCGGGTCGTCTTCGCGCGCGAGCAGCACGACGACCCCCGGCCCGCCGACGACGACCCGGACCTGGAGAACTATCGGTCGGAGAGCGGGCTCAGCAGCTTCTACTACCGCAAGCGCGAGGAGCCGTACTGGGGGCTGGGCAAGGTCCGGCACTCCAACGCGGCGACCGACAAGGCCAAGGTCCGGGCCCGTCTGCGGGCCGAAGGGTACATGGAGCCGTTCCTGGAGCTCCTCGAGATCCCGGCGATCCAGCAGATCATACGCAAGCCGAAGCAGGATCAGTAGTGATTGGGACTATTCATTTTATTCTTTCTTGCTCTCTCTCTTGGTCTTCGTTGCTGTCTGTTCTTAACTCCCTCTATTCCCTCTCGTCCCCCTGGCGTCGCGCGGCACATGCCAAGCATGAAACGAATTGACGAAATGTATATAATGACACCACCCTATCCTGTTCCCCCTCCCCGTACTTTCCGTCTGGGAAATGGCACCTTTTTTGTTTCCCTTTTCTTCTCTTTCTCCCTCGTCACCCCCCCTCTCTCCCCCTCTGTTTATAAATTCTCCCGGTCCTTGGCTCTTCCTCACCATCCACCCCCTCTCGCGTCTGACGGGATGGGATCGGATTGGGATCGGATTGAAGCCTAGCTATATATAGCACGGCGATAAAGGATCGTTCTTCTTTCCCCTCCAACACCGAATCGATGTGTTGTGATTTCGTGTCGTGCTTCTTCTTCCGCCATTGGGATGAGTGGGGTTCGTCAGGCGTGTGTGCTCAACGTCGCAGGTGACACTTCCAAGTTTGCGTTCCGCTCGCTCGACTCGATTCTTCGTGTGTGTGATCGGAGGAAAGACCGCCATCGCTGAAGCTGATGCTTCGTCCTGCCCTGCTAGGTAAGCCGCGAACACAACGGAAAGGGATGAACAGTCGTGACAAGGAACATCGTGCTGCCCCAGAAAATGGTGCCGGGGAAGAAGAGACGACGAGGGAGGAGCAGAAGAAGAAAGACACGAACCTCTCCCCTCCACATCAATCACTCAAAACCACCACCTCCTCCCCCTCCGCATCCTCCTCGCTCAGCTCCTCCGCCGTCACATACCGCGGTACATCCCTCCTCTTCTTCTGCCACGGGAAGCGCAACGCATCCACCGCCTCATCATCCTCATCCACATCCTCCTCATCACTCCACACCGCCCGATCAGCCGCCCACTCCTCCTCGTCGGACGCGCCGCCGCCCCGTCGTCGGTACGCATACGCGTTCGCATCCAGCTCATCGTCCGTCGCGACCTCGTCCTCAGGGTAGTCGGCGCCGTACCAGTCCTCCGCTGCGCGCGGTCAGCATTCTCCTCTCCTTCTTTCTGCTTTCCTTCATGCTTACCATTCTCATCATCCTCATCGGTGTCGAACTCACGATCGGAATCCCCGCCGGCGCCGTCGCCATCCGCCGTCGGCCCGAAGGTTTCCCAGAAGAGCTCTTGGTCCTCGGCGTCGATGACGAGGAAGCCGTACGGACCGGTCGGGTCCGGGTCGGCGGTCGCGGTCGCCATCGGCCCGGAGACGATGTACCGCTCGTAGGTGTCGTAGACGTAGTCCGCGTCCTCCTCCTCCTCTTCTTCTTCCTCTTGCTCGCCTCCGTCGAGATCCATCATCTGTTCGTCCCGGTTGGGTTGCTGCTGTGATCGCTCCGGCAAACGACGCGCAGGAACTTTCGGCTTAAATTTTCGGGTGCAGGGGAACTTGTTCGGCGTCGGTGCTGGCTCTTCTGCTGCCGCCGGCGCCGCCGGACCGTTATCCACTTCCTCAGCCAGCTGCTCCATCTTGCGCATCATGTCGTCGTTCAAGCCGCTGCCGGTCACGGGCGGCTTCTCCGCCGTCCGCTTCTGCTGCTGTTGTTGCTGTCCCTGCTGTCGTTGTGGCGTCCCCGCAGACCAATTGGCCGACCGCCATTCCCGCTCGGTTGCGTGGACAACAGGTTTCTTCGGCGTAGCCACAGCGGCCCCAGCGGTGGTGGTCGTGGTCGTGGTTGCCGTCGCATCACTCATATCCAAGTCCATGTCCTCCGCTCCGCCCATGTTATCCTGCCCCATTCCCACACCCTCACCCTGCCCATTCCGCCTCTTCTCCCTCTCCCTCTTCTCCTCAAACACCGCCAAACTCGGCCGCGCACCCCGGCCGCTAGGCCGCTGCAAAGCCGAGAGCGCGCGTTTGGAAAAATGGAAGTGTCTCGGCGTCGTGGCCGGGCCACCGGCGGCGGCAGTGGCCGTCGGTTTGATCTTTCCGCTGGCCACCAGATCCTCCTGCCCGGGTTGCGTGGCGTAGACGGTCGGGGGACGGGTGCGGGGGGTTGCGGCGAAGGCGGGGGTTTGTTGCGAAGGCTGGGCCTGCGCCAGCGCGCGACGCTTCGCGTCGTTCGCGACGCGCCGGAAGACGTAGCGGGAGGTGGGGGTTCCGGTGCCGGTGCTGGAGGGGCCGTCATCGATGTCTGTATGTCGAAAAGGACGGTGAATGTTAGAATGCGATCGCTATACGGCTTTCTTTTCCCTCGTAACGTGGCGGGAAGAAGAGGAAGAGGAAGCAGTAATGCTGGGACTTACACAGGCGTTCGACCGGCTCATCGACCGCTTTGCGCTTCAGCAGCACTTTGGTCGGGATGTGTCGCTGGGAGGGCGTCGACGGCGTGGGCGTCGACGTCGACGTTGAGCTCGGGTGATCCATCGTGGTGTGCGGGGGGGGGGGGGGGGGGGGGGGGGNNTGCGATATGTACAGTATGTGAAGAGGACACGAAAGCAAAAAAGCAAAAGCGGGTTGCAGAAAAGTTTTGAAAAGGGAGACGGGGGGGGAAAGATATACGTATGTCAGAACAAACGGACGGGCTGGTTGATACAGTAAGTAGTTATATGGGTTGGCGAAGGCAAAAAGGGCGCGGACGGGACGGCGGGTGTTGCCCGTACCTACTATGGAGGAAACCGACATGAACTTGAAGAGGTGACGTTGGTGCCGCCCCGCTCTCATTGGTCAGCCCTATGGGAGGGAGAAACACTATGTACTCCTACCGACTTCTAGATCTCGGCCCCCCCTTCCCCATGATCTTCATCTTCCCTTAACAGGCACGCAGTATAGCATAGCGATGGATAACCCCTGAAAATTCTAAAAGGAGAAAAAGAAGCAGGCATCTCCTCGCCTGTCATCGACGGCGTACCAGCACCGGCGCTAAGTCCTAGAAGTAGTACTAGTACCTAGTACATCGCAATCATCACTCTCTGCCCGCCCCCAGCTCCGGGGATGCCGTATAAAGAACGACGGTGACCAAAACGTTGATGATGCGATTCTATGATTCCCATGCACGGCGAGGTTTCGTCGGGATGATGGATGGATGCGCAGACCTAATCCGCAAAGGACACCTAAACACCTGTAGCACCTAAACACCCTTCTCAGACCCTGATATAAACCCACATGACCACCGTGTTCTTCCCAATGCAGCGCGAAGGGGAGAAAAGTTACTTCTAACAGCACACCACCCGCCCATCTCTTCCTCCCACCCTACGTCCCCAACGTCGCAACCCAAAAGCTCAACATGCTCCCCGCCGTCAAGCCAGCCACGAGGCACAAGCTCATGAACCCGCCCGCCGCCTCGCGCTCATGCACCTCCACCCACTCCGCGAACGCCATCATGCACCCGCTGCCCACGTACCCATTCGACACACCAAAGAGGAGCTGCACCACCACTAGATAGAAAAAATCGCTCCGCACAGGCGGCGGCCCCGACCGACCCCGGAGGTTGCACAGCAGATACAGCGGGATGAAGACCAGCCGGCACGCCGACAGGGCGAAGAGCACGCGCGGCCGCCCGGTGAGCGAGAGCGCGGGCACGGCGGGCAGCAGGCGGCCGAGCAGGTCGCCCACATTCCAGAAGAGGAAGGCGAGGGGGATGAAAGCGCCCGGCTGGAAGAGCCGGGGCACGTCGTCGCCGGTCCGGACGCTGTCGATGCGCCCGGTAAAGACGGGGTAGATCATCGTGACGGTGAAGGTGAGGAAGATGGCGGCCGCCAGCCACCGCAGTTTGCGCAGCAGCAGCATCAGCGGGACGTGGTGATGGCCGATGTCCTGCAGGCTGTTGGCTTCTCCGGCGTCAACCACAGGCACTTTGTGCTGATGGCGATGCCCGTGCCGGTGCAGCAGGAGCAGGAACGCCGCGAGCGTGACGGCCGAGATCGCCGTCGCCGTCAGAAAGTAGGCGAACGCGGACCGGGACGACTCGTCCGCCACGTCTGCCGCGGCCCGATGCCCACCATCGGGGACCGACAGCACCGACACGATCTGGGCCACACACGGGAGCACTCCGGCGACGCCCTGCCCGGCCATGATCGCCTGGGTGTATTCCTCCCGCCCGAAGGTGGACACGTACGCGAACACGCCGTTCTGGCAGGCCCCCGTCGCCAGGCTGGTCACGAGCACCATGGCGATCAGGAAGGCCAGGTAGGCGGCGGGCGACACGCCGACGAAGATCCGCGTCGACAGGGCGAGCAGGGTGAAGGTGACGACGTTGATGAGCAGGGCGGCGATGATGCGGCGCGGGTACGAGGCCGTGGCCTGCAGCTTGGTGAGCACGAGCATGAAGCCCAGGTTCGCGACCGTGAACACGGTCAGCTCGGTGGACTGGAAGTTGGCCGCGATCCGCTCGTTCGACCGGAAGCGTTTCTGGAAGTACGGGTTCGCGGCGAGGAACATGTTCCTGTCGTGCAAGGGCCATTGTCAGCAACACGGATGGGAAGATGTGTGAGAGGGTGTAGAGGCCCCCGTCGAAGCTCACCAGGCCCAGAGCATGGCTACCCCCAGGAGGAGGAAGATGGAGTAGTCTGTCCAGGAGAAGGGCTCCTGAATCGGCGTGGCCGTCGTCTCGCCATCTGCGTCGACGGAACCGCCTTCCAGCGGCTCGTAGGAAGGGCTCCGCTTGAGGGCTTTGCGAACCCGCTCCATGCTGATAGAAGGTGCGGTGAGGGGGTGGGGGAATGTCTGGAAGAGCGAGGGGGAGAAACAGCGTTTGGTAGGAGGGAAGAGAAGAAGAGAAAGAAGTGATGAAGGCGATTGAGCTAGTTCAGCCCGCTTCCCTCATCTTTCGTCCCAGGAGGCGTGCTGCAGATGTGACGGGTCTGCTGATGGATGTCTTCGATGGATGGATGACCAGGTACCGGCGAACTGACGTTGGTGGAGACTAGTGTGGAGATCTCCCGCCGCCCCCGAAGTCTTGGCACCTTGTCCAGTCACACCGAGTTTGATTACTTAATCGACCTCGCAAGATGCCTTAGGTATCTCTCATGTCTGTTCGAAAATCATGAACCGTCAATATTTATATCATTAAACACAGGTATCTATATCTAAACAAAGTCATCATGTTCATGCCAGGCTAGTACGATCCAGGCCTCTCGTCCAATCTCATCGCAACATTCTCTCGTCCAGGTTAACCTTCGTAAAGCACACCACCGCCGTGGGCTTCCCTGAGCCCCTTGAACTTAGGCGTGTCATACGTATCCTCCGGATCCTGGCCATGCTCGACGATGTAGTCCCGCGTCTTCTTGACACGGTGCTTAATATCAGCCAGCAGCTTGGGCAGATCCACCCGGACCTTCTGGTTGTGCTTCGCGCCGCCGCGCAGGGCGTACTCCATGACGTGGTACCGGCTGACGTGGTTAAGCAGCATCATATCGAACGGCGTCGTCGTGCTGCCCTCCTCCCGGTACGCCTCCACGGTGATGCGGTCGATCTGGGGGCGATGGAAGAGCAGGCCCTTCAGCTCGGCCGCGTAACCGTGATAGTTGAAGTGGATGGGCCGGTCGGTGGTGAAGAGGGCGTCGAAGTCGTCGCTGGTCAGGGCGTGCGGGTGCGACCCTTCGGGACCGAGGACCATGAGGTCGGTGACGTTCACCACGCGCACGCGGAGGTCGGGCGCGATCGCCTTGAGCAGCTCGGCCGCCTTGATGACTTCGAAGGTGATCTCGGCGCCGATGCCCACGAGCACGACGTCCGGGTCGAGGCCCTCGTCGGTGCTTGCCCATTTCCAGACGCTTGCGCCGGCCCGGCAGTGCGCGTCCGCCTCTTCGGGGGACAGGAACACGGTGGTCGGCTGCTTGGAGCCGACCATGAGGTTGACGTAGTTTTTGGATCGCAAGCAGTGTGCGAGAGTGGAGAGGAAGCAATTCGCATCTGGTGGTAAGTATACGCGAGCGGCATCCGGCTTCAAGTTCAGTACAGCCCCGATGAAGGAGGGATTCTGATGCGAGAAGCCATTGTGCTCCTGGCGACACCATGTGCTGGTCTCGATATAGTTGAGCGAGCCAACATCTTGTCGCCACGAGACCTCTCGGGCCTAAAGTAGGTTGTCAGTAAAGAATATCTTATGAATTCATGGGGGACTGACCATCTTCCCAAACTTGGCATACTGCACCATCATCGTGTGGATGATGCCTAGGAAGGATTCATAGGAGGGGAACACCGCGACACGGCCTGTCAGAGTATAACCTTGCATGAAGCCCTGGCAGCAGTGCTCCGAGAGGACCTCAATGACCCGTCCACCTTGAGCATTGGAGTACTGGTCCCACTGGAAGTTCCTTCCAGTGTGGTCAAAGACAGCATCCAGTTTGTTGCTGACCAGCTCGTCGGGCGAGAATAACCGGAGGCTGGTAGGATTCTCTTGGAATGCCTTGTCCAGGAGCTTGCCCGAAGCTTTCATGCTGCTTTCCTGTCCGCCCTTCTCCGCGCCAAACTGCATCCAGTCGGGCACGTTGATGCCAACGTAAGGATCATACGTCTCCTTGATCTGACCCAGCTTCAACTCGTCTTTCTTAGGAATTGTTTCCAGCACCTGGTCCGTTGGCGTTCCGTCTTCCTTGAAAAGCTCCTCGGGGCCATAACTCTTCAGCCAGTCCTGAAGCATGCCGAGCTGCTCCTTATCGCTCTTCGCCTTCATCAGCGGCACCTGATGGGAATGGAAAGAACCCTCGATGAACTCTCCGCCAACCTTCTTAGGTCCGCTCCAGCCTTTCGGAGTCCTCATGATGATCACTGGCCATCGCGGCTTCGGGATCGGGTTCCCTTCGCGGGCGGCCTTCTGAATCCTCTTGATTTCCGCAAGCGCCCACTCCATGGAGTTGCCAAGGTCGGCGTCGATGTCATTGACATCCTCCACAATCCGGACCTGGTAGCCGTAACCGGTAAAGAGGGCGGTGAGCTCCTTGTTGTCCATACAGCCATAGATCGTTCGCTCCGAGATCTTGAAGCCGTTAACGTGAACGATGGGAAGGACCGCGCCGGATTCCTTCGGGTCGATGTACTTGTAAGCGTGCCATGCTGTAGCCGTAGGACCCGTTTCGGCCTCGCCGTCTCCCACAATGCACGCCACGACAAGATCCGGCTTGTCCATCACAGCTCCGAAAGCAACCGGCAGTGCGTAGCCAAGTTCCCCTCCCTCGTGGATGGCGCCTGGAGTTTCCGCATTGATGTGACTGGGAGGGCCACCGGTGACGGAAAACTTGGAGATCAGATTGCGCAGGCCCTCCTTGGTGCGACTGTACTGTGGGAAGAACTTGCCCATCGAGCCTTCGAGCCAGAGGGAAGCAAGGACGCCCGGCGCACCGTGGCCGGGGCCAACGACGTAGATTATTTTCTGGTCATGCTTGCTGATGAGGTAGTTGAGATGGGAGTACACAAGGATTAGACCGGGGCAGGTACCCCAGTGGCCTGGCCCGAATCAGTATCAAATCCAATGCGGGAGAGCGGGAAAATATTTCGAGGATAGATCGCGAAGGATTCTGGCGTGACCCATCGCGAACCCGTGCATTGGAATAATTTTCAAACCTACCTAGCAGTCTCGGCTTAACATCGTCGAAGGTGAGGTCGCGTTCCAGCAGGACGTTGTCACGCAGAAAGATCATGGCTGGAAGTCGGGTCGTCAGCGGTCTGGCCTACGCAAGCGAGGCCGCGGCAGCCTCGTCGAGGTATGTCTGCTTACCGGCCGCGATATAGCAGGCTGCCCGCCGGAACGCCTTGAGCGAAGCGTTTGCTTCCTCCGGCAGCGTCTTCTTCTCGACGCGGACGGCTAGGTCGAGGACATTGTCGGGAACATGTGAGGGCATTGGGGCCGGGTTGGGCCTATCGATCACTTCTCCGGGCATCTCGTCTACTTCTCGTTGCGAGATGTCTGACCTGGATGTGTTCAATCGAGGGAGTTTATTTGCGACACAGTTCAAGCAGCGAGAATAAAGAGTGCAGCAGATGAAAAATATGGGTTGTCATTCATTGATTCTGCTATCGGTCCTATACTTGTACCGTTGACGTTGTCGTTGACGTTGATGTGGTGCGGCTGGCAGGTTGAGGAGGCTGTGACGCAATGCCATGTGCTCGCAAACCGGAGTTGTCAAACGCCGACCATCGAAGAAACCTGAGGGGGCCGAGGTCGACGATGAGTTGCCGGCACGCAACTCCCGATCGCGGATGACATTGTTGAGCGAGCAGTCCCACCGGAAGTTGGAGGATCCGACCGTTGCAATTCTCACCAAGCGCATTACTGCCGGTTTGACAGGCTGCGGTTAAACCAGGTGGAGTGAGCGACTGCGATATCGAAAATCGAAATCCTTCCTGTGAATTCACCACTATATATTGCCGAAACCATAGACGTGATCTCTGCATTGTTACTGCCTACAGTATACACTCCTCGATATCCCCCCTCTCGTTCCCCCTCCTCCCCTTCCCCTCTGCCCCGCCATCCTCCCCGCCTTTTCATTCACCACATCCCTTCTTCATTGATCAAAACCAGTACAATATACATACACAGACAGTACGTCGCTCACCCGGAATACTCTTGACTTACCCCTCAACCCCTCCATTCACCACCTCACCGGGCCCCGCCCACCTCACAAACCATCCCGTCTCTCCCCGAGCGGGGCTTTCACACCTGAGCAAGGCTGCACCCTCACTCACCAATCCGCAATACCCAAAATCCAGCAAAAAAAGGAGAAAAGACAGAAGACAAACCATGACAAAAATCATCCTCTCCATCAACGCCGGCTCCTCCTCCGTCAAAGTATCCGTCTACCAAGCCACCGCCAAAGGCACCGACCCAACCCTGCTGGCGGAAGCGCAAGTCGAAGGCCTGACCGCCCCGCCGGCCCGACTCAAGTATTCCCGCGGCGAGGAGCGCATCAAGGGCCAGGAGCTGTCCGAGATCAAGTCGCAGGAGGAGGCGTTCAAGTACATCCTCGACCACCTGACCGCCGACCCGGGTCTGCCTGAGCTCTCCCATCGGGACGACGTCGCCTTTGCCTGCCATCGTGTCGTTCACGGCGGCGACTTCCCTCGCGCCCAGCTCATTGATGAGAATACATACCATGTCATTGAGAAGCTGTCCGATCTGGCACCGCTGTAAGTGATTCGGTTCTTATTTATTTTCATCATATTTTCTTTCATTCTTGTGGTCTGGCCTCGGTTTCAGTCGTTACCCTCTTCATCTCCGGGCTTTTCCTACATTTACCGTCCTTTTCTCCGTTCCATGATTAGATTGCTCGGAGGGGTTTGTGTACGCTCTCCCTGCTTCTCAGCCCTGTGGTTCCCATGATTATACCCCCTTTCATCTATGTATCTTCATATATTCCCTTCGCATCCGTCCGCATCTCTCCACACATGAGCCTCCCACAGCACAGAGCAAAGCTGCCTTTCCAAACGATTGATCAAGAGAACGCACCCATAGCTAACCCTCCCTGCTTCCAGCCACAACGCCGGCGCCCTCACCATCGTGCGCGCGGTGACAAAAGAAGTGCCCTCCGCGAAAAACATCGCCTACTTCGACTCCTCCTTCCACACGACCATGCCGGAGTACATCCGCACCTACCCCATCAACCCACAAATCGCCCGACACAACAAGCTCCGCAAATACGGCTTCCACGGCATCTCCTACAGCTTCATCACCAAAGCCGTGGCCGCGCACCTGGCCAAGCCGCGGGAGTCCCTCAACCTGATCGCCCTGCACCTCGGCTCCGGCGCCAGCGGCTGCGCCATCCGCCACGGCCGCAGCCTCGACACCTCCATGGGGCTCACCCCGCTCCAGGGCCTCCCGGGCGCCACCCGCAGCGGCACCCTCGATCCCAGCCTCATCTTCCACTTCACCCACCACGCCGGCCGCCTCTCCCGCGCCTCCACCACCTCCCTCCACCTCACCCGCGCCGAGGAGATCCTCAACAAGGAATCCGGCTGGCGTGCCCTCACCGGCACCACCGACTTCGGCCTCATCACCACCCGCGCCTTCGCCGACCCGCACCCGGACCCCCCTTCCCGCCTCGCCTTCGACCTCCTCGTCGACCGCATCTGCGACCTCGTCGCCGCCTACCACGTCAAGCTTGCCGGCTCCGTCGACGCCCTCGTCTTCGCCGGCGGCATCGGCGAGCGCGGCGCCCGCCTGCGCGACGCCGTCGTCGATGGTCTGGCGTGTCTTGGCTATGGACCCCTCGATCCGGCGAGGAATGAGCAGCCCGGCCCGGGCGTGGTGACGGATGTGGGGAAGGAGGGGGCGCGGTATCGCGTCCTTGTTTGTCGCACCGATGAGCAGTTGGAGATGGCGAGGAGTGTGGTGGAGGAGGAGGAGTTCGCGGGGCCGGAGGCGGGGAAGTGAGGTGAGGGTTTGATCGGTGGGGGAAGGGTTGTGGTTTGCGGGGTTTTTTGCGGGGTGGAGTGGAGTGGGGGTCGTTCCACGTTTCCATCCTTGCCTAATGGAACGGCTCCCCTCCCGTCTTTGTTCCTTCTATTTCTTTGTCTTCTTTATTATTCTTCTCTAGTAGTACTCTTATCTTTCCCTTTCTCTCTCGGGTACTTCAATCAGATAAGGAAGAGAGGTCAACCTGTAAACGGGCGGTGCTTTTCCAGGGCTGGACGGGGCTGGGCATGTGTGTACCTTCGCCCTGACTTTTCTTATCCAACGCTTACGAAAGATTTCCTGATGACAACGAACGATAACCCCAAAAGAACTCAAATGGCTCTTCTTTTACTACTGCGTGCGGACACGTTCAACAAGGAGGAAGGCATCCTCAAGATAACCGGGTACTCTTTCTTTGTGGTGCCGTGCGTGTGGCTTGCTTTCACTCCGGTACATACAGTAGTACCCCCCACCCCACCACCCGTCTCCCGTCATCTGTAAGTGGGCTCGGACGAGCGAAGCGGACTTCCGGCCGGTCAGCCAGCCCAATGCACGCATGCGGTCAGACAGGCCACGCTCGTACCTGCAGCCAAGCCGGGCGGACAAAAAAAGAACGAAAGAAGAGAAAAGAGCTTTTTACCCCGCAAATTCTGACAGCGGGATGCGAAGACAGGCTTTTACCCAGCTTCAGAGGCTGATCCAATGAAACAGATTACGTGAATGTTCATAAGCCCGTCCAGGGGAGCCCCCACGGCCTATCCTCTTACCTTTCTCTTTCGGACCATGTTAGATTCTAGAGCACAGCGTCTGCAGCGACGTCGTCGTGCTGTCCTTGTATTCCTTAACTAACTTGGCAATTGCGCGGAACCTATGGTTTTCCTGTTAGCCATGGAAGGAGCCTTCCAGGTGCCATGAAGCCTGGCTGGTTGATTCGGAAATGGCAAGGCTGAGCGGAACAGAGGAATCTCACTCTTCAATAGACGCATCGCCCATGCACTCATAAAGGAAGCTCTCGCTCGTGGTGACGACGGCGCCTTCGGCCCGCAGCCGCGCGAGCGCGATGGGCACCTCCTCCCGGTTGCAGCTCGAGACCCCGTCCGCCAGCACGTACACCCGGTGCCCCTCGCGGAGGAGGTCAAGCGTGGTCTGGGTGACGCAGATGTGGGATTCGATGCCGACGATGACGCACTCGCGCTTCTGCTGCCCGGCCGCCGAGGACGGACTCTGGGGAAGGCTGTTGAAGGCGGCTTTGACCTCCGGTGTCCTGCATGGGTTCAGCGTGGTTAGAGGGGATTCTCATGCCGCCGTGATTGGAGAAGGTGCGCGGATGTGGGGGGTTACGGACCACATGGAGAAGAGTGTCTTGTCGGCATGCACCTTGGTCGCGACTCCGCCGGGCGTATCGAGGCCTAACTCCGAGCATGTCTCTCCTAGCCTGGCCCGGTTTTGGGTCGTCGCGAAGACGGGGATGTTCAAGATTTTGCCTGATCTTCAGGGTTGGAATGGGTTTCTACAATGCAATAGAGACGTGCGAGATGGTCACGTACTCGCTTCGAGCATCTTCTTGGTGGTCGAGATGACCTTGGGGAATTCCCAGATGGCGGGGCGGAACTTCTCTTGGAGGTCGCAGATGCTGACGAGATGATGAGTATTTCGTGGCTGCAGGTGGCCCCGTGGGGCTGAAGAGGGCGAAAGGGCATCTCGTACAACAGCGATGGGTTGACTGCGGGGAGAATCAGCATGATTACTGAGGAGGTGGTCGAGAAGTAGGCGTACGGAGCCTTCGCAAAGGAGCTGCCATTGTATCTGGTGGAGAGGATGTGGACGTGGTGATGGGAGAAGGGACTACAGCATGCACGAAGAAGTTGAAAGATTTCAAGGGCGATGGTGTTGCTTGAAGCTTGGGTACTTTGGTGGACAGCTGTGTGCCAGCGATACGAAGTGATGTTGTCCGAGGAGGAGACCCGCAACGAGATGACGGAGGGCCTCAGGAACCTAGAAGGGTCGGGCGCGGGAGCCTCGGGAAGGGGCACGCGAAGAACGGGGGGGCTCTGAGGTTGTGCGGGGCAAAGGGGATCGACCGCCCTCGTTTTCGGTGACCTGCAGCAGCTGCGGATTTCGCCTTACGGCCGCCGCCAAAAGGGAAGCGACGTCGAAGCGACGGATCGATACCCACCAGCTAGTACCATTGCAGTCATCCGGGAGTACAAAAGGTACCTAATTTACCTCATCATGTCGTATGTCAGCATTGATCATCATCTCAATGGCACATGCTCTGTAAGTTACGCCTCCGGTGTCTCGAAAGGAATAAGAAACGCCCCCGAGACGCCGAAAGGGGGTCTATCGGTCTCGAAAGTACCCTCGAAGTGGGTGTGCTCTGATGAAGAGTTTTATCGCGTTGCACAAACCGAACGGCCAGCCCACCGGCATTTTTGCCAGGCGGCCGGTGTGAGGACCTCCCGAGTCCTCCTGAGGAAGATGAGAGGGTGCAAGGAAGTTGGAGCCGATAGGGTTCATATTTGGCTCGGCGGAAGGGGCTTCGTGAAGACCGCAACATCCACGGCTCTCTCTGAAACACGAACACGGCCCCGACCGCAAGCCCTGAGGAAGCGCGACCTGAGCTAATTGGAATTTGCCGCTGGCCCATTTATAGAGCAACAAATATACACACATAACAATACAAAGACGGCAACATGCCCAGACCCCAGCCAAGAGGCCCGCGATGCCGGCCCATCCGCTTATTACGGCTTTGTCAGTCCTCGTGTATTTCGTATATGAAAAGGCAGGCACCTTCGGAGATTCGCGCTGGATGCACGCGGGGGCAATATGCACCTCCTTTCCACTTCCATCGCACATTAGATAGATACATCCTACTATCTGCGCCGTTGAACTACTAGTTGCTGCCCATCACCGGGGGGACGTCACAACCTTCTGCGGTTGCCTCTACGGCGCTGGTCAAGTGTTGGCTTCACGTTAGGCCCTCTGTCCCCTCAAACCCCCTTTCTCTATCTATTCCTCTATCTCTCACTCCGGGGGCACAATGGGCGGGCCAGGGGAATCATTCGAGTGGCTGATGCTGAGGTGGGCGGCGTTCGGGAGGTTCCTTTGAAGAACGACGGCGGGGTTTATCTGCCGTGAAAGAAACAGAAGACAGTAAGGTGTTGTGCCGCCGCCCGCACCGCACCCTCTCTGTTCATGAAGGAAGGTTTCGGAGAATCTACTCGGGGAGGATGACGGTGACGGGCGGCACTGGACGGTGTTGGTTGGAGATGAATAATGGAAATGGGCGGCGGCGGCGGCGGCGGTGGTGGCAGCGGTGATGGTGGTGGTTCGGTTTGCGGGCGCAGAGCGTCGGGATTAATCAATTGAAATTGGTCGAGACGGAGGGCAGAGACAGCGTCAGTGTGCCTCCATGGTCCAATACCGCAGGGTCAACGGACTAGGAGTACTACTGAGGAGAGCAAGAGAGCGCGGTAACTACAGTAAGTACTCCTCCTGGGTCCCTCATCCTTGCCGGATCAGCCAGCAGCCTGCACAATGTCTGGCTGGACGGTGGACGGTGGACGGTGGACTGTGGACTGGGACTGCCCCGTGCAAAGTGCAGAGCCAGAGTGCGTGAGTGCCCTGGGGCGGCCCTGCGCTGCCCTGCGCTGCCCTCGTCCGGGCCTGCCCTGGAGTGCCTGGCCTTGCTTGCCCGCCCGTGGAATCGACGGGGAAACTTAAGGTCGGGTACTGAGGTAATGTAGGGGAGGACGGAGTAGGGGGCTCTCCGAGTAATAATACTACCATCCGTACTTGCTCCATAGCGAGCCAAGCGAATCCACCCTTCTTCAATCACTTCTCGCCTTACACGCCCATCCCAACCACCCGTTCGCTCTCTTTCCGCTTCACCACACAGGCACCTCCTCTGCTGTCGCCCTTCCTGAGCCGCCGCAGCACCCGTCACTCATCCGCGACATTGATACATCGTTCATTCCAGCCTCACCTCCGCATCCTCGTCCGACCCACCCGCCCGCCCACAACCCACAACCCACACACGCACGCACTCAGCGCCCACATCAACTGGCATCCTCAATTGCCAAATGACCGCCGCGCTGTGAGCGAAGCCAACGACTGTACGGATCATCTGCCTGTCCCTCTCCGCCGCCGCACCGTATCCTTTCTCTGTGGCCGCACTCTTGCTGCCGCTCCGTGTGGATCAGTGGCTGTGACATAACGGTCGTTCTCCGCGTTCCGCCCTGTACCTATTATCTCCTTGCAAGCATCCGCAGGCGCGGCACTCCTTGCTACATAACTACACGCTTTTATGGGCGTACCCTGCCACGCTGAACAAGGTCTCGAGTATCTTTACCAGCTGCAGACTGCCTTGACCCCACCGTCTTTGGGGCGTCATCAGACTCCATCGCCGCTCTCTCAGCCACTCCTTAACGCCCTTTTCCGTTCACGCAGGAACGGTCGACACCTCAGTCGCGCCGCTTTGGAACGTCACGCATATAAACACCCTCTTCTTGCCGACGCAACGAACGCAGAGTCCTCCGCTCGTTCTTCCTCACCCACCGCCACCGTGTCTCCGTATTTCGAGATTCCACTAGGTGCGGAGGACCGCAAATCCTCAAAGAAAATCGACGTACAGTGGCAAACAAACTCGCGGCAACAAACCGATGTCCATAATAGGGCGCCGAAGAACAACATCGCAGGTGCTGGCTCGTCGCCGATGACGTCGAACGGTGTCGCAGGCATGAGGAATAGGAAGGAGGAGGGGCCCATCAATCCCCTGCCCGCTCGACCTGCCTTCACCTCCCACCACTCAAACTCCGTCCCCTCTACCCCGCACCAACATGCCCGCGAGTTCACGTCGCGATCTCGATCGCCGTCGCCGAACGGAGGGCTTGGAAACCATTCGCCACGGTCCGTGTCCTCCGAGGCAAATGGGGCACTCCCCGCCCTGCGAAAACCTCGTGTCGGCTGTCCATATGAGACGAGCCTGGCGTTTGGGCGGAGGCGAATACCCTATACCATCGGATCGGATCCTCTGGAAAAGGCGAAAGAGGAGCCGAAACGGGCACTTACCGCGGAAGAGGACAAGAAGCTCAGCGAGAGTATGAAAGAACTCTATGAGCGGTTAATCCCGACCAAGGAGAGTGACGAGAGGAGGGTCACGTTGGTGAAGAAGCTGGAGAGAATTTTCCACGAGGAATGGCCCGGCAACGAGTTTACGGTTCATGTTTTCGGTTCCTCAGGGAACCTGTTATGTACAAGTGAATCTGATGGTATGCGATGCGACCCTTTCAATCTCTCGGACGTGCGCTAACCTCGTCGGAAGTTGATATATGCATTCAGACACCCATGAAGAAGCTGGAGAGCATGCACATGCTTGCTGACGCTCTGGCGAGGCGTAAGTTGATACTGTCTCTACATTCACGGCCAGGCTAACAAACAATCTGTAGATGGCATGGAAAGGGTTGTATGCGTACCATTAGCGAAGGTCCCCATTGTAAAGATATGGGACCCGCAGCTGGAGCTTGCTTGTGATATGAATGTCAACAACACACTTGCTCTCGAGAACACGCGTCTGATTAGGACCTATGTTCAGATTGACGAGCGCGTTCGTCCGTTGGCCATGATCGTCAAGCATTGGACAAAGCAGCGAATATTGAACGATGCTGGTATGCGTTTTACCTCTTTCCATGATTGCTCAACACTAACACCACCATAGCTCTTGGGGGCACACTAAGCTCCTACACATGGATATGTCTGATACTGAATTTTCTGCAAACGCGAAATCCTCCGGTCCTCCCGTCATTGCATCAGATCCCCCATGACCCCATCTCGAAAGTGACGGGGCGACCAACGGACTTCGCAGATGATTTGGACCAATTGCAAGGATATGGTAAGGATAACCATGAAACTTTAGGTCAATTGCTCTTTCACTTCTTCCGGCGGTACGGTCATGAAATAGACTACGAAACCTCGGTTGTGTCGGTACGCCAGGGGAGGCTTCTGACCAGGAAAGAAAAGGGCTGGGATCTAGAGAGTTTGACCAAAGAGGGGCGTGATCGACTTTGTGTCGAAGAGCCGTTCAACGTGGCTCGCAATTTGGGGAATTCGGCGGATGACACCGCGTTCCGCGGTATCCACATTGAAATCCGCCAGGCTTTTGATTACTTGGCGGACGGCGCGCAGCTGGACAAATGCTGCGAGAAATATGAGTTTCCTCCGGAAGAAAAGGTTGTTTTCAAGCGGCCGACGCCAGGGCCGCGACCGGTGTTGACGTCAAGTGTTCCGCAGCCTCCACGAGGCGGACGCAATGGGGGCAATCGGAATGGGCCCCGATCGAATTTTGGGCAGAAGAGCAGCAACTACCGCAGGGCTTCAAGTGGTGCACAATTTGGAAACAATCGCCCGCCCTTCCTGCAAAGTCCACCGATCCAAATCCCAAACCAGGAATATTTCAACGGCAATAACATTCACGATCAGCTGTATCAGCGCTACCAACTGCTGGAAATGCAGTCGAACGCGCTGAGAGCACAGCTTCTGGCAGTTCCTTATCATCTACAAGCAGCCCATATGCAACATGCTCAGGCTCTTGCACAAGCTCAAAATAGAGTTTCATCGCACGCGGGTGCCTATGCTGGCAACGGGGCCTCGAGTCCTCATCTCTCGGAAGCCGGACCAGCTACCTCTCATCCCTTGCAATTTCTATATCCTTATCCAGCGCATTTTGACCAGGCGCAGTCTCTCGCAGCACTGTCTAACGACGGCAGCCGGACGAATCCGTCTTCGCCTTCGCTGGCGAGCAGCGCCCCAAATTCGAGAAGGGCGTTCCATCGATCGTCGGTTGCGAGCGAAGCGTCGACAAGCTCGGCGCGCTCACACTCACAACCTGCCCGATCGGTCGCTAACGGGGTGCCAATCGCCGGCTACCCATCGATTCCCCTCTATGACCCGGCATTCATGGCATCTTACCCCCTTTCACGGTCTCCGCAAGAGGTTGCTGGGCAAACAAACGCCGAACAACAGCCACCCTTCACGCCGACTAGCGTGCCTGCGGCGCCTTATCTTCCCGAGCCGGCCACTCCATCCACGCCCAAGGAGTATGTGGGATACTATATGGGCGAATCTCCCCAGATTCGACCTCAGTATCAAGATTACAGCGTGCCGCCGATACCCTCGTTCAAGGAACTCGCACAACGACGCCGGAAGGAGTCATCGGAGCATTCGACTTCACTATTGACAAGTAGTTTAAAGCGTGCCTCCAGATCGCCTTCGCCGCTCCGTAACGGTCATTTAGGCGTCGATTCTACCGCGCCTCGTTCTGCTCCTTTGCCTGGTCAGCGCAACGAACAAGGAGATGGCGGACCGGTCATCGTGAACGGGTCTAACCCTGCACCTTATGTTCCCCCTGTAGATCATCAAGCCGCCGCCAACCTCGCTGTTGACGAAGGCTTTTCCGGCGATGAGCCAAGCTATGACACGGTTTCTCGCCCGTTTCCGGCATATCAAGATCAGTTCCTGATGGAGGATCGCGCTCCAGAGCACCCGCAACCGCATCTGTACGCAGCGGAGTTGTTGCAAAGACATAACATTGCCGATCTGGGGGCCAGTGCTATCAATGGCATGACCACGCATGGTTCGCCCACTCGATTTGACAGCCCACCTGTTGTGACCTCATCAATGCACGGCTATTCTCCGACCCTGCAGAGTTCCGGCCCTCAGAATCTGCATATGAACGGAGATTCGAAGCACCGAGCAGACAACTCATCTCCAACGCCGAAACACCAATTGCCCTGGCGATCCAATAAGGTCAACGGTGTAACCCCTCTTGACATGTCCCAGGTGACTGGAGATGCCTCCCAGGCCTCGAAGTCCGCCGGAGTTCCTCTACTATCGCCTGTTTTCGAGGCTCGCACGCCGTCGCCGACCACCAGCCGGACGCTGGAGGCTTCTAGCTCGAAGAATCACACGCCCAGCAGCCTGTCCAAAGCTGTGGATAACACCCATGGGAAAGAGAAGCAACAACATCAGCGCTCGTCGGCTAACGGCAAGGAATCGTCCAGATCGGGACAGCAGAAGGAGAACAACAGCTCAGGACATCAAAAATCTAACCAAGGGGGCGGTGCCCCCTCTTCGGGTAACTGGCAGAAGGCCGGCACGGGCAAGAAGCGCAGAGCGCGAGCCAAGTCCGGAGCTAACCATCACAAGTCGCATGGGGATTCGAAAACCGGCGGGGAGCCACTGCCCGTGAATGAGGCGGATCGGAAAGGCGGATAAACATTGGGCGGATCATCATCTATCATCGGGACATACCAACAGGAGTTTTTTTTTATTGTTCTTATCTTTCCTTTACAGGACGAAAAGGAGACGGATCGCAAGGGACATTGTACACGCGAACGGGGGGCAGGGGTGCGATGAGGCTATGCTTGCTTCATTGGATAATGAAGCTCGGAGGAGAAGAGGCATCAACACGGCCACGGTCCCGGTAGCGAATTTTTTTTTCTTTTTTTTCCCTTCGTTTTCTTCTGTCTCGTTTTTTTCTTGCTCGCTCAGACTCCAATGCAGCTCAATGTTTATTCCCCCTCCCGGAATGTGATGCCGTCTTTTCATTAGCATGTTCTTCGGATGGAGAAAGGAAAGAGCGAGAGAGAGAGAGAGAGAGAGAAAAGAAAGCTTCATATATCGTCGTCCTGGGGAGTTTTTCCTTTATTTGTTTCGTTGACGTTTTGAAGGAGGACGAGAGGAAAGGAAGATGACACAAGAGGATGGGAGGCATATGGTTGTTCTCACTTGGGAATGGGGTCTTTTGTTCATTTTCTTCTCGCATCGCATCGTGCCGGCAAAGGATGGGGTTGGGATGGGATGGGGTGGTATTCTGGATCAAATCTTCTTTCCTTCTTTTCCTGTTTTTTCTTTTTCAAGAACAGAGCTGGCCTTGTGTTTTTTTTCTTTTTCGTTTTGTCTCTTTCTGTTGTTGTTGTTGTCCTGGTTTCGGTGGGAGTTTTTGCGCATTAGGTGGGGGAGGAGGCGTACGTACGTACACATGGAGAGAGAGAGAGAGAGAGAGAGAGAGAGCAGGGGTGCTGGAGATCGGATATTATGTGTTGTTATTACTTGTAAGGGAGAGGAGGTCTTTTTCTTTATTGCGAAAACAACGGCTCGCGCGTTCATGGGTGGTGTTTGGGGAAGGGTGGGAAAGTGTGTATGTATATCCAGAGTAAAATATATTTCTTAATATTAGATCTTATGTTGCGGTGGGTGTGATTTCAGCTTCTACTGTACTGTACTGTACGAATCGCCGTCCCTTCAGCCGGCCGTAGATCTGGAGTCTGATCCTCATCCTCATCCTCATCTTCTTCTTCCTCTTCCCTCCGCTTTTATATGCCTTTTACCTTCTGCCTTCCGCCTTGCCTTGCCTTGCCTGACAACGCGGGTGCCTGATGATTGCGTGGTGGAGAAAAGACACGCGCGCGCTCTCCGCATGGAGATATATACACATGAAATCCAACCCGTTGACTTCTTCGAGAAGAGCATGGTAGCAGCGCAGAACAGCTTCCTCCCTCCGAACACATCATCTTCATCGTCATCATCATCAGCAGCAGCATGAAAGCACGAAGACGTGGCAAAAGTATCGGGGCCGGGACCAGGACGCAAAGCCATCGGACAAGAGACGAGCAGAAACAAGAGAAAACGGCGCAGCGCCCGCTCATGTGAATCGTACCGTACGTCCTTTCACGCACAGACGTACAGGTGTGTATATATGTACATAAAGATACTTAAGAAGGGAAGAGGGAGACACACCGCCGGACTTGGGGTTCCTTTTTCTGCTCACCCGCCCGCTCGCTCGCTCGGCAGGTGGGAATACATGGTTGAATGCGTTTCATGGGGACAGGGGACCGAGAAAAAACAAAACAGGGAAGTTGGAGATTGGAACTCCCGCTTTCCGAACTCGCCGCTCCTTGAGAATGTGCCTCAAAGAAAGGCAGGCGGAGCAGCGATACTGCCCCCTCCACCGTCGCAACTCACAACGTCTTCCTCGCACCTCCCCTCTTCGTCACACGGCCCGTCCTCACCGGCCCTGCAGTCCGCGTCGCCTTCGCAGCCTTCGCGGGGATAGTGGTGACAGCAGAGCCCTCACTCTTCCGCCTCCCGCTCCCGCGCGCCACGGAAGTAGCAACCTTGCCCTTTCCCGCCTTCTTCAGCTTATCCGTCATCTTCTTCTTCCTCTTCTCCCGCTCCATTTCCTCCTGCACCCTGATCATCTCCGCCGCCTTCGCCGAAACCCTCCGCTTCCTCTTCGGCGCCGGTGTCTCCTCCTCCTCTTCCGCATCCTCTACATCAGGACTACCCTCCGCCACCGCCGCCGTCGCCGTGCGGCGGGCGGTCGCAGAGCTGCTCGCGCGGGTCGATTCGGCCTTGACGTCCACGAACCGGACCACCTCGCGCGGATCGAGGACGCGCGCGTCCGCCCGGTCCCGCGGCTCCGTCTGCGGCCAGGGGAAGCCGTACAGCTTGGAGTGGCGCTCGCAGCGGGGGCAGCACGCCCGCACGCGCGGCCCGTCCTCCGCCTGGACGAAGTCGGCCGCGCAATGCGTGCACGCGACCCAGCGGTGTCGCTTGCTGGTGCAGAGCGCCGGCGTGAGGCAGTAGTCGCGCGGCCGCCGGCGGGCCGGGTCGAAGGGTGGGTGGGCTTGCGGGAAGGTCTCGATGGAGGGGAGGGGCGTGCTGCCGTGGCGAGCGGCGGCGGTGGCGGCGGCGGTTTTGAGGCGCGATTGCGAGCGCGTGCGGGGTGGGCGGGGGACGAGGCGCTGGTTTTGGTCGTCGAAGTCGAGGGTGTCGGGGAGGTCGGAAAGGGTGGAGGAGCCGCAGTCGGAGGCGGTGTCGGGGTGGGTTTCGGTGATGGGTAAGTGGGCGGGAAGGGGTGATAAAGGACATTCGGTGGGGCCTGTGGTGTCGAGTTGTAATGCTGTCATGACGGAGTCTGCCGGTGTAATCGCGAGAAGAGGAGTGGCTACTTCGCTTGCCGGGACGCTTGTCTCGACGGTCGTAGTGACGGACTGCTTCAAGGACGTGGCGTTCACAGAGACGGTATCGCCATCCACCGACGTCGCTGCGGTGGACTGCGTGGAAGGCAGGGAGCCATCTACGGTGGAAGACACCGGAGAGCAGGAGTGGCGGTCGGATTCAGAGAGTTGTGTGATGGGGAACGGAGTCAGCTCGTCGCGCAGCTGGCGCAAATCTCGAGACGCTGTGCTCGTCGCCGCACTGCCGGATACCGACACGTCGTCGAATATGACTTCTTGACTCAGTGAACTCTCTTGCTTGATCGTGACCGGAGCACCGAGATTTCGTCTCACAGCCGCTGATGGCGTGGTGTTTGCGCTCTCCATTTTGAGCTTCTTGCTGGGGGTTGCGGTGCTTGATTGAAGCTCGCTTTCACTCTGCGTCCCGCGCTTTCGTTTGCGACCACCGATCTGCTGCTCCGTCTGCGGCGCCGGCGTGTTCTTCTCGCTCTCTTCTTGCTGCTGCGCCGGATCCCACCCATTCCTCATCAAACTTTCGCACGTCGCGCAAAGACACTCGCAATTATCTTCGCCAAAGTAGTCGTCTCCGTACGTGACCGTGATCTCGTCCCCCACTTCAATGTTCCTCGTGGCCACAATCTGCATGCCATTGCTGCCTCTCGTCGCCAGTCTCGCGTTGGCGTCGCAGTCGTGGTTGGCGAAGCGCGCGGGTCCCAGGAAAAGCGACGGCGTCTTTTTGCGACTGGACATGACGATGCTGAAATCGCGACTGGACACGTCGAGATCTTTCTCCTCCTCCTTGGTCATCGCGACCTGAATACCGGTAAGGTACTTGATTTCTTCTCCCTTTTTGATGTCTCGGCGGGCGGTCACGCTCGCCTCATGCGTCAGGACGGTGTAACGGTTCGTCGTGGTCACCTCGAAGGGACAGTCCGGCAAGTAGATGGAAACATACTTGCGCAAATGGCGCACAAACTGCTCCTTCTGATCCTTGGTCGTCAGGCGCTCGTGAAAAGCCTTCAGGCCGCGCAACTCCAGCAGCTGCTTGATCGCGCCGGGCACGTCCTTGTTGATGACGACGCATTGCTGCAGGATGCGCGTGATCTCGTCTTCCCGCACGCCGCGGCAGCCCGAGTAGCGCGGGCGGTTCTTGCGGATGGTGGACCAAAAGTAAACCTGTTCGTGACGAGGAGACGTTAGTGCTACATGCTTTTCCACGTTGTTTCGCAGGGGGATTGGATCAATTGCGACGGCGCATGGGCCGGGACACGTCGCGACCAGCACAAACCGGTGGAGGCTGCAACTTCCCGAGCCGGCGTGCGCGTGCGAATGATGATCTCGGGTAGGGAGTAGGAGCGGGAATTGGGGGCGGTTCAAGGACGGGTACTGACATGATCCACCAACGCATCTGTGATCATATCGTCGTAACTGGCCAGTTGGGCAAGCGTCAAGCCGCCTTTCTTCCCCAGCGCTTCTTTCAGCGCCATGGTGGTGGTGGTGGTGATCGTGATGATGGAGGAGTGCGTGAATCGAAGAACACGGGTTCCAGGTGGTGAGCGTCGGAGGTGATGGTGCGTTCGTTAGGCCGGGGGGTTAGGGCGGAACGCGTTTTGGCGACAGGATGTCAGGGGAAATTGAAGCGTGTGACGTAGTAAGACCAGGGCCTGGCGCTGGTGCAGGAATGTATGGAAACTCGAGAAGCTGACTCGAGGAGGCGCATGTGAACAAGCAAAGAGGTCGGAGAGAGAGGATGGCAGAGAGAAAAAAAAGTGAGGTTCTGCAGGAAGAAGGGTGTAAGGGACGGTGAGAAGAATGGGGGAAAGTGATTAGAGTCGATCGCAACGGGGAACCGTTGGAGACGAATTAGGCGATCGGAGAAGAAAACCGAGTGTGAATGTGAAGCAGAAGGCTGGTGAAAAGGGAACAAGAGGGAGAAGGAAGAAGAAAGAAGAGGTAGCAGAGAAAAGAAGAGAGGCTGGTCAATGGCCGGTCAGTCCAAGGCTGGCTGGTGATTGTTTGTGTTGCCGGGCGAGGATGTTGGATTGGCGGACGAGTGAAGTTGGTTGGTCAGAGTGAGCCGGAGGGAAGAGAGTGAGACCTTCCATTGAGAGCCTCGAGGGACTGACGGGCCTGAAGATTCACTTGCATGCCCCAGGCCCACAGGCAACCCCCCTGTCCCTCAGGGCTCTCCCGCCGAACGCCGCACGCCGACAACGCCCAGGCCAACGGCTTTTTCCATCCGCAACCGACGACAGCGAGTGAGAGAGAGAGAGATCAACATCCACCTCCGCCCTCGCGCAACGCTTCACATACCGTCCACCACCTATCCAGCGGCGTCCGTCGAGGGGGACACACCACGATCCACACATCCGAAGCATCATGATTCAATTAAAGGTACCGACCCATCCGCAATCGCTCTCCCATCATCCTCCGTCTCCCGCACGTCACATCACACCTCCACGAGTCGCAAACCAACCCACACTCTACTTCCAAACCAGAAACCAACCAACTTGATCTTCCCCAGCTAACCGCTCCCTCCCTCCCCATCCAGTCCCTCATCAACTGCATCGACAACTCGGGCGCCGCGATCGTCGAGTGCGTGAAGGTGCTGCGGTCGAAGCGGCCGGCCAAGGTGGGCGACCGGATCATCGTGGTGGTGCAGAAGCAGCGGCACTTCGCCGCCGAGGGGCCCGGCGCCTCCTCCGTCTCCGTCTCCGCCGCCAACAAGGTCAAGCGCGGCGACGTCCGCCACGCCGTCGTCGTCCGCACCGCCAAGAAGTACCAGCGGCCCGACGGCAGCGTCGTCAAGTTCGACGATAACGCTTGCGTCCTGATTAATAAGGGTGGTGACCCGATTGGGACGAGATTGAACGGTGAGTCGTTGTCGGGTTCCCTTCTGCCGGGTTGAGGAGGTTGGGAATGGTCTGGGAGGCACATCGGGAGCCCGTGGAAATGAAACGATGGGATGCTAATGTCGTGGGAAACCTACCAGGCATCGTCGGCGCCGAGCTCCGCAAGACCCAGTGGTCCAAGATCCTCTCCCTCGCGCCCATGCACATCTAAACCCCGGGGTTTCAGTCGAAAGATACGCAACGGAATGAAACGGAACGGGTCGAGATGGGTCGGGAAGGTGGGATTGGACGTTGAGGCGGATTGTTCGTGAAAGGGCAGGGAGAAGGGGGGAAGGGGAGGGGAGGGGAGGGGAGGCGTTTGGTCGAGGCGGAGGTGAAGACATAAATGGACATGGACATGAAGATAGACATGAGGAGTGAGCGTGCAAGAAGAAACAGGGCCTAGAGACCCCCCGACAACCGCTGAAAGAGAAAGAGAAGGAGAGAAAGAGAAAAGCAGCGGCATCAGATGCTGTGGACGAGGAAGAGCAAACCAACGCTGAACGGAAAGAGGGCTGTGGGTACGAATGCGACACGGCGCGGGGAGTGGGAGAGCCCATCCATTATATGTTTCTTTGTATATCAGTCAATATGTATATTTCACGTCACGTCGATATTTTTATGATCCATTCACCATGCGTGTACCACGGCCACGAGAGAGAGAGAGAGAGGAGAGATATTGACCAATACTCAAGCCCAGAGCCCGTCCATTCAATCCGCTTGATATTTAATTCCATCCCCGAACATGAGGATGGAGCTGATGACTCCCCTCCTTTCCACTTCGTAGTCATCGTCATCAGAAAAGAAAGAAAGACGAGAACAAAGATCCTCTCTCCCCGCCTTCCATTCTTCTTCACTCCTAAAAAAAAAAGAAAAAGAAGAAAAACCGCGAAGAGACCAGTGGAGATAATGCAAAATGCTAGCCCAGAAAGGAAAGTGGAAAGGAAAAACGCCCCGATATGCCCGAGAGGGAGAAAGGCAGTAGATGAAGAAGAAACCCAAAAGAAAAATCCAAAAAAAAGCTCCCAGCAAATCCCCGCCCCAGCTCCGCCCACGCCCACCTCAAAATGCTTTTTGATTTCCCAGCGCATACATCAACCACTTCCTTCGCAGATTCCAACCATCACAGCAACCTCTTTGATCAGCCATAGAAACCCCCCACCAACTTCTTCGACTTCCCTCTTCCAATCACCTCTCCTTCTCGTTCTGTTCCTGCCACGTGTACGCGCAGTTCGGGTTCGTGCAGACGTAGTACAGTTTCTGTTCGTTTTTCCCAGGCATGTCGTGTAAGCCAACGTGTGAAACACAGACAAAGGAATGAAGCAAAAACGCAAGAGGGACCATACCATTCCCGTCTCAGCGGACCGCTGCTGCGACTGAAAGTAGACGGCCTCGACCTCCTCGTTGCATCGCGCGCACCACATCGGCTTGCGGGGGAGCTGTTACGGCCGCGCAAAGGAGAAAGAGAGAAGATTGTCAGCCACTGGAGCCCCCATCATAGCGAGAAAGAACAACAAGGAAAGGTGACGGGCGTGGGCGGTGCTGCATGGTGCTGTGGCGCCATGTGCGGGCAGTGCTCTTCTGTCCTGGTTCGGTCTTCATCCGGCGGGTCGCTCCGGGTCCGCTTCAGCTGTGCGCATGCGAGTGCGCGTGCGGATCCATCTCTTGCTGCGAGGCAGGGGTGTGGGTGAACGCCATCTGCGCCGGGTTCTGCGCGTGCTGGGAGGGCGTGGGCGAACGGGAGCGCTCCGGCGTGGGCGGCATGTCGCCGTCCATGTACGCGTCGTCGTCGTCGAGATCGGAAACATCGATCATGGGCACGTCGGTCTCGTCGACCTCGAGGAAGTAGCCGGTGTCGTCCGCCTCCTGCCCGCACCTTTCGCAGAAAATCTCTTGCCCGCACATGGTGCAGAACGCGGGGAGAGAAGCAGCAGCAGCAGCAGCAGCAGCAGAATCGGAGGGGAGACCAACCGTGGGGTCCTGGCCAATGTCGGTGGTGATGCCGGCCGTGTCGGCGGCGGCGCTGCCCACCTCGTGGCGCATCACGCAGGTCGTGGTGGCCTCGTCTTCGTAGGCGCATGTGCGGCAGGAGTAGAGCAGCCGCCGGTTCGAGAGGTCTTCCTTCGGGAAGAGGAGGTTGGAGCTGGTTCGAGTAGGCATGCATCGTCAGTCGTCTGGAAGATAGACGGGATCAGCGGTCACTTACCATTCCGCGCAGAACCGGAACATGACCTTTTCTTTGTGCTTGTCGTCTCGCGGGTCGATCCCGCTGGGCTTGGGTGAAGCAGACATTTTCCGTGTGCGTGTCGCTCTGTGTGAGTTCGACGTATGCTATTTGCCTTTAAGATGATGAAGTCGTGACGGTAACGGTACCGGTGGGTGAAGTCGCGCGGTGTGAGTGGTCCGAGGTTGGGAAGGGTGTGGAAATGGAAATGGAAATGGAAATGGAGGTGAGCAGCCAGGGTCGTCACTGCTTCGTTGGCTTAGGTAAGGTGAAGAACGATACCAAAACAGACGTACTACGATTCCCCGGCACTTTACCGTGCTGACCCTCCCTAATGGAACGTCCCGCCCACCACTTCCCCCCGTGACCGCCAATCAGCACGCGGGCGGTTGGCCCTAGCGCCCCGCGTTTCCCGGTCACTTGGCCACCTCAGGTACTAAACCTCTTGTACCCGATCCAAGCGCAACCTACAACTAAAACATACCTACCTTCGACTTCCAAGTTCCCTTTCCTTCCCAAATATCAACCTCCGTTCGCATACCAATCCGATTCCACCTACTTTCTCCAACATCACATCTGTTCGCGACTTCGGTCCCAATCCCATACAAACCTTACTACCTTACCGTTCGCAACTCCCGACACAGTTCACGCCAAGATGGTATGTTTACAGCCCTCCCCCTCCCCCGCATTGCCGACCTTGGTCATCCGCACATGCGAGATGCGCTCCCTCAACCCCAACCCGCACCCACAACCACCGCAACACCGCAGCGAAACCCCTCGGCTGACCCAGAGGCTCTCCCCCTGCCCTGCGCCGCCCACCGAAACAGGTCGAGACCGGACTCCCCGACGGCTGGGAGGTGCGCCACTCCAACTCCAAGAACCTGCCCTACTACTTCAACCGGGCCACCAAGGAGTCCCGCTGGGAGCCGCCCGCGGGCACCGACCCGGAGAAGCTCAAGGTGTACATGGCCAACCACCACAGCGCCGGGGGCGTGCCCGTGCCGGCGACGGCGGGCAACGGCGGCGGCGCCGCCGGCGGTCCTCCCCCGGGCAAGATCCGCTGCGCCCACCTGCTCGTCAAGCACGAGGGCAGCCGCCGCCCGTCCAGCTGGCGCGAGGAGCGCATCACCCGCACCCGCGACGAGGCCTTGGCCATCATCCAGGCCCACGAGGCCCGCATCAAGGCCGGCGAGGTCCGTCTGGGCGACCTAGCCGTGACCGAGTCTGACTGCAGTAGCGCACGGAAGAGAGGCGACCTGTAAGTGTTGTTCTTCTTGTTGGGCGCGGCGCGCACCTGTCGTCGTCGTTCAAACCCCTTCACACGTCCATGTTCATCCCTGCACGCTTTGAGGGTGGCGCCCGACATTGGGCAGCATTCCCTTTTTCCCCTTCCCCTCCCGCGTCCCCTGTTTCTCCCCCTCTTTGGGCGCCAATCTGTCGTTCTCATTATCCGATTCATCATTCTCGATTCGTGGCTAACGACGGTTGAACCGCTTGGTGCACAGGGGCTTCTTCGGCAAGGGTGACATGCAGAAAGAGTTCGAGGATGCGTCGTTCGCGTTGCAGCCGGGCGAGGTGAGCGGCGTGGTCGAGACGGCGTCCGGATTGCACCTGATCGAGAGGTGAGTGCGCAAGAACGAGAGAGAGAGAGAGAGAGACAACCCCTTCCACCACCATACGGAGGCCTTGCTGGAGGAAGTCTTCCACGTGGCCGTGCATGATCGCTTGTTTGGAGTTTCTCGTAGCTAACCTTTTCCCTTTTCCTCGGCGACATACAGGTTGGAGTAATACACTCACCAATCGCCAGGGGACCCTCCTCCCCACCGGTTCGGAAGAGAAGAGAAGGGGGTTGGAGGCACATTGCTTTTCTGTCTCTATCACATGGGTAAGGAAAGGAACCTTGGGCGTCAATGCCCATCTCCACATGGCGTTGTTCCTTTCTCTTTTTTCTCGTCTCCTCTTTCTTGGGCGGCGATATGGACAGGCATCGTCTGTTGATCCTGTCGTTCTTCTACCCTACCTACCCTGCTCGTTAATTCGAAAACTGATGCTGCTGGTTCTGACCTTTGGTTGGATTGCAGTGGGAACTGGGATTTTGGTGGGAAGTGATGGGAGTGGATTTGATTGAGCGAAAGTGCATACCCATCCCCCACCCCTAGGGAATCGAAAGTGAAAAATGAATGCAATGAACTGCCCAAACTACTAAATGAATGAAAAAAGATGCCATAACTATTAGGTGCACACCGTCCGCAGCCGCTCTCTCATCACCCTCAGATCCAATCCATATCAATCCACATCCGAAGGAATGAGGGACCCCCGTTCATTTAATCCGGAATAGGAATCCCTCACCTCACCACTGCATCTCAGATGCCAGCGGACCTCGGGAAGGAAAAACTCCCGTCCCGTTTCACGGTCGGATGATCACCTCGAGATAACCCCCCCGGCCGTACCCCCCTCTTCTTCCCGCCTCTGGCTGGTGAAGACGGGAACTAAATGTACATGTCTGCAGGTACCCTTTCCCTTTCCGTTTCTCCGTTTGTCTTGGATGGAAAAGATGGATGTACATACATGGTATGGTACTGGTAGTTATGGGGTGTAAGATATCGCATGCTGATGAATGCTATCATGATATGTACCTCGCATCAGTATGTAGTTATCTACTCGGGGTATATCGGTTTGATCATGTTGATATACGGGAGCGAGGGACAAAGACAGAGAACATGTGCTGTGTGTTTGGTGGGGTGGTGTTATACACCCACTTCCCGACTCGTTTCGAGATCGATTCGATCGCGTTGTCTCTCACCACCGCCAAGTACTAGTATTTACTACATACCACTGGCAGTCAGTCTTCCATCGATCTACCAAAAGTCACGAAGGTAAGTATGGAAGCTCCTCGAACAAGAAAAAAGGAGGGGGGGTTAGGGAGTAACCTCAGCCGGGTTCCTTCGGCTGCTCGGGAACCCCCGCCCTTCCTCTCTACAACCTACCCCTCCCCCGCCTCAAGGATTGTCCATAGTGGTTAGTACCACCTGGGCAGGAGTGAATTAGGAGGTACCAGAGTAAATAAGTACCTACCGGTAAGTGTTAGACCTCTCTCTTCTCTCTCTCTCTCTCTTTCTCGTCTCTCGTTGCTGCATCCACCCATCCATCCATACATACCGTGATACCATTAGTACCTACCTACCTACTACTGTACCTTACCTAGGTACGGTACTTTAGCCGACCTTACCCACCGCCCCGGAACCGGTTCCAGCCGAGCGTCCTTCTTCCCTTCCTTTGTCATGATTGCAGAGGGGCGCCGAAAAATGCCCAATCGATCCCCCGGCTCTCACTCTCTCTGTGAAAGCGACGCGCTGCTTTCGTTCTCGGCCTCCTTTCTTTCTCTCGCTCGCGAATTCTTACTGTTTTTCTCGTTAACGTGTTTGGCGGCCATATGCGATGCGGCCTGGTTTTCTTAGCGGTTTAGAAAGATATGTAAGTTAATAGTAACTTACTAGAAGTTAGTCTTCTATCAAGCGCCTACCGGAATTACGAGTAATTCTGACCTATTAACGCTGCTATTATATTACTGCCGCGTATCCCATAGAAAGTAACGATACGGTGGCTAATACCACAACTGATTGATCAGGAAGTCGCCAGGCCCCTACAAGCTAGCCCCCGTCGACTAGGAAAACCACTCTGCATCGCATATGGCCGCCAAACACGTTATCTTTTGCTTGGGTCGTTGCAAGCATGTACGGATAGTTACGGTAATCGGCTCGGGTTGTCCCTCCCTCCCTCCCTTTCTCGGGGGAATTTAGGGTTGGGCGAGGCTACTACCTGACTAACCTAGCGTGGTGCGGAGGAGGGAAGTGGGTGAGTGAGTGGGTTTCTGCTATGAATAGGCCTGATTGGTTGGTTGATTGGGTGGTCGACTGATTGGTCGACTGATTTTTGGATCGATTGATCGGGATGGATCGGTGATGGTGGTCTTCTTTTTGTTCTTTTTGACGTGATTGTGAATGAATGGGTGGTTGGGATGGAATGAGATGGATGGATGGGAGGGAGGAAAGTTCCATGCTCACATCAATCATCACCACCACCTCCGACACATGCCCGCTGTCATCTACCTGTCTAGCAGATATCTCTGTTGGTGTTGTGGGCTCACTCATCACTCGTCACTCATCATCAGCATCCTCTTCCTCTCCTCCTTCTCCTCCTCCACCACCGCCACCACCTGCTGACTGACAACGTCACCACCAAAGAAACCCAACCCAACTGGGTCTCGAGAGGGTTGCCAACCACATCCACTTCCACCACAACGACAACGACAACCACGGTGGACGAGCCAAGCTAAATACGTCCGTCGCCCAGACTTCACCCTCGGTTGGCGTCAAGACGGAACACCTCCGGATCCATCCATCCGTTTTTATATTCTCACTCTGCTGGCTCACCTCCCTCTCCTCTCCTCTCCATACCACTCGACACGACCTTCTCTCTCTACATCTCCGTCTTCGTCTTCGTCTTCGTCTTCTCCTTCTTCTCCTTCTCCTCCTCCTGTCCGATCGCCTCTTCCTTCCCTCTCTATCTCTCTCCACATCCTTCCCTCCCCCACCCCACCAATCCGCACGACTGACGGCCGCCTCGTGTGCCGCGCCTCCCCGCCACGCCCCACCATCCCCCACACCCCAGGTTGTCTTGTCGCGCTTGGTGCCTTGCGCCTTGCCTTGCCTTGCCTCGCCTTCCCTCGCTTGGCAACACCGGGTTGATCGGGTATAAAACCGATATCCATCCCATCCGCCTCGATCCCTCAGGTCACGTCCTCCTCATCTCCCGACTTCCGACTTGTCCCCTTCCGCCGTCTCCAAGCCGGACGGGCACGTCACCCCGTTTCTCCCGTGACGGTTCCATTCGATTCCACCATATCCTCACCCAGCCGAGCTGGGCATTTCAGCGTATATCCGTTCCCGTTCCACCTCTCACGCCTTCCCACCCACTAGCGATGGCCATGGCGCCCATCCTCACCTCCTTCGCGTCTCCCATGGCGGCCGGTCCGCTGTACATCTCCCCCTCCGGCGGCAAGTATCACCAGCGCCGTCCGTCCATCCGCCGCACCTCCCGCTCCTACGGCAGCAACCCGAACCTCATCTCCCTCCGCTCGCCCTCCCTCTCCGACCCGCGCACCACCTGTCCGCGCGACACCGACGCCTTCAGCTACAACCCCAAGCACCTCGCCTCCTGGTACATGCCCCAGGACATCTGGGAGCAGCTGCCCGTCCACCTGCAGGCCTGCGTTGCCGCGGTTCAGCACGCCGGCGCTGCCGTCCTCACCAGCTTCGAGCGTCTCGAGTCCATGAAGCCGAACCCCCTCCTCGCCGCCATCCTCCAGGCTGAGGCTGCCGAGTCGATAACGACGTCCTCCGCCATCGAAGAGGACGAGGCGGCCAGCTCCACCACCACCAAACCTCTCACCCCCGCCCTCGAAGCCCTCCGCCGCGACTCCGCCATCTCACTCTCCTCCCACCCCGCCACGCACTCCACCATCTCCTGCAGCGCCTCGGTCCACGTCGTCTTCCCCACCACCACCACCTCCGCGGACCTCCACTCCTCACCCTCACCCTCACACTCGCCGCCAACGCCAAGCACACCCACCTCCCCACTCCCCCCACCCATCCTCGACCCCACCACCAACCCCACCAAAGACCTCAACGGCAGCAGCAGCGGCAGCGGCAACCCCACCACCCGCCGCCACCACGCCCGCTCCTTCACCGCCCCCCTCCCCCCACCCTCCGCCTACTACGCCGCCGAGCTCTCCGCCCTGCGCGCCGACGCCCTCGTCCGACTCCGCCACGCCGCCCGCCGGCTCAGCGCCGAATGGGCCGAGCTCCGCCGCTCTTACGGCGGCGTCCGCTGCTCTTACGGCGGCGTCCGCTGCTGCTGTCGTCCCCCGCCATCCCTGTCCCCGTCTCCGCATCATCATCATGCGGCCGGCGAAAGCGGCTCGGAGCTCGAGGGCGGAGACGAGGCGTTCGAGCGCTGGTGGCGCGCGAAGCGCGAGCGGGCGGCGTTGCTGGATGCCGTTGGACGTCGGTTGAGTGAGGGGGAGGGCGTGCGGGGGATGGAGGGGTGGGGGGTCGGGGTCAGGGGGTTGGAGGGGGAGGATGAGGTGGATGAGGAGAGTGGGAGAGGGGGCGATTGATGGTTAGTGAGGTGTGTGGCGTTGCGGGGTTCGTTTCCTTCTACTTCTCGTCGTCGTTCGGCTGGGATGGGGGGTTGAAGAGAGGGGTGCGGGTTTTCGACCTCCTGTCCTCTTCCCTTCCTTCCTTCCTTCTCCTTTTGGTCTTTCGTTCTTTCTTTCTTCCTTGTTCGGTCTTCTTCTCTTCTTGTTTCATCTCCCCCACCACCTCTTCTTTTTTTCCCTTCTTTCCTTCCTTTTCATTCCGGGGCAACGCGCACGGCATCATGAGACTCACGCGATATGTACGCACGGTGGGTTGGTGTATGAACGGACGGGGCGAAATTTATATATACTCATGTATATGGGCGATGGATGATACATACATATATGGGATGCGCGGTATATGCGCTATAGGGAAATCATGGTCCGGTTATGGTGTTTTCTCCCTCTTCGTTTTCTGCCGGTCTTTTCCTACCTCCTTTTCCTTTGCACGATCGTTTGACGGGCTCGGGAAGCAGAGGAAGGCAGACCGCATCGCGTCCTGAGAAGAGGAGGAAGAGAAAAAGGCGTGATATATCTTCGTTCATATCATCTCCAGGACATGCATGAATTCCCACATCAGATCGGAAAAGACAAGCCCTCTTTTTCTTCCTCCATCCATCTTCTGTTTCTATCTCGAGTCCCCCCCTATCAAACCTTCCATCCCATCCTGCAAGAGGAAAAAAAAAAAAAAAAAAAGAAAAAAGAAAAAAGAAACGCCATTCTTCCACCCATCACTCACTCACTCACTCCCTACCCCCCTAAACCCCGCCTCCCCTATCCTCTCTCCCGCTCCCGCTCCCGCTCCCCCCATCAACCCCCGACACAAAAACGAACCTCGTCCCCGGTTGCACGTGCTGGGCTGTTTCTCCATCCTGCGAGGCAGGAGCGGAAGCGGACGCAGCAGATGGGGAGCGCTGGGTATGGGAGTGCGGGTGTGGATGCGGAGGGTGGAGGGGCTGAAGGGGTTGCAGGAACGGATTCCCCCCGCTCTGTAGTGGTGCGCCGGTGGTAGGGTGTCCATGCTCTACGTTCAACATGGAGTGGGGATGAGGTTGTTATTGTTGTTGTGGTTGGCGGTCGCTCGCAAAGAGAAACGCGAAAGGATCGTGGTCGTGATCGTGATCAGGAGCGTTGTGCTGGTCGTGTTGCCGCGTTTCCCCTGCTGCTGCTGCTGCTGCTGCCTGTGCCTGCCCCGGCGGCGCCAGCGGCGCCAGCGGTGGAGGTAGAGGAGGTGCTGCCGCAGCCCCCGCCGTCTCCGTAAACCCCCAGAACCCCGCCACCAGCGGCGGCGGTGGTGGTGCTGGCGGCGGCGGTGCTGGCGGCGGTGTGGGGGTTACGCTGGGTGTGTGCATACTCATATCCATATCCATACCCATACCCATATACGGCTGGTTCTGATACTGCTGCTGCTGCTGGTGTCCCATAGGCAGTGGAAGGAACAGACTATCCAAACTCTGCGCTGGATGGGGTGACGGCTTTGCGGGTGTGTGGCGAGGCTGGGGGTGTCCTGGTGGATGTCCTGGTGGATGTCCTCCTGGATGTCCTCCTGGATGTCCTCCTGGCGGCCGCTGTCTCACGGCGGCGGCGGCTGTCGGCGGCAGGGGAAAGTTGGGTGGCAGCGGCATCGGCAGCGGCATTGATATCGGCATCCCTTGGCCTGGTGGTGGTGCTGGCATCCGCATCTGCATTGGTATGCCCTGCTGTGTTGACGCTGGGGCTAGACCGGGGATTAGAGGAGCAGGATGAGGTGGATGAGGATGAGGAGGTGGTGGGTAGCTTCCGCTTCCGCCTCCGCCTCCATCTACGCCGCCGGCGCCGTTCATCGGCAGCATGGAGGGAAACGCTAGATGTCCTCCGCCCCCTCCTCCACCGCCGCCGCCGACGCCGATATCGAGAGACGGATACGCAGCTCCTGCTCCCCCTCCTCCTCCTCCCCCTCCGCCGCCAGCTCCAGACATATCTGGTCCCATCCCATATAGGCCAGGGTAAGCCGGATTAGGTCCCATGGACATGCCCATCGGCATCTGCATTGACATCGGCACACCCATCGGCATGGACATCCCTCGACCCATCATCCCCCCCGGCATAGGCATTGGCATTGGCATGGGGAGAGTAGGGTTGCCGCCCCCGGCGAACTGCCGGAGACGTTCGGCTTGGGCGTGTGCCTCGAGGAGATTGGTTACGCTTGAGTTGAGTGATGGGAAGATTGGTTGTGGTGGGGGAGGTGGTGGTGGAGGAGGAGGAGGAGGAGGTTCGTTGGTGGGGGAAGGGTGGTCAGATGGAGGGTTTGAGTTTGAGGGTTGGGGTTTGGTTTCGGTTGTTGTTGTCGCCTTGTCATAGTTGTCTTCATCATCGTCGTGCTTTTTCTTTTCCGTTGTTGGTCTTGTTTTGATTTTCGGGCTAGTAGCTTTCTTCTTGATCTTTTCCTTCTCCGGCGTCTCCTCTGCGTGCTCGCTTTCATCCGCTTTGGTCCGGCGATAAGTCAGTCACCAATCTTCGACATCGTCAGATCATCCTGGATCGCTGTTGCGGACACAGGGAAAAGGGGGAGGAGGGTATTCCTAACTTACAGCTCTGTCGCCGCCGTCCCGGATCTCTTCCGAACCGGTTTCTCGCTCCTCCGCCGCCAAAGCTCAGCTCAGATTCATCCTCATCGAGATCTCTGCGACGGTTGCGCCGACCCAGCATATCCCCTTGGTGACCGCCAGCCCCGAATATGCTACTACCACCACCACCGCCGCCTCTTCCCATCCTAGCGTTCCGCAGCGCGGCTGTTCGCCGGAGGCTAGCGAGTCGAGGGTCTTCCATATCCGCTCCGCCGAACCCGCCGTCCCAACCAGGATAGCGGCCACCGTCTCCGCCTCCGCCTCGCATTCCGGGGCCAAGACCGAGACCGGGACTAGGACCAGGACCAGGACCAGGGCCGGGCCCAAAGCCAGGCGGCGGATACATCCCATCATCGAATCCATCATCATTGTTACCCATCGGGGGCCCTGGACCCCTCTTCATCCACCCTCCCATCGCCCTCGGGTCTCCAAACCTCGGATCCATCCCGGGCGGGGCCATTCCTGCCGGCCACTGTGCCGGTCCTCCCGGCCCCATGGGTCCCATCGGCCCCATCCCCGGACCAAACCCGGCAGCAGCACCTCCAAGCGGTGGCGGAGGCGGCGGAGGCGGCGGAGGCGGCGGAGGCGGCTGTTGCGGCTGCTGCTGTTGCGGCGGCGGCGGCGGCTGAGCACCCCCAACCCCCAACCCCCTCAACCGCTCCTCCAACCCCTCCACCCTTTCCCTCAATCCCCCATCCTCCCCCTCCTCCTCCCCATCCTCCACCACCTCCTTCTTACCCCCACCCCTCCTCCTCCCTCGTTCCCTCCCCCTCCTCTTCTTCTCCTCCCCACAGCAGCCCCTCCCCCCCTCCCCATCCAAATCCAAATCCGGCACCCGCACGCTCCCCCGGATCCGCCGTCCCGCCAGCACCGCCCGGACCGGAAACGTGCCCGCCCCCCGACACCGGCACGCCCGCTCGCACGTGCACTGCGCCAGCCAGTCCGCGTCCCGGCGCGTCTTGCCGGCAGCGGCACCGGCACGGTGGTAAGGCGGATCCTCGGCCCCGCCGGGTGGGGGCCAGTCTTCCCACCCGGCCTCCTCGCTCCCATCCGCATCGGCGTCGTCGTCTTCGTCCTCGTCGTCCTCTTCGTCCCGTCTACCCCCCCGCCGCCGCCGTCCTCGTCCGTGGCGAGGACGCGGTTGATAACCATCCACATGCACGCCCTCCCCCGTACCAGGATACGAAGGCGGTAACCCCGCCCCCGCCCCCGCCCCTGCTCCGGCCGCATACATCGCCGCCTGCTGCTGCACCTGTTGCGAGGTCCCCATAAATCCCACCTGCGCACCAGCAGCGGAATACTGCGGTGGTGGCGGCATCATGCCCATACCCATCCCCATCCCGGGCCACGCGCCCGGCATGGCGACGGGATACGCCTGCTGATTTTGCTGCTGCTGGCGACGTCGCGTGCCACCTCGTCCTGCCGCTGCTGCTCCGTTGAAGGGATCGTAGATCCCCCCTGCTGCTGCTGCGGCGGCGGCGAGGGCTTGCTGGGCTTGCTGAGCCGGGTCGTTCTTGCTGTAGTAGTACGGTACTAAGGGACCCCCGCCGATGGCGGCGGTGCGCATTAGGGGCGGTGGTGTGGGGGTGGCGAGGGTTTGGCCCATGGAGAGTAGTGGTGGTGGTGTGTTAGGGGGGTAGGAAGGTAGGAAGGGGAATTGGGGGGAAGCGTGTTGGCCTGAAGTTTGGTTTTCGATATCTTTTTTCCGGTTCTCCTTCTTGTTGTCTCCCTTCTGCTTCTGCTGCTGTGGGTGTCGTGGGTTCTGTGTTCTCCTGTCCTTCTTTTTGACTCTCTCTCTCTCTCTCTCTCTCTCTCTTCTGTTATTTTCGTTTTCGTTTTCTTTCTCCTTTTGATTGCTCGTACAGTACACGCAAGAGCGGGCTGCGAACTGCTCCGCAAGGAGTATAACGACTCTCAGACAAAAAAGAGGAGGTTGACAGGCGTGAGCGTTGTGTGACGAGGTCTCAAGTCCTAAACATCGATCCGGTAGGTATGATCTGCCCCCTCTGAGGATGTAACAAAGGAAGTGAGTATGAGGGAGGGGGGAAAGACAATAGCAGGGAAATAACGAAGGCGTGTAAATCAGGGGAAAGAGGTGGTAAGTAGGCCAACAAAGTGTAAAAAGCCGGAGGAGAAACAGGAACCCTCCATCCCTCACTCCCTCGAGCGAAACGGAGAAAAGTGTGAGGAGCGTTTCCACTCACGACGCACAAGAAGACAAACCACATACACACATACAGTCCCCTCTCCTTCCCCTCTCTTTCGTACCCCTCGTGTCACCCCCATGTTTCCACCGATCGCCGCACACGCAAACGCCGCGTGAGGGAGAGGAGAGGGGTTATCGGCACATAATAGATGTGCTGGCTGGCCCCGTCGTACCGGTGTACGGATGGCTGCACGATATAACGAGGAAGCAAACAAACGAACGGACAAACCAAAAAAAAAGCAAGTGGCAGATCACACATCATGCAGCGACCCGTCTCGTGGAAGTATGATCCCCCACCCCTGCTTCTGATAGGATGGATAGGCGCCCTGGTCGAAGGGGAAACGGGGATCGGATCGCGGTTTGCCTGCGTTGCGCGCTCGCAGGTCTGACAAAAGACACTTTGTGTCAGGGAGATCAAGACAAGTGATTGACAGTCACGGAGCGGAAGACATGACCTTCCCAAAGCAAGAGGGGCGAGGAAAACCTCCCCGAAAAAGTGCAAGTCCAACCGTACGCTGCATGGTCCGCCTGAAGACGCGGTGTGTGAAATTTCTCGATTTGTTGCCTGGCATAGAAAAAAAAAGAAAGAAAACAGGAAAAGGTTTCATTACACAGACGCCTCGCCAAGAGAAGAAGGAAATGAAAAAAGGAAGAGAAAGTAGTGACTCAAGGAAAGTTAGAAGATGCTCCCCGCCAATAGAATATCATGAGAAAACCCCCTATCCGTGACTGCGAAACCGTAAAATCGGTTGAATTAAGCACAAAGAAGCCAAAAACGGAGAGAGAGGGGGGAGAGGAATTGAGAGAAAGAGAGGTGTGAAGAATACTCGGACGGTCAAGAAAAGGTAGAGGATGATGAAATTCAAAAGAGTCAAATGTTGCTTTTGGGCGGAAGAAGAGAGGAGCGGGGGACGGAAATCAAGTCCTTCCCTGGTTGACAGATGTTCCAGCCAATTCGTCGACCGGGAGAAGGAGGAAAGATCCGTTGCCATGACATCGGGGAGAGCGTAGAGAAGAGGCGGGCGTCATGATCTGAACCGGCGAACGGGTCATTGTGAATGAGCCGAGGGTATCTTCATGTGAGGACGTCCAAAGTCGTAGTCATGGTCGTAAGCGTCATGGCGAAGGAAGCAAGGGCATTGGCGTTTGGTAGCTTAGAAGATCATCGACCTGACCTCCTGTCTCCGTCCAGTGTTCACCCGTGGCACGGGCGCCTGTTGAATGGCGGAATGTCTGGCGCTCTTCTCGACGGGAGTGGGAGGTAGCGGCGCATTCTTCTTCGCCGGGCTCGTGGGCACGCTCTTGGAAGACTTCCTGCTAGATTGGTCTCCTGTCTGGGCGAGCAGTTTGTCCTTCTTCTCCTTGGCAAGGACGATGTCGGTCCAAGCCTTAGCGCTGCCAGCTGAGCATCCGGCGTCCCGGCCAACAGCATCAGCGAGGACCTTCATCCAGCCGTCCTTCTCCTGTGCATTGTCCGCGTAGAAGTCAATGACTTCGCCGTTGCCGAATCGGATGCGGAAACCCTCCTCCACAAACATGTAACCCTCTTCCTCTTCAGCAAAAGCTGACTTGCGTCGTCCGCCGTTCTTGGTAGAAGTAGACTGGGTCAAACTCGAGCGATCATCAATAAGCTTGGTGGCCTTTGCAAGGTTGATCGTGGCACGAGGCTGACGAGTGGTTTCGTGATAAGCAGTCAGTTTGGTGCCGGTCAGGCGGAAGTATCGACGACGCCAGTACGGACAGTCTCCTCCCTGCTGGCTGAGGTGGCCTTCGTACGTTCGGTCCCGGATCTCCTCGGCTTCTCTCAGTTCCCGGGCGCAGGCACTGATGCTCTTCGGCATATCGTCGTCTTTGATGTTCTTTGGTCGAGGGACGTAGAGTAGCTGGAGCTCGAGGCTTCCGATGCGGTAAGGGGGCTTGCGGACCGCTCCACCACGCTTGCTCTTCACACTGCTGGAGACATTGGAGTCGTCTTCCAAGGCCCACTCATTGTAGCACGGAATGGTATAGTGCTTGGGTCGCCCGAAGATCTGGTCCTCGAAGGTGCTCAAAGACAGGTATGATCGAGCGAAGGAGCCGTCCGAGGCGACCAGATTGTGGAGCAAATCCCATGCAGTGGGGGAAGTCCGAACTTGCTTTGCCCTCAGCTGTTGCTGCTGCTGCCGCTGTTGCTGCTGAAGTTGGGCTGCGCGCTCTTGCTCCTCTTGCCTAAGGCGCTCCTGTTCCTTCCTCTTCTTCGGCGACGCGAGCAGTCCAAGTCGCGCCAACGCGGACTGAGATCTCTTGTGTCCCTGAGGGGCCACTGGCTGCGGAGGTGGAAGCGGCTCGGCCACGAATTTGGGCGGAGGTGGGCGCTTCAAATGGGTTTGAAGAGTAAGCTGGAACTCCAGGTCGTTGAAGACAGTGAGCTCGAATTCTTGGTTGATTGGTGCGTTGCGGCCCAGTTCAATCTCGGACGTAGTAACGCAGTGAAGGCCGTTGTCCAGCGTAAGCTGGAACGTGCAGCGCTCTTCTAAAGCTATGTTAGCCCGAGGACATGTACCTTTTCAATGTGCTTCGACTTACGCTTCGGTAGAGGCATGAGCAAGTCCTTCACGCCGATGACCTTGACAAACAGTCGGCCCCTCTCCTCCTCATCAGTATCATTTACTACCTGATCCTCCATGAGCGTACCCAAGCCATTATTGGCGTTGCTCTCCTGGCCCGGGAGAGGAGGCACGGCTCCACTGGGTGCTCTCCGCCCCGACACGGTACGGGAGCTCTTGCGCCTCGCCTTGCCATTCCACTGCTCAGTTGTCCAGGCTCGGTCGCTGCTTGGTTTCCTAGTGACCGCCTTGGGACTCTTGGCTGCAGCTGCAGAGTCAGTAGCCGGTGGAGACATCGGAGGTTCTTCATCGCTGAATTTACGGTTGCTAGCTACCACAACCTTGGTGTTTTGTCGCATCAGGTACCCCTTCTGTGTAGGTGCATATCGATTAGTTTGCTGGATTTCTATGGCCGAACGATCGAAAGACTGCGGTCCACCATGGGTGGAGGGAAAAGGAAATCGCGCATATACTGGAATAGGAAAAATATCTGCTACCTTTTGTGCCTCGATAACACGGTCGAACTCTCGGCTGAGACCAAGCTCGAGGTCTTCATCGTCAACCGCAAGATCGAGCATACGAAGACTGCGTCGTCTGTTGATTTCAGACTGCGGAGGGGCCAGCCCACCGGTGTCGTCGGATTCGCTCTCGGAAGACTCGTACTCATCGGGCTCCTGCTCCATGCCCATCGACTGACGCTTGGGACTCTTCCTGGGGACTGGAGGGGGATGTTCGCCGCTAACCTGACGTCTGGCCTTAGCCATGGCGCGAGAATCCGCGGGTGTGAGCGACGGCCTGGTCTTGAGTTTGCCGCCTGGGGCTTTGATAGTCGCAACAGGATCGGGTATGGCGATGGAGGATTCATTCCCTTCCTCGTCAATTTCGCCATCGCTGTCAACGGGATGATGAATGACAGAGCCTGGAGTACCTGGCTCCTCGTCAGCGGTACCCTCACCCGGCCCCTCCACTCGTGGAGTGACGGGCCTCTGCAAAAACTCTGGAACCGCCTCAAGCTTAGGTATCGACTCAGTCGTGGGAGAGATCTTCCCAGTCGTTTCTTCCGGGTTCGTGTAAGGCTTTAGGTGAAGACTGAAATCATCGTCGCTAACGAATGACCCGAAATCAGGCATTTTCGCTGGCTTCTGCTCCTCTACCGTTTCGGTCGCAGGCGCAGGTAGAGTCTCTTGTTTCGGAGTCGCAGGGCCCTCATCCTCAGTGGTGCTATTCGACTCTGCCTGCTGCTCCTCCGTATGTGACGAGTACTGGCTCTCTTCGTCATCGTCGTGATTGATCTCATGGTGTATCACAGATGAATTATCGTCATCTGGCTCCATTGACCGCCCGATAGCGTCAAGGTTGGGGATATCATATAGGTCAATCGCGGACTCATCTTTCTCTTCTTTGACAGAATGGTCCCGCATAGCCTCGTCAAAGTGTGAAGAGACCTCTCGAGAAGGGATTGGCACGTCCGGATCGAGGTCCGCCAATTCTCCATAGTTGCGCTCAGGAGTAGACATGTACGAATAATCTGTCTCGTTGTCTTCAGCTTCCTGGTTCTTGACCTTGCGCATGATGAACTCGCGAGATATGCGAGGAAGCTTGAAATCCTCCAGCTCCGTGGAATCACTGCCATCTTCTGATTCCTCGTTGGCCTCGTCTTCCTGGATATTGATACCAAGGCCTTTCTCAGCATCGGGCAGTTGCATTTCTGCACTAAGTTCACGAGTTGGAGTCTCAGGACCCTCATGAAGACCCATCAGCCGAAGCCTGTCTTCCAGAGTCATAGCTGGGTCGCGCATCTTGAGAATGTCTGCCTTTGAAACAGCCGCCGCCCGGGGTGGAGTAGGCAATGAGCGATGCGCTCCGTTGATGCGCTCCAGTGCTGCCGAGAGACCTTGACTCGACTCACGCCGCGATCGATCGTTCATGGCTTGTTGGCCGCCTGGGAGCGGTGGTAGTGGCCTAGAGGAACCGTCCGATGTGATGGAGTTTGAACGGCCACTGCTGTGCGGCCTCACGGCAGAATGTTCCTGGCCATCGAATGGGTCATCCATTGAGTCAGCGAGAGATGTATTGGCCATGTCAGGGCTCATGTGGCGCCAATCTTCAGGAAGCACAACAGGAGTCTTGTCGGTGTCTTCCAAGGATGCGTCGAAGCTATCGTCCCTGTCAATGGACTCTCGGTCAAAGCTCTCATCGTACTCTTCGTCTGATTCATAACTGCCATCGCGGGAGCCGGATGCGACCGATGACGGATCCGGAGTGACCATTTCGTATTCGTTAATTTGCGGCGGAGCAGCGTCGAATGTGACACTTTTCGCGTGGCGACGCAAGCCGCGCGGCGTCGCTGGTGATTCCCCCTCATCATCCTCCGACAGCACGCTTGAATCGGGGTTGTATTGTTGGCCCATTGTGCTATAACGACCGTTTCGGCTGAGCGAAGACTTGGTGGGAGAGTCGGGTTCCTTCTTCTGCGGCGAGTTCGAAAGAGAACCTGCACCTTCGGACTTGGAAGGAGATTTGGACGGACTCAAGACGGGAATCTTGGTCTGACTTTCACCGCGTCTCAAGCTGTCGGGGGAGCCAATGCCACTGAGAGGCCGTCCAGCTGCAAGCGGTCGTTCGATCTTAGGCACTGCAGTAGGGTCGTATTCATTCTTCTGTTCTCGCGCGAACATGTTGCTGTTCTTCACGCGTGACGCTTTCTTGAGGTTTTCGATGGAAGACCGCTTTGGCGACACTGAAACTTCGCGTTCAAAGGAATTTTCAGGGTCGAATCGGCCAGGCGATGTTGGGTCGCGACCTCGCCAGAACAAGCGCGGCGACTGTGAGTTGCTGAACGGCGATGATCCCTCCGTGGAGTCTTGGTTGAGCACCATCTTCTGCGGGAGGGTGAGCTGACGGGTGCAGGTGCAGGCGAGGAATGCAGATGACTGTACCTTTGTTGCTTGGTTGTAGCTGGGAGAGTTTCTCCTCTTCTCTGTCGAACCGATCTCTGAGAGCGGCCGAGCCATCCTCATCGGTGAGGAATAGTTGTTTGGTTTACTGATGCGGAGCGGCTGCACCTTCAGAAGAGCAACGGCGCGCGTTAGGAATGCATGCACGAAGTGAAGTGTTAAGTGGAGGGGAGGGATGGTGACGTACCGCTTCAGAAGACATGTTGATCAAGAGCCTACTCGAGTGTCCGAGTCAAGACAGAGCCGGGACAGGTTGGAGTGAGGCAGGATGTAGCGACGGTGCAGTAGGAATGCGCACCGGCAAGCAAACGCAATCGTACCGCAAGTGACGATGAATAGCAATGCAGGACGAAGCAGCAAAGATAAAATTGAGAGACGCAGCCCCGTGCTACGGAAATAGCAAAGTAGCAATCTTATTTACCTCTGAAGAGGCAGAGACAGGAGAGGTTGGTGGAGGATGGGATGTGCATGTGTTGGTGGGATCTCAGTGCGGCCTTGATATTCCCGCCGGCTCTGGGGAAAACAAAGCGCAGCTTGGCGCCAATCGCCATGACAACCGGAGAATTACTCTCGGGCACCAAGGCAACTAACCGGGAAATCCCGTGCACGGTCCCTCCTCCGCATTCTACATCACGCCTCAGGCCACATGATCCTCAGGCGCGACTACTCTCGCCTGAGGCATCAAAATTCCCTACCCTCAGGCTGAAAACCCGAAGTGGCCCAAGCTTCGAAATTTCCATCAGATCCGCCGCCTCAAAAAATCTATCATGCCCCTTCCGCATTCACCTAGACCTCAACACCCATCCTCCACCAAACATGCTGCGGGTGCCGCAGCTTTGTCCGTTCTGCGAGGTCCGCTCCTTGCTAACCCCCTTGGCTAAGCCTGTCCCTCGGCCGGTACAATGGCAGCAATATCGTCTCGCGTCTCAAATGCAGAAGCGCAGGCCATCGCGCATGCAGCTTGCAGGATCCGTCGCTGCTCCTAGGGTGACCACGGACAAGGCGAAGCGCCCAAAACCGCATGCCGAAGGGCCTTACGCTGGCTTAAACAAGACCAGAGCAAACATTCCGCCGCCGGATGCGAAATCAACCGGCCGGTCCTCCGCTTCGAGACCAAGGAGTGCGGATGACCAGTTCAAAGCACTGAAGATGCAGCAGGCGCTGACACCTATACCCTACGGAACACGTGGAAAGATAAGGGACAAGATCCGGGAAATCGAGTCCTTCGCTGCCATGCCATTGCTTCCTGTGATTCAGGAATCCATCCCGACCCAGGCATTTCCGGACTTGGAGGAAATCAAGCCGACCCCGGTCCAGCGCGTTGCCATTCCCGCGTTGCTCGGGAAGGATAAGGAGGTAAAAGGGAAGAGATTCCAGCAGTTCCTTCTCGCTGCTGAGACTGGTTCCGGGAAAACGCTGGCGTATCTGCTCCCGGTCATCGATGCTATGAAACGCGCGGAGATGAAGGAGGCGGAGATGGAGAGACAGGCAGCTGCGGAGAAAGAGAGGCAGGAGACCGAGAAATCCTGGAAAAATCCCTTCGAAGTTGAGCCGCCGCCGCTATCTACGACCACGGACAAGCGTGTAGCCCGCCCTCGCGCCATCATCCTGGTCCCTACAGCAGAGCTGGTCGCGCAGGTCGGCGCTCTTGCGAAGTCGTTTTCTCACACAGTCAAGTTCAAGGCCGCGCCAATCTCCTCCGCCTACAGTAGCACTGTCATCAAAAATCGTTTGTTCAACCCAAACGGCGTTGACATGGTCATCACTACACCACACCTCATCGCGCGCATAGCAGAGAGTGATCCCAACATCCTCTCTCGGGTCAGCCACATTGTGGTTGATGAAGCCGACTCCCTCTTCGACCGTTCCTTCTCCCCTCTGACTACCGAAATCATCGACAAGTCCGCGCCTTCTCTCCAGCAGTTGATCATGTGCTCCGCGACCATACCGCAGAGCTTGGAGCGTAAGCTTAGGAAGCTCTATCCCGACCTTCAACGTTTGGTGACGCCCAATCTTCACGCAATCCCTCGCCGCGTTCAGCTTGGTGTTGTCGATGTGAACAAGGATCCCTACCGCGGCAACAAAGATCTCGCCTGCGCCGATACCATCTGGAACATCGGGCGTGCCCACGAAGAGCACGCGGGCAGTGACGGCAAGGTCGTCGCGTACGTCAAGCGCATGATCGTTTTCGTCAACGAGCGCGAGAAGTCGATCGAGTTGGCAGAGTACCTCAACAGCAAAGGCATCGACGCCATCGCTATCAACCGTGATACCGCTGGCGAGCGGCACTCCAAGCTCCTTGCCACCTTTAAGAGCAATAAACCGGAAGCAATCAATCCGGAAGAGGAGAAGGCTCCAAACTTCATCCCTTCTCACCTTGAGGGCAAGGTCAGACGCCACCTACCCAACACCAAAGTCCTTGTCACAACCGACCTCGGCTCCCGAGGTATTGACACCTTGGCCGTTCGGCACGTCATCCTGTACGATGTCCCCCACACCACGATCGACTTCATCCATCGCCTGGGTAGAACTGGACGCATGGGACGCCGTGGACGCGGTGTCGTTCTGGTGGGCAGGGGAGACCGGACGGATATTGTGGCCGAAGTCAGGGAGACGATGTTCAAGGGTCAAGCGCTCATTTAAGTGCTTGATGCACCCCATATTGGGGCTGTGGACGATATGTAAGTGTGATGAGCATCAAGGAGGATATTTTTCTCTTTGTCCACGACTAGACGAACACCAATCTAGTTGTATAATACCCCTTCTTTTCTCTTCTCCTCTTTTCTCCTTTACCTCAATGATGAGGCATAGCACAGTGGTATCGTCTTACCACGTATGCGCCTCACTCTTCTCCAAGTCCTAGCCTCGAGTGGGTCGAGGCACCCTGAAACAAAGACATCCAAGCTTGAATACTTCGTTTCGTGGCTTCGGATGTTACTGAGTCAGGGGAGAGCAAAACATACATGTCATGGCTCCGGTTCTAAGTCTTCGGTGGGCTTCTCTGGTTGATATTGGAGCGACCACTTAATCCAAGTGAGCTACATCTGTTGTTCTTACCTTGCGTGTAGCCTTGTTGCTAGGCGATATCAAAAGGTGTCCGGCTCGGTGGAATCTATCTTTGCCGTCACCTTCGTGGATATTTGATCACGAATTTGGAAAGCCCAGCACAGCTACCGATAGAAATGAAATTATAATACTGTCTCAACCACTTCCTATCCCATAAACCCGTTCACAACCCGGAGATCAAACCTGTTCCCCCCCCAACAACCAAACCAAAAATAGCTCACAAACCATGGAAACCCCCCTTTCCCCCTTTCCATCATCAGCCCCACACCAACCAACCAACCACACCACCCATACATACGCACAGACGTTCCCCACCTCATAAAAAGAGATGAAGAAGAAGAACCGAAAAAAAAAGGTCAAATGAGGATGACCCGACTTGAACGGATAACCTTCTGGATACCAAAGACAAGTCCCAGGATGAGTAACATCGCTGGAACACTCCTTGGAATGGATATTCCAAGTTGGAACTGGAATCAGACGCGCTACCATTGCGCCACACCCCCCATTTGTTGGAATTGTTTGTGCTTCTCTCTCTCGCGGGAGAGGAGAAGGGCATCGAGGCTTTGTGATTGGGCCGAGATGTTGGAGGGAATTTGGGGGGGTGGGTTTATATGGTGAAAAGGAGGAGAAGGGGGAAGGTTGGTGAGTGAGAAGGGAGTGGGGGACGCGCGCTTCCTGCTCATCCACAAGCAGAAATGTGAACGGAGGACCGACGGCATGATCTAGGATAGCTATAAAATGCCCTGTTGAAACTGCGGGGTCTATACATGCAGTATCAGCAAGCATGTATACACTTGTCCGCGAGAGGAACCAGAGACCATCAATGGTTCATTAGAGTGTTCCAAAGCCCCTTAATGAAGATATATAAAAATACATAAATATAATCTCTTAAAACAATCAATTAACCATAGATACACTGCATGCAACCCTACGTGCCGGAAGAGATGATTCTATCTACGTTCAATTGAATACATAAATACATATGCACACACATAGTATCCTTCAGCCCATGATAGATTTGGTAGTCTCCCATCGTTTACTTTATGGACTTTCCAAATGTCCAGGAGCAACTCCTCCCTCGTATCCTTAGGACTCGCGTCAGCCTTGCACGCTCTCATCCTGTCTTCATCTGCACCATACAGAGGAGAGGGAGTCTAGAAGTAGTAGAGGATGAAGTAATAGAGACCGCTCTACCCGTCCTCCCATGAAGAAAAAGAAAGGGGGAAAATAACGAAGAGCAATCCACACCTCAACGCACAACAGCTCATCAAGGCCATATAGGATGTGGCGCAGAGGGCTTGGTGATGATGGGCGAAGGAGAACAAGAGGAGAGGTGACAAGGGATAGGCCACGTAACATATAGCGGGTAGCAGGGGCAGAAGTAGATTATTTGGAAGCCCCAAAGGAGAGAGTGAGCGAGGAAGGCTTGAGATAGACCCCGCAGAGTCACATAATACTTCTGCCAGGTGTGTTCACGAAATAGTGGCGATGGACAGAACACATTCACGATCGGACGGCAAGAGGACATGAGAAGAAAGATGGATTCTCGTTAATATTGCAAGACCGTTAAAAGAGAAAAAGGGAAAGGGGCATGGAGTAGACTAGTAAGCATAAGGAGCATATAACACACCGTCAGTTTAGCAGCAGCAAACGAAGAAGAAGAGAAGAGTAACACTGCAATTTTCCACAGGAGAAGATAGGATAGAGAGAAGAAAGGTAATTGGAGACATCTTTGTCGTCACCGCGGTCAAAGACAGAAGAAGACAGCCGTCGCACCCCTTTCAAATATTTGGATTCATCGTGTTCTTCGTTTCTCAAATTGAGCAACCTGCTACCCGAGTTGTTTTACATTGCCCCCACTCCTTACTTCTGCATCATGAGCTGCACGAACTCGTTGTCTGTTCATTGTGTTAGAGGGCTCTGATCAAGAAGAGAGAGATGCGAATATGCGACTTACAGTCGATCCTGCCGTCGCCGTCCTGATCGGCCTCGCGGATCATCTCGTCAACCTCGTCATCGGTCAACTTCTCACCGATCGAGGTCATGACGTGACGGAGCTCGGCAGCGGAGATGAAACCGTTGTTGTCGCGGTCGAACACCTTGAAAGCTTCCCGGATTTCCTCCTCGGAGTCGGTGTCCTTCATCTTGCGGGCCATCATGGTGAGAAATTCTATGAGCGAATTGTCAGCCTGGGGTCCAATACACATAATGCATGCTGTAGGCCATACCAGGGAAGTCGATCGTGCCGTTGTTGTCCGCGTCCACCTCGTTAATCATGTCCTGAAGCTCAGACTCGCTGGGGTTCTGGCCAAGGGAGCGCATCACGGTGCCGAGCTCCTTAGTGGTGATCTGGCCTGTACTCCATCGACCTGTTAGCGCATCCGAACATCGAGCAGGATGAGGTTGCGTGATGGTAGAGATCCCCGATGGGAATATGCATGTCGCGCAAGGCTGCAGAACCCTGCAGGTTCGCGAAAAGGGGGTAGAGGAATATAACGTGCGAGGTCCAATGGATGTATCTGCCTGACGCGGGGTTGGAGGGGCAGAATGTTAATACTGACCATCGCCATCCTTGTCCTATAGGTCGAGAATGTTAGCTCAAGCACTCGATGAGGTGATTGCGTATACAACCCCGGTTAGGAAGGCGACCGCCATGTCCTGTGCAGAGCGGGGAGGGGTTCACTTACAAAGAGAGAGAATGCCTCCTTGAATTCGGAGACCTGCTCCTCGGTAAGAGAATCGGCCTGGATGAGGTGGTTGTCAGCGACCGTGTTGTTGCTCAGCAGGCCGTCGTTATCGTCGTGTTTTCTGAGCGGTGGGGCGGGGTATGATGTCGCACGCAGGAAGACGCACCATGGCTGCTGAGAGTGTATGTGAAAGAGGGGGAGAGAGGCGTGCGGAAGGGCTGTAGAGGAGAGCTGCTTGCGTGCGCGAAGACGAAGAGGAAGAAGAAGTGGATGTGAAGAAGGTGAGGTGGTGGGAGGAAGAAGAGTGAAGAGAGAGAAGAGGGTTGGGCTGTGGAGGAGAGAGGTTGTTTGTCTGGGCCGAGTCTTGGGTTTGGCTGTCACAAATGAAGAGAGCTGAGCGTGCCGCCTGCCTGGGGCTGTGATCCCTGAGTGACCGGGTGCTAAATGACCTGTTTCAGGCCACGCAAAACAGGCGGAACCGGGCTAATTAGCCACCCCCTTCCCCCTTAGCCCTTCTCTGCCCCCCTCCATTCCCCCCCTTTCCCTTCCTTGGCTCTTCCCCCCCTTATGTCATTCTGCGTGCCTGGGGCTGACACGGGCTGATAGCTACGCGGAAGTCCACCAGCCTCTCGTAGGTAGCAAAGTACTAGTAGCTAGGCTCTCTCGGCCAGCTTCACCACATCCATCACTCGGTATACCCGCGCGCCTCCGCTGCTCCTCGTCTTCCTCACGAGCCACAGCCCCCGTCGTATGATGCACTGAGCGCTCAATCGCCCTGCCTTCCCCGACATCATGTGGCGGGACCGCACGAACTTGTCAGTAAGCCCGCTGCACCTGCGTCACTGCGCCTCTTTGCCTACTGCTGCTGACGATTGCCTGCCAGGTTCATCTCGTACCGCCAGTCCTACTCCCATCATCCACCCAAGAAAACACGCTATGGCGGGCCTTCAAACGGGTTCGGCGACACAGCCAGTGTGGCGGAGGAGCGACGTGGTCTCATGTCCGCTGGCGCATTCGACGATGACGGAGATGCAGTGATCGAAATGGACCTGCTTCCTCCACGATGGCTAGATATCCAGGATGAGGTGACCGAATATCTTGCGGAGATCGCGAAAGAGACCCGGAAGTTGGACCAGCTCCACCAAAAACATGTCCTGCCGGGTTTTGACGACGAGGACGTCAAGAGAAGGGAGGAACGGGAGATCGAACAGTTGACGCAGGAGATCACGCGCAAGTTCCAAAGCTGTCAGAAGGCCATACAGCGCATTGACATGATGGTGCGGGAATCGAAACAACAGGGCAACCTGAACAATGGAGAAGAGATCATGGCCAAGAACCTGAAGATCTCGCTGGCTTCGAGAGTCGGAGACGTCAGCACCACTTTCCGAAAGAAACAATCTGCCTACCTCAAAAGTCGGTCATCTCCCTAGCCCTATGTGTGACTACTAACCGGACTATAGAACTCCGTGCCCTTGGTGGCCTTGGCTCCCCGGTGCTCGGTTCGTCGACACCGATACAAAACCCTTATTCGGACCCTTCCATGGTAGATTCGGAAACGGACCGCTCCCTCTCGCAGTCCACCCTTCTGCAAACAGCTCAAAAGCGTATGACGCATGGCGTAAACGAGACAGCAATCGCGCAACGCGAACGAGAGATCGAAGACATCGCCCAAGGCATCATCGAGCTTGCCGACATCTTCCGCGAGCTCCAGACCATGGTCATTGACCAAGGCAGTATGCTGGACCGGATCGACTATAACGTCGAGCGAATGACTGTCGATGTTAAAGCCGCAGACAAGGAGCTCACAGTAGCGACCGGATACCAAAAGCGGACCATCAAGCGAAAAGTCATGCTCCTGCTGGTTATCCTTATCGCCGGCCTCTTCATTCTGTTATCCTTAAAGCTTGGGACAAGAAGCAGCAGGTCAACGCCGGCACCTCAGCCGGCACCGATTTCTAATCCACCCGCAGATGTGCCATCGGTTCGCTTACGCCGCTCACTTCAGCCTCGTGCGAGAAGTGACTGGCACCGGCGAAAGAGAAGGATATGGGAAGCGAGTAACGGAGGCGCAATTATTATGTAGAGTTCAAGGTTGATCGTAGAGCATTTAATACCCGGCGTACCCCCCGCGCAATTCGGATTTGTTGAGTTGATGAAGCTGATCCTTGATGACTGGTCAACACTGTGGACCTACGTGCCTCTTGAACAAGCTAGACAATAGGCAGAATTGTTCGCAATTAACACGTAAGGAATCAAACGGGCTAAGTCTTCACTTTTCTATATCACAGAAATCAGTCACATCGTTCGTTCGCACTTTCACTTTCATTTTGTAACCGTCACCGCTACAAGCCTGCCGGCAGTTATTTCTTCTACTCGATTTCTGAAGTTCACAAGCCGCTTTTCCGTTCAACTTCACGTGCGTCCGTCCCAGTCCCAGCTTACACTTGCAAACTTCCCGCTCTTAAAATTGCGCCTGATTTTACTTCCGTTACCACCATTGACCTAAGACTTTTCATCTTTGACAACCTTTCCCCACTTTCTCCAGAACTGCTCTCTTGACAGCGGCCAGAAATATGAACACTCCAAACGGCACACCAGCCGCTATGGACGCTCGAGACAGGGAGCCGTCGGGCGAGCAATCCGCACATGAAACCAACGTCCAAGGCTCCGAATCCCCAGAGCCACAGCCAGCGCCGGCAGATATGCAAGAAGGTCTTGACGCATTCTACGCTGCCAACATGCCGATGGAGCTCTACGTCCGCGACCAGAGCAACGCCGAAGTCCTGTTCCAGATAAAGCCGAACACAACCACCATGGACAGAGTGATGGATGCGTACTGCCAGAGCAAGGGCCTGCAACGCGGTCTGCTCAAGTTCCTCGCTCACGGAGAGAAAGTCTATCCGCACTCGACCGCCAAGAGCGTAAGTGATACTCCTTCGCCGTTTCTTACCATTCCATACCACATACTAACCAGCGTCCGTGTATAGTTGGAACTTGTTGACGGCGACTATATTGAAGTGTTCAGCGAACAAATCGGCGGAGGAAGGGACAGCTTCGAGCTGGAGCAAGAACCAGCCGAGTTAATCCAAGAGAGTGGCATGATCGAGATCCAAATCGTAAATCCTTACGAAGAGCCCGAAGAGCAAAGCCAGGTGGTGTGCTTCGACCCGCAGGTCACCCGCTTCGGCACGATTTTCGAACGGTACTGCAGGATCAACAAGTATGCGAGGGCCAGGTGCTTCTTCTACCTGAATGATTTGCGCCTGGATGATTACGACAAGGCTGCGGACGTGAGGAGCACCCCATTTGTTGACTATGATCGGTTGTGCTAAAACATTCTATGACAGGTCAATCTACGAAACGGCGATGTGATCATCCTCGACCAGAACGACGACATTGACGACTACATCACCATCAACTTCGTGGATTGGAACGACAACGTCCTTCCAATGAGAGTCGAAGCAGACCGCACCCCGATGGGCCCGGTGATGGAGGCATGGGCTGAGAAGACCGGGTACGCGGGTGTACCTCTCCGTTTCCTCTGTGACGGTGAGCGGATCGCCAAGCAACTTACAGCAAGCAAGGTACGCCACGAATAATGTTCATGTTCGCCGTCTTGAGCTTCCGCTGACCCTTCCACCAGCTCAAATTGACCCACCTCGCCACCATTCACGTCTACCCTGAGCAAGTGGGTGGCGGTAAGAAGTCGAAGAAGGGCAAGAAGCCTGCTCGGCCTGCCATGGAAGAGGACACTCGCACCCTCCTCTCGACCGCGAGTGCCATCAACGCTTCTGTCGACACCCTCGCCGACGCCCACAGCCCCCCGGTCCCGCCAAAGGACGAAAACTTCTCGGCGAGTCGCATCACCATCTCCTCTCCCATCGCGCTCCCACTCCCGACCAGCGGAGGGCTCAGCCGCAGCCCGAAAAACCACCTCTCCCACCAACCGGGCGTCTCCAATCTGCCGAACAACGCCTCACTGGAGGCCCTCCTCGCTATCCCGGACCTCACCTACACCCTCCCAAACCCGCTCACCAATCCCCGCCACGCTCCCGCCAACCCGTCCCCCCTCCGCCTCGCCTGCGCCTCAGACAGCCGCCCCGAAAGCACGCAGCCGACGATGCCAACCATCCACATCCAGACCTCACCCCCCAGTCTCGCCCTCCCGCGGCGCAAGAACCCCCGAGACCACCAGCACCAGGGCCAGCGCCAGCACCCCCTCCCCCACCTCCACACCCTCACCCTCCACATCACCCCGCTCCCCAACCCCAACGGCAGCACCTACGGCCTCAACAGCGGCGGCGCCCACGCCGACGACCGCAGCCTCGGCTTCCCCACCACCACCACCACCACCACCACCGCGAACGCATCTTCGCAACTCCCCCCACCCTTTCTCGCCCGCGCCACCGTCCTCGTCCCCCTCCACCTCCTTCTCCATGACCAGCCGCGCGCGCAGCCGCTCCTCTGGGCGCCCCACGCCCCGCTGGGCTGCTGGATGGCCCGCGAGCAATCGCACCGCGGCATCGCGATGCTGTTCTTCCTGCTGCCGCTCGAGATGGGCTTCCCGGGATCCGCAGCCGCGGAAAACCAAGAAAAGGGGAAGCAGGAGCAGGAGGATGAAGCGGAGGAGCCGCTCATCCTCGAAATGGGCGATCGCCTTCACGCCCTGGGCGTGAACGCGCTTACGGGCGGCGCGGTGGTGGTTGGCTGCCCCGTGCCGATGAGGGCGCGCGTCGTGGCGCGTCTGCGGGTGTTCTGGTCCCCGCGCCGGGAATGGTCCGCGTCTGCGCTGGAGAGGCTGCGGGAGTTGTTGTTTGGGATGTAGTGGGGGGTTGAGTGGAGGGGACTGGGTGACGTGGAGATGTTTGGGAGTTTTGGTTGATACTGGGCGGAGGGGTTGAGCTGGGAGAGGGGAGAGTTGTTTGGCTCTTTGGTGGACAGCATGGAGCAGACTCTTGTGTATGGTAGAGGAAGGAAACGTGCACCGGACATGGGGAACAACAGAGAACAAGGCAGGAAAGAAGGAAAGCAAAGGAGATCTGGTCCGGAAGAGCGACGAGAAACATGCACGGGGTAGATACATAGATAGGTACCCCTCTCCCTCTCCTTCTCATCACCAAAAGATAACGTCCACGCAAACACACACCGAAACCCGTGAGAGAGAAAGAGAGAAGAAGCAACAAGAAAAAAGCCGGCACATCTCTCATTTTCTTCTTTCGCCTTTCGTAAAGTGCGATATGCTCCGTTCGTGATCCTCAGAACAAGCTTCGCCGTGCATAATGCAGAGTCATCATATACAGATCCATCCCTCTCGTCCTCGCTCGATCAAGAAAACGTCTGGACGAGAAGCGAAGCGTCTCAAACTCCCACATACTGGTAGTACTCCTTCTCTCCTTCCGTTCAAATCAACAAGCATAACCCGCATCCGTCACCAGACCAGATGAGTTTCAACGTTCATCGACCCTTCATGTCGTAGCCTCCACCACACGCCGCAACGATTATGGCACCCACTTTCTCCCACCTTCCCCGTTTCTACCCAGAGAACGATAGCCTCCCCTCTGCAGGAGCAATGAAAACGTCGATGGAGAGAAGAGAAGGGAAGTCATACATGCCGAGAAGAGAAGACAGGACAAGAAGAAAAAAGGTCGCGGTTGGTGGAGGGGGTGGCATGCGTCAAACATCATCATGATCTCGCCACGAGGAGAGAGAGAAAAGAAAATAGATTGACGGAAAAGAGGCGTTCACGACACGGTGACATACGCTAAATAGATCATATTAGCACTGATAAAAACAACAAAGCATTGCAGGGAGAGGATCGCAAGGGGGAAAAAAAACATACTAGCATCAATCTGCCTAATCTGCGGCAGCGCCAAGCGGACCTTATTCCGATACAGCGCCGGCTGGCGCGTCTGCAGCGGGTTGCCCTCAAAGTACACCGTCTCCAGGTGCTCCTTGTCGCGGAGCTCGCGCTCGACCTCCCCGAAGTCCGCGAGGCCGCAGTTGCTCGCCCACAGCTCCTCCAGCCGACGGAGGTGCGACAGGTTTTCCAGGTGGGCGATGTCTTTGTTGGCGCTGATGTCGATCACGCGCAGGTTCGTGTTGTGCTCCAGCCCGGAGATCTCCTTGAGCAGGTTGTGCGAGACGTGCAGCTCCTCGAGGTTGGTGAGGGAGTCGAGGCCGGAGAGGTGGGTGAGCCGGTTGGAGGGCATGGCAAGGACGCGGAGGTTGGTGAGGGTGTTGAGGCCCTGGGATGGGGTTGGGTAATTAGTATATATCGCTCAACCGCGTACATAGCAGACATGCCCAGAAGTATCTCCTGTGGAGTAGTCAACCGAAAGACATACCTTAATCTCCGTGATCTTATTCTTCCCCAACCACAACTCCTCCAACTTCGTCAAGCTCTCCAAGCCCTCAATCTCGCGGATCCGATTAGCGCCAAGCTCAAGGTTGCGCAGCTCCGTCAGCCCATCCAAACCCTCAATCCGACTAATCTTATTCTGCACAAAGAACAGCTCCTTCAGCTTCGTCAGGTGTTCAATCCGCTTAACATGCTTGATCTTGTTGAAGCTCAGGTCCAGCGTGGTGAGCTCGGTGAACGGCTCGAGGCCGCGCACGTGCGCGATCAGGTTGTCGTACAGGTCCAGCTCGGTCAGCGTGGCCGCGAGCTGCGCGGGAAGCTCGATGGCGGTGATCTGGTTCTGTCGGAGGCAGAGCGTGCGCACCTGCCGGAACCGCTCCAGCCGCAGCGCCGGGATCGATTGGATCCGGCAGTGCACCAGGTTGATGTCGTCCTCGCTCTCCGAGTACTCGTCCAGCAGGTCCTCGTCCGCGGCGATGACCTCCGGCGCCGGCCCCGCCGCTTCCTCGTCCGAGTGTTCCGCGTCGCTGAGCGCTTCTGGGTTCGCCAGCACGGCGGATTTCCCCTCCGACTTGTCGATCCGTAGCTTGCCGTCCCAGCCCTTGCTATCCCGGAGCGGGATGTGAGCTGCTCGCGGCGGTTCGGTGGTGGTGGTGGTGGCGTGCTCTCCTTCTTGCTGCTGCTGCTGCTGCTGTTGCTTCTCCCGCACTTCCACATGCTGCTCTTGCTTCTGTTCAGCCTCCTGCTGCTGTGTCCTCTCCTCCGCGGGCCTCTCGCCACTGCCACCCGCTTCAGCCTTCACAGGCGCAGTTTCAGGGTCCATGTTCGGAGAGGAAAATGGGGAGATCTGCAGTTGGCGTGGCGGGGGTTCGCGGATGTCGAGAGCGAGGAGGTGGTGGTGTCGATCGTCAGGTATCACGAAAGTCGGGGAAGAAGGGTCGTTGGTGTTCGTCGTCGCCTGAGGTTCCAAGGGTGTTGTTGTGTTGTGTTGTGTTGTATGTGGAAAAGAGAGACAGTAGTTCAGATGTCACGTAAAAAAGGTCGTGACTGGCGGAGAGCAGCGTTGCTCGCCGCCGCCCTGCATCCACTTCCCCCCCAATCGTCAGAGCCGCGATGACGGTTGATCCGTGGTTCCCGCCTTCGTTACCGCTTGCCCCCCGCAAGCTAGCCTCCGCTCCGAGAAACATCGCAGGGGCCCAGCCAGCAAGGCGAGGAACATATTCCCCGAAATTGATGATAAAATATCCGCAGACTAATGACAGCCTTATATATATCATACACATAAATAAGATATACTATACTCCTCTTTTCCGACCTCCGTTAGAAAGAAGCAGGAAGAGAAAAAGGCTGGCAGCATATACATATTATATAAACATAAACATACACCCACTCACGTCCCCACGCAACCACATATCCGCAACCAACCCACCACCGACGAATTCCTTAAAACAATATGAATAGTATGATAATAAGATAATATGATAATCCAATATGATATGTATGTATGTATATCTTGCCTGCCTACCACAAAGAACAGAAAAAGAAAAGGAAAAAGAAAAAGAAGAAAGGGGAACAGAAGAAGAAACAAAAACCCCCACGGGGAAGCCAGCCAGCCAGCCAGCCAGTACAGTCAGGAAGTTACGCCCAGACAGAAACGAAGAAGAAGGGAAGAAAAAAAAAGGGGTAAAACTAGTACCGAAGTCGAGAAAGGGGGTAAAGTAAAGTAAAGTAAAGCTGAAAAAGACAAACGTGAACAAAGGAAATGTGTGATGGATAGTAGTAAGGAAAGTGGAAGAGAGAGAGAGCAAGACGGGGAAGAGGGAAGAGGAAAGGATATGCCTTATTTTTGCGTGTGCGAAAGCGAAGGGTGAAGGAAACAGATAGGAAAAAGAGGTATGGGGTTTGTTTTTCATAGAGAAAAGGTATCAGCTCTTCTCACAGCGCGCCGGTCGCTGGGGGTGAGGTGGGCGATGATGGGAGTTCTCCCTGCGTCGTCACCTTTGCGTGCAGCTCACTCAGCGCCATTCCTCCCTGCCAGCAGTACACCTCCCGCAGACCTCCCCGTACGGAACGAAATGTTCTCAAGGGGAGGATCATCTGTCGAGGGCAGAGGGAGGGAGAGGGAAGGAGGGAGGCAGGCTTGATGAGCGAAATGGGTTTCGCGAAACCTTCCACATATGAGGCGGAGATGTGTGCGTGCGGCGTGTGTGATTGGGAATGGAAATGTGTGTGTGTATGTTGCGGTGCCTGTACACGAATGGCAGTTGGAATGACACGGAAGGAGATATCAAAGAGAAGGGAAGGGGGGTAAAGAATCCGAGAAGCAAAAGAAGAAGAGAAAGTAAGAAGATGGTAAGAAAAAAGTAAGTTATCCGTCTCTCCCCTGTCACCCACCCAGATGCTCATCCAAGAATTGAAAGGATGTTGATAGAAGGGAAAGGGAAAGAAGGGGGTGTGAAGCAGCCCGAAAAAACAAAGAGCAAAGAGAAAAAAAAGGGAAAGATACATGTGGGAATGGAAGTAGAGGCAAGTAAAAAAAAAAAGAAAGCTTAAAGATAACAAGGGCGCAGGCTATGCAACGTTCCCCCATTTTCTCTTCGCCTGACAGGAAAACAATAACGGAAGCAAAAAAGGATGCTGCGGCAAGGAGGATGAACATGCCCGCAAACGTCCACGCCGGGCGGGGGGGGGGGGAAGGTTTGTCTTCCGACCTAAAAGCCTGGAGTTCGCCTGACGCCGAGTCCTTTCCCCAGAACCCTGAGTCGCATTCTGTGGGCCGAAATTTTGCTGACACCATCCTTATGTCTGAAAATGAAAGAGTTGGAGGGGGTATTTTGTGGAGAGCGGTGCATCTCTAGAAGCCTCCGAGCGCTGGCGATGCGAGCCAGTCATGCCAGGGGCGGAATTAAACAGTACATTGTTTGAAAAGCAAGATCATTTGGGCCGGCGGCTGGAGGTCGGCGCGAAATGTCGCCGGAGATGGAGACAGGAAGACGCTGGTGCGCTACAGCGCAACATCCAAAACCAAGCTAACGTCGCTAACTTGTTCTCCAGCCAGGTCCTCAAGTACGGGTATCAAGTCCAGCAATTCGTTGTCGTGAGCGTCAGAAAACCAGCTGCTAATCGGAACGGCGTGTTGAGGGTGGAAAATGTACGATGTCGGAGAGTTGTCGATGATGATGATCTCTTTGAGATCACGTCCAACCTGGGAAAGATCCTAGAAAATGTTAACCGAAGTTCCTTCTCCGGCCATCAGTATGAACGTACCTTGACATAATTGCCCTGGTGGTTGAAGCAACTCTCACGGAATAGCCGGTGATGAACAACACCATGGATGTCGAGCTGGTCCAGGAGTGGATCACCGTACTTGGGAACAGTTAGTCACCGTCTTCTTGAGCGGAATTGATGGACGTTACCTTTGAGACAGATGCCGTGAAGACTACAACTTCATACAGCTCTCCCACACGCTTCATGAATTGATCCACACCCGGTCGTTTTATCACGTACACGTTGTGATACTGACCCTCGATTTCCACAGGAATAGTGAAGTCGGCTTGGTGGAGTATCTGCAAGCTGTTAACAAGATAAATCGTAATTCCAGGAATATGTGTACATACCTTAAAGCTGCTGTGCACCAATGTTTCATCCAAGTCCAGCACCAAACATTTCTTGCCTTTGAACTCTGGCTTGATCGGAGGCAGAAGCCATTTCTGCTGCTGCGGCTCGGTGGGTGAAGCAGGAACCGGGCTTTCCGGAGCCTCGATAGGCTGAGGAGACGATACAACGCCCGTCGCAGTCTGCGCTTGACGCTGCTCTAACGGTGATGGCGGCGGTAGGTCGACTTTAGCGGGTAGATCAGGCTGTTCATCATGTCCTTCGCCTTCCGTGTGGACTTCGTGAGATGATATCGGAACCGTCGGCGGCGCCTCGCCCATTTCAATATCGTTGTCCCGCTGCTCCTGCTCCGGAGTTCTATCCGCGATGAGTCTGTCTTCCTCCTCGGGCGCTATCGGGGTTGGCGCTTCAATCGTGACTTGTGGACCTGCTTCAGCAGCGGCAACGGTGTCCAATCGGCCCGCCTGTGTCGGCAAAGGAGGCAGAGGCTGGTCCAGGGACTTCCTGGTGGCAGACGAACGACTTGTAGTCCTGACCACGGGAATGGTCGCAGGCTCCTCCACGGCCTTTCCGTCGGTTGTCGCGTCTCCTTGGATCCCCTTTTCCGCCCCCCTCCGTTCGACGTGCGTTCCGACACCACCCTGGCAGCCTTCGCCCGACTTCTCGTCAACCGGCTCCCGAGAATCCGCCGTGCTCGATTCCGCCGCGCTCGCATCCTGTTTGCTCGGGGTGGGTTGGGAGCTGCGTGCGGTGCGCAGCTTGGCGGCCTTCTTGCTGGGCTGGGGCGCTTCTTCCTCGTCGTGGTGTTCGGCAGCTTTGGGTATGCAGCACAGGAGGAGGAACAGGCCTTTCTTCTTCGGCTTCGTCTGCGAGTCCACGATGGACGGGGAATCCTTGGCCGGCGCCGGGCCGGGATGCTTCTCGGACGTTGCGTTTCGTTGCGAGGTCCTGCTGCTTGCCTTACTCCGAGCCCGTCTCTTACCCGTCAGGCTGCGCTTGGAACCCCGTCCGATGCTTTCGTTGTCGGCCACGGTGGCGCCGCTCAGACCGGTGCCGCTGGGCGTCGCGTCGTCGTGGGGTTGCGATCCGGCACGAGGATGGAGCAGCGAGCGCTTCCGTTGGTGTTCCCCGTTGCCGCCTGCTGTGCCATCAGCGGACTGTCGCTTCGGACCCGTACCACCCATGTTCTCCGCGAGCGTACCTTCTGTGGCCGATGCGTCCCGCGACGACTTACGGAGTCTGGACGATTGCGAAGCGTCGGTGGAATTGGTTCCCCCAGAGGTTGGCCCTAGCAACAGTGAAGGAGCGGTCAGCGACAGCTCATCGGCCGGTGGAGCCAAGCGGAGCGAGTTGGAGCGCGAGGTTGGACGTATAAAAGAGCCACCAGGCCCCAGATCTCTCTCAGCTGCGGGACGGGAGTTTGACTTACGAAGTCCGTTGCTCTGCATCGTGTCGTTGGCCACGCCCTTCTCAGGGCGACCAGACCGGTTCGCCGGTGACTGCACGGCCTCGTGGCTCATGTGGGGCAAACGAGAGGGCTCTGCGAAGGCGGTTTGGAAGGAAGAGGAGTTGGAAAGGTGTTCGGGAACGGCAGAGAATGTGGGAGGCGGGCCTCCTTGCGTTGTCGCGTCGAGGTGTCGGACGTGGGAGGTCGCCAGTGGTGAGGTGAAGTAATCACCCTTCCCAAACCGGCAATGCGCACCTTACTGGCTCGGAGCTGGCGACGGGCGCGCAAGGGGGCGGAGAGGCAATTGAAGGACGGCGAGGGTCAACGAGGGAGTTGGGTGCGGCTTCAAGAGGGCCAGGTGCTCGCCGGCGGGCGGATGGTCGATGGGGTTTGGAGGGAGAGAGGTGAAGATCGGGGGAGGTGTGCGTTGGGTGAGGCTTGTGAGGGCTGGGGGCGTGGGCCGCATTCAATCTCGCTACCTGCTAACTAATATGACAAGACGGCGCTACCTTGCCCGCAAGCTGATGGGACCCCGGCTCAACACCACGGATGGAGGTGCCGCGAGATACATACATACATCCATCCATCCATCAATCCATACAGATGTTCTCTCGATCTCTCTATACATATCTATATCCCATCCACCGGCCGGTCACCAGAGGGAACATGCGACGACGGCGAGGTTGGCAAAGACATCTTATCTATCAGGCAACGACACTACCTAGGTACATACATCCCTTAGCAGCGCTAGCGAACATGGGCGGTGCAGTGCACCTTTGCGATGATTACCATCGCCAAACCCGGTCGCGATGTGCGCCGCCAGATGTGGGATTGCGACGGGAAGGATGGGGAGGGGAGGAGGGAGGGGGGGAGGGAGCAAGGCAAGAGGGGGGCCAAGTGACCGTCGCGCGAGCGACCTTGACGACGGACAGTCGGGGGGGTGGTGAAAGGAAGGGGATGCATTCACGACCTGGGTGGTAGTTGGTATTTAGTAGTGGTACTGACTGACCATCTCCTCAACTCCAGCAAAGATCATCGACGCAAGAAGCTGAAGCTCCTCGGAGCCCCATGGGATGAAGAACCAAGCAGCCATCATCACGTACAGTACCATACTAGCTAGGTAGTATTGCACATTGTACAGCAAGCACATCAACCAACATACATAACTCGACCACAGTTGAGCGTACAACTCCACCTCCCTCACCACGCCCCGGCGCTTAAAAGTACATAGCTACAAGTACCTACCAATCGAGGTACCTACTAATCACGGCACCCGGACGGGGAGCGCTCCGTCCCGCGGGCTCAGTCGTTCGTGTTCTCATACAAACCGGCGGATGGAGAATAGTTAGTTAATTCACCAAGAAAAGACGCAGAGGGCGTGTTCGGGTGTTTGGATGCATCATCGACATCATTATCATCAACTTTCTCTTGATCGAAGGTACATAGATACATAATGACCAGGTGACGAAAATGACACCCAGTCGGCGACCTGGATTGGATTTGGTGGTACCTACGTCAACCGTCAACCGTCAAGCAGCATCACCACCACCACCGCGGCCGTTCTTCGAGTATAAACCCTGGGGGTGAGGAAGTACCTAGGTGTGTGTAAATGGTGGTGAGCGGAAAGGGGGGGCATGGGCTGCTGACTGGCTGGGCCGGTGAATGATCAAATGTGAAAAGGCTGACCGGAAAGCAAATGGGCAAGCCGGAAAGCTGGAAAGCTGGAAGGAAAGAAAAAGCTGGGCACAAACCCTCGCCCCTACCCCCCCCGTCCTCCGTCCTCCCCCCGTCGTTAGCTGGAGGTCCGCTTTCGTTTCCCTCTCCCGTCCGACCCTCCCGAGTGGAGTGGAGTGGAGTGGAGTGGAGTGGAGTCGAGTAGTGGTGGACGACCGACGGTTCCCGTTCACAACAACATCCTTCTGCTCCGGGCGGCAACACTCCCCCTTAATAGAGGGGGGATGACGAATAGAGAACGCAAAAAGGAGAGTAGCAAATGAATTTAAATACAAATCAAAAAGAAAACCCCCATGCGCTGCAAATCAAAAAAGCGAGCTGATAGATAAACAGCTTGATGAGAAGTTGAATAAAACCCATCACCGTTCCTCCCCCCTTTCCCGTTCCCACACACCCGCATCCACTTCCCCCCCGTGCTGCCCTCCCCCCCCTTCCCCCTTCACAAAGCACGCCCCGTTCCCCGCCCCGTGTATCCCGACCAGACCAGACCAGATGGAGACCAGCGCACGGGCAGCGTCGCTCCTTCACCTCTCTCTCATCGGAGACCTCAAGGTAGGACTCCGTAAGACATCCAGAAAAGAAGGGAGAACGACGACGACGACGAGGTATCGAAATACTTAAAGATGAGTCCGGTCGCTTGTCATTCTTTACTTACCTTGGTTTAAAAACCGGAAATGTCCGATATTTTTCTTGATTTTATTATATACTTTCAGTCACATCAAATATATATCTACGTGAACCGCAAAAGTCGGCAGGTAAACAGCGATCGAAGCAACAAAACGACAAAAACCGATAAAGAATAGAAAGGAGAGGAGGGCCTGAAGAGGATGTCCGTGTACGCGCGGTCAGAAATATATATACCGACTGCGCATCGAGCCACATGCCGTATCACGAATAGGATAGAACAGACGCCCTGTGAACATCCCTCTATACAACTATCCAAGCATCTCCACTCCACAGTCCCTCTACACCCACGCCGAACACACAAGACGAGACAAGACGAGAAAAAAAAGCACATCACCAAAAAGAGACACCAACAGATCAACATCAACATCCCATCAACCCGCTTGCTAATCGCAAAAATCCAAAATACGTATACACAAAAGGGAAACCTCCCTCTCTTTCGCCACTCTCTCCAAAAGCTGCTACTGCTGCTGCTGCACGCTCCATCTTCGCCTTTTTTTTCTGCCCCAAGAAAAAAAGACCTCTCCATGCTCTCAACAATAACAACAACAACAACAGTCAAGTCGCTCAACCCTGCACGATTCAACCCCCAAACACCCTTCCTCCTCGACTACCAAGTCAAACAGCAGAGACAAGTCTATCCAAGCGTACTTCTCAAGACCTCGCCTCCTCCAACTCCAACTCCAGCTGCCGAATCCGCTCATCTTTCTCAGCGCTGGACCGGTTCTCCGCCAGCTTCGCCTTCAGCGACGTCATCTCCGCCGTCAGGCTGGCAATCTGCTCCGCCTGCTCCGTCATCTGCCGACTCTGCGTCTCCAGCATGCTCTTGATGTCCTGCAGGTAGCCCTTGATGCCCTCGGCCGCAGCGGTCGGCGTCGGCCCCGCCGGCGCGCTCTCGGTCGGCTTCGGCTGCGCCGCCTGTGCGATGCTGGCCCGTTCCTGGATGGCCTTGGTGTCCGGAGCGGAGCTGATCTCCGGGCCGCGAGTCTTCTCCTCCATGCGCGCGGCGAGGGAGGAAGGCCTCTCCACCGGCTTCGGCACCTCTTCGAAGCTCTCCTCATCGGAGGACTTCTCCTCTTCGTCGGCGAACTTGGATGCCATGCTCGAAATAGAGGCCTTGTTGTCTTTCATCGAGGGAGGAGGGCTGCGGGCTGCAGCGGGAGCGGGAGCGGGAGCTGGCTTGGGAGGCTCGGCCTCAGTCTTGCTCGGTGCAGGTTCTTGCCTGGCGGATTGAGGAGGCTTCGCGTCCGCCGCCACGACCTCGACCGGCTCATCACCCTCATAGATGCTCTCGAGCGAGATCTTCGGAGGGATAGCGGTCTTTCCGTTGAACCACTCCTCAGCCGTGACACCGGGCTTGGAACCGACGCAAGGTGGATAAATGTCACTCTGGAACACCTCAGCCCTCCGAGGGACAATGAAGGAAATAGGCTCGATGTAGCTGTCTGCGACTGTCTTGAAGCAACGGAGGACTTCGTTTTCGTGAACCTGAAAATGTTAGGCATTATGCGCTTATATAGATTGAGTCCGCTTACGTTGATTCCACGCTTCGGCATGAAAGCGACACCGCGCTGCGGATCGATAGACTTGTACTCGGACAAGTATTCGAACTTGTCGTTTTGGTACTCGTAATACCGGATGTTGCCGTCACTGCGTATCCCATTAGCGTTTGATTCACAATCGCTTGGTTATGCCGATGCCTTACCCTTTGCCAGCAAGGTACAAGCACTGGGTGCCATCATCCCAGAATGGCATGCAGACACCGGAAATCGAGTCGAGGATCTGGAAGCCACCAAGAGGCTCCGTGGGAGCGCGGATATCCCAGAGACCAAGTTGGCGGTCGCTCATCTTGGAAAAGCCGGTGGTCGCAATCCTGTCATGCTCGCCCATCCACACAGCGCGGCTGTTCTTCGCTCCCTGGTGCCCAGTGACCTCTTGCGCGGGCTTCTCCTGACGGACATCCCAGATGCGCAATTTCTTATCACGGCATGTTGTGACCATCATCGAGCCGTCGGCGCTCCATGAGAGGGACTGCACCATATCGGGATGCTTCAGGGTGAGACGCGGGGACTGGGCTTCGACATCCCACAGCTTGATGGTGTAGTCGCCGGAAGAGCTTGCAAGAACATTCTCGGCAGCGGGGTTGAACAGCACATGGCCAACCTTTCTGAATGATCGTCAGATACGTGTCAATTAGGTTTATGTGCTGCTCTACGTACCTGGTATGTCCACTGAGCTTGGCGACTGGAGCGACGTCGGTGATTTCCTCTGCGTCTGTGTACAAGCTGAAGCCCTCCGGTACCGTCCAGAGGAAGACCTAGGATGGTCAGTAGGAATGATATAAGATGCAGAGAGTGTTCCTGACCTTGCCATCATCTGAACCGGATGCTACCATGCGGTCATTGAAAGGGTTCCTGCGTCCGTTCAGCCTTCCTGTCCGTCCTCACTGACAATTGATGGGAAGCGCATCCGTACCAGTCCGTATCCAAGACAGCGGCGGTGTGCCCACGGAACAGAGGGATCTGGTCCGGGAGCTTCCCCTTCTCGTTCAGAGGAATGACGGCGAAAGCACCACCGCCGCTAGACTCCCAATTGACCGACAGGTATTGCGGGTTTGCCTGGTTGCTGTGAGTGTCGTTGCCACGGAGATGCGGTATCAACGGACCTTGATGATGTTGCTGTCCCAAGCATTTTTGGAAATGTGCAAGTTATCGTAGCATTGTTCCTAATCCGAGCATACGCAGTGAGTGGTTGTCCACATGGCACCCGTATTGCGTTCGAGGGCGAGAGCGATACCTTCTTTGTTGACCGTCCAAAGACGTGTCCTAAGATAAGCGCATCAGGGATCAGCTCGACAGGTGGCGGAGGGGAAGGTACTCACGGTATTTGGACGCTCTCACGAATCGGCCGGACATGGCTTGCAACAAACGAGGTGTAGAGAGATGCGGGTAGGGAAAGGAGACAGCTGTTGCCCGGCAGGGAAGTGTGTTCGGAAGGACGAGGTGGTTCAACTGTTCCAACTGCGAGCGACCTCCGAGCTCCTACTGAAACCCCAACGGCGTCTCGCATCGAGTAGTCTTGTTTGGACGGTTTGCAGATCTCAGGGTCTCCGGTCCCGCCTTTCGGCCTTGTCGCCTTGCGCTGAGGACTGTCCAGTTGAGACTCCGTTGCGGCTACAAACGTTTGACGCTTTTCCGTCTTCGACTTTGGACTTCCACATCATTGAATTGGTGCTGTCGGCTTTGGTGACGGTCGCGTCGCTTTTGGGCATTTTCTCTTGCCCGTCATTTTGACATCCTCGTGGAAGCAAGCGGTCTGGAAACAATATCCTCAGTCGTTGCTACAGTGTATAAGTGAATCAATACTTCTCAGGCGTGTCCCTCAAGGTGAATACGCGTTCTCTGTAATTAGGCCCATCAAGGACGGAGGAGCTTATGCACTTTATCATGACCTTTCCTCTTTCACACTGCAGCGACCCCGCCGGTCTGCAGCATACCGCTCCACGATACTATGCCTCCTTATAGTTGCACGGTGGGGCTGGTGTTGTTCCTTTATACAGACATACCAAAAAAGCGGTGAAGTCTTGCATTGATCAAGCTTGTGCTCGAGCTCTTCATTATTTGGGGTGTATGAGGAGGGTAAAAAAGTAAATGCCGCGTGGACCGGCAAAAGAAAATACTCTGATCGAGGATCGAACTCGAGACCTTTCGCGTGCTCAGATCAAGGAGGAGATCCTTGACTTGTGAAGCGAACGTCATACCACTAGACCATCAGAGCTATTGACTGATTGTTGAAAAACGTTTGTACAGGATACATTATAGTGTCCCAACGCAAGCACAGCGTTCCCGTACCATGATGGATGTACTAAATTTTGATGAAAGCGAGCTCACACCTCTACTCGGTTCCGACGAAATGCATTCTGGCACGATCGAAGATTCCCTACAGACAACCATATCATACTGTACTCGCGTGCATCACCAGCAGTAGCGCCGGTACCTGCTACCTGGGCGCGGCTTCACCCGCTCGCTCGTGCCGGAGGCATATCAACGCATCCCTCGCATGGATGAAATGGTTAATGGTAAAAGGGCTTCCGTCTTGGCCCGACGACGGCGTCTAGGCATCTAAACTATCAACAGTATAGTGAGCTGAAGCCATACTTAACATGTATTGATGCCTCACGACGGATAAACAGAAGATTGGTTACTTCTTGAATACCGCCTTCATTCTGCCAGGCGATTTCTTGTCCCGAACCCCCCTGTTTGCCACTGATACCATTACATCCATGCGAGGGATACCAACGCATATCAACCACAACCGATCCACCGCTCGGATAAAACCGTGTGGCAATATGGGGAGGGCCATTTCACCTTCCTATACGTGGTACTCGGAGTCCTCCGGACTAGGGCGGGCGCGGGTCCCCTCACCCCACCATCAGCTAACGACGCCCAGGGGCAGGCTGCCGTGTGCGACATCCGCCGCGGCATCATTCGACCAACACTCCACGCCCGACCTAAGCCGTTCCCAGCTGGATGGGTGGCTGTGCAGGGGAGGACGTCTTGCGCTCCCAAGTCTGGCCTCGATTGGCAGCTCGTCGGCCGTCGCAAGGTCTGGCAGAGCAGGGCTGCCCGGTCACAAGCCAGCCTGTCCGGCCTCGGGTGAGTTGATAGTCGGGAGATCGTTTCTCATCCTTCCCCGCCCTGCCGCCCTGGCCTTGTCTGCTCCGCTTCCGTGACGGATAACCTTAAGCGACCTGGGAATCTATGCTGGTTTGATCGTGCTGCCAGAGATATATATGACTTCTCCAGCCCCCCTCCGCCTCTCCCTCTCTCTGCTCCCTGATTCCAAGGTCACGACGATAACATCGACACTCAGCAGCATCATCACACCCGCTCACATAAACCCACTCACATTCCAACAACATATTAACATGCCTTATCCATTCACCCGCCATTTCGCTACCGCAGCACGCGTTCACCCCACCCCACCGGCCTTCTACGCTGCTCGGTCTCGATTCATAGCGAACCAGACGCCAAAGATGGGCCGAGTAGGAAGATGGTATATCCCACCTGTGACATGATCACCTCTATCGACACGGTCTTAACAGACGCCCAGGTATCTTCCGGCCATGCTCGTAGTCGCCGTCGGCTTCGCTGTTGCGAACGCCATGCAAGAAGGCGAACAATTTGCCAACCCGTCACATTACAACTCCGCCATCGAGCAGGCACGTTCACAGCAAGAGAAGAACGAGCGCCTGATGGACGCTTTCGGCGAACGACGGGACCTCGACGACCTCAATCACGCCCTTGAGGCCTACGAAGTGCAGTGAACTGCTGGTGGTTCGGCAAGAGCCACATCATTCTATTCGCAATCGTTCAACCATGCATGGGCTAGCGGGATGGCGTTTTTTGGAGTTACGGTATTGGAAAACCCCTGGGATTAGTAGGGAAAGGACTTCCCGCCAACTACCTGCTCTCCCTTTCGAGATGGACATGAGCGAAGATCGAGGGGTAGTTGCGAAGGGCGGCTTCGCGGAGGGTCCATGAGAGATGTAACGTACCTAAGGTTGCTGAGGTACTGTATGCTGGACCACAGTCTCGTTCAATGCATAGCGCAGCTATGGTGAACCGAGGAAAAGTTGTAAAATCAAACACCACTTTCCACAACTTGAAGCCTTGAACATCAAGCAGTTCGAATTTCCTCTAGTCCATTTTCACCATTCGTGACCTTACCCATGCACCGAGCGTTGTTCATCACAGTTCCTACTGTACTGCAAATATCTCGGTCGTAGTTTTCTTTTTCCCTTCCTGTCAGCATCTTTTCCATGCTCTTCTTGACTGCGCTGCTTGCTTATGCCCATGGCATAGTGCATTGCTTGCAGTATACCTTCCCGAGCCTGGCGGGGTCTCTTGCCCTCGAGCACCCATGCCGCCTTCTCGCGTTGCAATCACGGTCACCAACCTTCCCTAACCACTCTAAATTCCCTCCCTCGCTTTCCCATTGCATACCGAAACCTTCCCTACCAAGGCTCCTTCCACGACATGGATTCAAACAAGCTTGGCGGAAATAGACTTTCTGCTCCTCCTCAAAAGCCGTCTTCTGGCTCCTCTCTTCCTTTCTTCTTCCAGTTCACCCATCGAGCAGCTTTATCACGGTTCGTCACCCAACTCCCCTTTGCTTGTGTCCCATCAACTAGTAACATGCTGACCCAGCTCCACAGATATCACTATCCACCAGCTCCGGCTCCCTTGTGCCCTCTGGGAGACCGCTGTGAGCCAGCTCTTCCATCTTTCCTCTTCACACATCAGCGAGCAATCAACTGGCGACGCCTCAGGAGCCATCTGGAGGTCTTTCGTGGTGTGTTTTGCCTGTCCCACACTCCGTCTTCGTTCTTCTGCTAACCTGGCTACTCAACAGAGAACGCTACATCAGAGGGATCGCCACAATGGTGAAGACAATCCAGGTAAGCCTCACGTCCCCTTACCCTATGGCGGGGCGAAGGCTAACGGTGGACTAGATCGCTACCTTTATCACTCTCGCCCTTTCCTGTCTTGCCGAGGCGAAAAAGCATCACAAGGTCAAGGCCCATGTCGACTACTTCGTCAACTCCGACTGCACTAGTCCGGTCAAGCATGGGACAGCAACCATCCAAGAGGGCAAGTGCAAGACGTTGGGAAAGGGCTTCAGCAGTCTCATGGTCGAGGTCCAGCGACTCAATCCAAACAAAGTATGTGTGATCGACATGTTCCCTCTGGCTGGTTGCGCTGGGACACCGTTCTCGCACAAACCTTTGGAGGATAAAGCCTCACAATGCCTCGAAACAATGGACGACGGCCTCACGGCTGCTGGCTCCGTAAAAATCACCTGCAGAGATGCCTCGCAGAGCTCATCGAGCACGAGCACCACTGTTACTGCGATGGCTTTGATCCAAGACATCAACGGCGATAATACTCGATTCTCCACTCGGTTCACTTTCACTTCTGTCGCCCCAGCTTCATCAGGGGACAGATCTGCGGCAATCACCTCAACTGCGGAGGCTACTCGTACTTTGTCCCGTACAATCACCAAGACAATTCAAACGTTGTCCCCTACGACGTCGTCACCTGCAACCTCGCGCCCTACAACTTCGTCTCCTACGACTTTATCCCCTTCCACGACTTTGACGGCGACAGCGGTAAAGGTTCTTCATGTGGTCGACGTGAACGGTGAGCTGTTCAGCCAGGTATTTGACAATCCTGGAGGCCGCACTACCACAACGACGACGAAGACGTCTTTCATCACGACTACGACGTTTTCGTTGGCATCGGGAAGCGCCACCTCCCTCGCCAGCAGCTCAACTGTCACCCCTTCTGCCGAGTCTGCGAGCACATTGGTTGTTACCAGCACCACAACTGTCACCCCTCCTGCTGAGCCCACAAGTACATTGGTTGTTATTACCAGCACCACAACTGTTCCTGGGCCGGCCACAAGCACAATGACTCTTTCTGCCACTCCTGCTGAGTCCACAAGCACAGTGGTTGTTGTTACCAGCAGCACCACCGTGACAGCTGCTGAACCTACCGTCGTGACCAGCACCGTCGTCGTATCACCGACGAATGCCGCAAGGCGACAGCGTCGTCGTGCGTTGGCAAGGTGCGGGCAAGCTACAACAACCGACAAGGTGACGGTGCAGCCTGTACTGGCTGATGCAAAACGTGGCGTCAAGATGGCCGCTGAATTCAAGAAGTAAGTCACCTTCCCAGCGACAGCCAATGCGGTGCCCATGCTGACCGCACCCAGGATTCAACAAGGAAACAATACTGCAGAGGGCTTCCTCGTCAGAAACGGCAGTGCGTTGTCCATTGGGGGCTATGCCAGCAATGTTACCGCGTTCAACTTGCAAGACCTCCTTGACGATAGTCCGGATATTGACCTCAAAGCCGTCTCTGGCTTGGACGATAACGTCACACCAGTCCTGTACGACGATGAAAAGGTATATATATGGGAAGGCAGTGTGCCTGATGAAGTCTACGACGACGACGATGATGATGACGACTACGACTACGACTACGAAGACGACGAGGACGATGACTTCTGAGCTTTTGTGCTGTCCTGACCTTGTTGTGATAAGAGAATTGGGAGACTGGTGGAGCTGCGCCTTCATCGATACTTGCTGCTCGGTTTTTTTATTGTTCCTTCTCTCTTTTGGTTCTCCCTTCGACTTTCCTCTTTTTCTCCCCCCTTGTCCTAGCCTAGACTTCGACCTGTATAATCAGGGTCGGTAGAAATTATACCAGCTTCCTCCTCCATTGCTGCGCCATATTTCGTAAGTGTAGTCGATGTTATGACCTTCAGCTTGTGCCGAAAGATAGTGAAGACGAGGCCAGTTGGGTTGGATGCTCTTGTTGTGGCTTGGAGAGGTTGTTGTTATCCTCCGAAGAAGATCGAAAAACGAGACTCAGGACTCCATCGCGTGTGAGAGCCGAAGGTGATACATATCCTGCCATACCAATCGTTACACGTTTCCTGCCATGAGACTGCTGAAGACGGGATTGGACATTCGGGTCTCGAATTCGAATTTGCTCTCTCGAAATCCCATTGTGGGATTTCATCTAATTGTGGATTCTTGCAATCAGGATGGTGGATGGAGATGTGTATCAATATAGGAAATACAATAAAAAAGGGGATGAAATTAAATGCAATCAGACCGGACGTAAAAAAGGCGAAAAAAAAAGAAGGGAATCATCAAGGTAGAGAGACGTCTTGTGCTATCCCATCCGAGGCGAGTCAACACCTCTTCCCAACGCAGTCCGTTCCATCCCACGCACGCCACTGAGACGACCCCGTACCGTTGCCGTGCCGTGCCGTACGGTTTATGTCTATCCATCCTATCCAACGTGAATTATGCCGCGGAGGGGGGGGGGGGGGGGGGGGGGGGGGGGNNCCCCCCCCCCCCCCCCCCCCCCCCCCCGCCGCATATCTACTAAAATGCTTTAAAGTCCCTTCCTACCTTCCTTCTTTCTCTCCTCCCTCTCTCCCTTCCTTTCTCGTTCGTCGCCTTGGAGGCCCAGCGGTTTCTTTCTCTTTCTCTCCCTCTTCTCGCGTCCGGGAAATTTCAAAGACCGCTGGCGGTCATATAATGTGTGTAGGTATTCGTGGGTGTTTGTGTGTCTATGCGCCGTCCATGAACAGGCTGGTCGTGCTCCCCTTTTCTTCCAGCTGGGGCTACTCTTGCAGGTGTGTAAAGTCGTGATCGTGTCGTCCGGAAGGGAGGACTTTCTTCGTGCTTTGGCGCAGTACGTAGAGCAAGCACAAGACGTGCGGTCACGATGCGATCATTCCGTCCCGAACACCACGCCCCAAGTCATCTCCGACGGGCCTTGCAAAGCGCACGGAAGCTGTCGCATATTTTTCACGTCCGCCCAAGAAGAGAAAAGAGAGCAAGGCCGATTCAGCCGCCGAGCCGATCGAGCAGCTTCCGCCGCTTCCGCTCCATCAACTCCGTCTGCACCTCCTCCACCGTCGGCACCCGCCAGCCGACCCCGTTGCCCGTGTCGCCGGGTAGCTCCTGCCAGCCGGGATCGTCGGCGGCCTCCTTGGCGGCCTCCTTCATCAGCGCGTCGAAGGCCTCCTGCTCCTTGCGCCGCTCGTACGCCAGCAGCGTGCCGTCCTCCTCGTCCAGGTTGTAGCCGTAGTAGCCGGCGTCGACGTTGCGGCGCATCTCCGCGCGAGCGGCGGCGCCGGCGCCCCGCGCGGCTTCCTCCTCGGCTGAGCGACCTTTGGCGGCGGCTTCGAAGAGCTCTTTGACGCCCGGGAGCTCGCGGGCTCGGCCAAAGTATCTAAGCATCCAGGTTAGCTAGAATGCTTCTGCAAAGGCGACGCAAGACGCAACATACCGATACCCCTTCCCCCCACCGGGCACCTCCCGCCCCTCCTCGTCCACGACGCGGCCGCCGCGCATGTAGTTCGGCCCGCCGAGCTGGCGGATCTGGACCTCCCACATGTGCTTCTCGCGCATGAGCTTGTTGATCTCGTCGTTCAGGTCGCGGATCTGGTAGTCGCTTAAGGCCGGGTCCTGGATCTTGGACACCTTCCGGCTGATCTCCTTCAGCACCTGGCCCCGCCACTTCTCGCACACGGGGATCGAGGTGATGGCGGTGATCAGCTTCGGCCGCCGCGTCCGGGCGACGTCCAGGATGCCCAGGTCGGCCGCCTGCGCCGCCCGGAAGCGGAACAGCATCGATTGGGCTTTCTCTGAGTTGCGCGCCTAGGGGGGCATGGTTAGCGATCTTGTTTGTGTGTGGATGTGCGTGGTGTGAGGGTGAGGATGAGGTGATGTGGATGTCAGTGAGAGTTGCGACGGAGGTTGCGCATCAATGAGCGATGAGAGATGTGTCTCTAGTTGCAATGCGCAACGGATAGAAGACGTACCATGATGCTTGTGTTGCTGCTCTACCAGTACCTTATTACAATGTGGTGGAAGGTCAGAAGGGAGAGCAATGTCGTTGGATGTAAGGTTATATGCAGTCGAATGCGGTCGTGAGCAAACGCGGCGCGTTCCGCTGAAGCAATGCTGCCGCAGCAGCAGTTTCGGCCAAGGCGGTGAGGAACGCGGCAGGCTGCGGGGATGTTCCCTGTTCTCCGTCGCTACGTCACAGCCACACTTCTCTGCCTGAGGCTGCAGTACGTTTCGACCGCATCACCGCAATCACCGAACAGAGGACGACAGCGTACTACTTTTTTCCCATTTGGTATCTATAGAACACAAATCGCGAAGCGCTACAGCTTGAAGCGCCCCCTGTCATCGCACGAACAGCGTCCACAACTCAATGAAAACGCGGGAAAGGAACATATGTATCTCAAAAGCCTCCCACCACCAAACATACCCTTCCGCCTTCCGACAGGTAAAGAACGCAGAGGTGACAGTGATGATGATGATTCTGCGGCGGCAGCGGCAGCGAATAAACAAAAGAAGGATCGGAGTAGGGCCCAAACAAGTTAAGGACGTGAAGAAACGCCCTCCGCCAACCAAGGAAAAAAGAAAACATGAACACATCTTCTTCCCCTTCCCCTCCCCTTTTCCCAGATATGCCAAGAGAGAGAAAACAAAGTAGGAAGCTTCAGTAGATACCCTGGGTACGGTACTGGAAGGTATCATAACTGCGTGAAATCAAAGTCAGTAAGATGATCAAGGTAATGAAAAGAACGGGGTAGGGTAGGGAAACTTACAGTCTCGTATAATAACTCCCCACGCTCTTCGCCACCAGCTCGTCCACGAACACCTCGGCCTCCTCGCGGCTCAGGTGGAGCACGAAGCGGGCGCGGAGGGCGTTGGTCGCCTGCGCCACGCCGCCGGCGAAGCACGGCATCGCGCTGTGCTTGCCCATCATGTCGACGAGCATGATGATGCGGTCGGCCTCCTTGCGGAGGGCCTGGAAGGCCTGCTTGCACAGCGCCTTGAACCGCTCGTACGCGGGCGCGCCGACGCCGCCGAGCACGTCGACGTAGTCCTGCGTGAGCTTGAAGGGGGCCGCCTCGAAGCCCATGCTGCCGGGCGTGTTCGACAGCATGAAGCCGAAGTCGATGTGGATGATGTGCCCGGCGTTGTCGATCAGGATGTTGCCGTTGTGCCGGTCCTTCAGCTGGAGCACGTAGCAGATGATGCTGTACGCTGCCAGGGACCGGGCGAAGGCGTCCACGCCCGCATTGTAGGAGTCGCTGTCTACCTCCCCGAAGGTCTTGATGAAGTGATCGCGAAGCGTGGCGATGCGCTTTCGCGGATTAGTCCCGGCCGCGATGCTCGCGAGTGTGAGAGAACGCTTCAGACTGTGTAGGGAGACACCATTGGTGATGGTCTCAATGAGCCCACTGGACTCGCCAGTGACGAGAATCCGCATACGCTTCGTCCACACAGGCACGTCCGCTTCCTCCCAGATCTTGGTGCACACTTGGATGAGCTGGCAGGCGAATGCCTCCTGCCGCAGATCGGCCCCTGTCTTAACAATGACGCTCACAAGGTCCCAGTTCTTCATCCAACCGTAAGGGGAAGAACGTCGTATTCTTTCCTTCTTCACGGACCACTCCTCGCCAAACGTCGCAGCGCTAGGGTCATCGCGGTCTCCTTTGCGCTGGACGCCGCCAGTCTTCTGGTCATTCTCCATACGTGCCACCCCCGCACCAGTATTGATCCCAGGCTCCGGTGTTGCTGCTGCGCCGAGACCGTCATCTTCTTCGGGCTCCGCCGTAATCGCAACAGGATCCGGAGTGACCATAATGCTGTCGAAGGTAGGCGTTTGGTTGCTCTCATCCACGTAGAAGCTCTGCTCTTCCAGCGTCTGCATGCTCGCAATGATCCTCGCCTTGATCGCTGCGACCTCCGTCTTCGGTCTCTTCGAGCCGCTTGCCTCAAGCTGCGCCAACATCTGTGCTGCGGTCCGCATGTGGGTTGCCAATGCTGTGAAATCGGGTTGATCAGGAGCCTGTGGGCGGTTGCTGATGGGGAGAGTCATTTTCCTCGGAGTTGGACTGTTCGATCTGCTCAACTCCATGTCTGAAGTCCGCGGGGTGGACAACGCCGTCATTGACGACATGGTGTTTGCTCCACTGGACGACCGCGGGGCTGGCGTGCGGATGCTGCCGGGGGCGGGTATAGAGAACTTCGCAAGTCCGCCGGACAGGTCCTCATCAACATCAGTGATGAGCGAGGTGTTCCCTAAGTCACCAGTGGACGGCTCAAACACGCTATCCACCTCGGGCTCGGGATTATGAACAGGAATGGCCGGTCGCTTCGCCGAGTCGGTGATATCGAACAATCGCCGTCGCGAAGTGCCCTTCTCAGCCAGTAACTTGGCCAGCAGTTTCTGGTTGGCTTCGGTGTCCGGATCGAAATCGAAGTCTTCCCGCAGCACCTCCACCATAAGTAGATACGGCACTCGCTCCGCACTGTTCAGACTGGTCGCTTCCGCCGGATTGAGCCGGACAATGCGATGATGGTGACTCTTGGCAGCCGCACCATCCTCCAAAGTCGGTGGACAGATCAGGGGTATATCTACCTCCGCGGGTAGGTCCTGCGCGATCAACGCGAGTTCCGCTCGCAGTGCGCTTAGACGGGCCGGTTTGGGGACGATCACCAGCCGATTGGAGATATCTTCGAGCGCACTCAGGAACGCGGTCTCGCTTCTGAAATAATTCGACCGAAGTAGCCTAACCTTTTGGCTGCGTGAAAGAGAAGTCGGATTGAGATGCGCCATGTGCGAGTGGCGTCGATGCAACGCATCCGTCGATCGCGGGCCCAAGCCAGCCGTGAGCGGAGGTGTGGGGATGGATGTCAGGCCAGCTGCGCGAAAGTCCGGCAGGGACGCGGAGGCCAGACGCGATTCGCTAGCGGAGAGGTTGAGTAGCGAGGGTCGAGGAGCGGTGCTGGTGTGAGTTGCGCTTGCGACGCGTCCATATGGTCGCGGCGGTTTCCATCGAGAGTCAGGCGAGAAACGGGCTTCTTTCTGTCGGGAAGTTGGCGACCTCGGCGTCGAGTCTTCGGGTTCAGACTGGTTCTGGTCAGGTTGCGACTTGGGCCGCTTTGGCCTAATTCCCCCAGATGCGACGGTATTACTCCTCCCCAGCTTCTGCGTTTGTATGGAGTCCGATATTGTGTCTTCGGCCGGACGCGGTTTTCGGGCTTGGGCCACGGCCAAGGGGCCCGCGTGCGCTGGGAGGAAGGGTGCGGCGATCGCGGCAATGGTCAGACTCGAGAGAACCGTCACCGGGAGCACGTTCTCCTTGATCTTCTCCGTCCGCGATGGCTCGGACGACCCAAACACGATGCGCTGGAGCTTGTTGTATATTCGACGACATGTTTTGAACGCGTTGGAGTTGGGATCGCCGGCGAGGTCGTGCAGATACGTTTGGAAGAGCCAAAATGTCTGGAGGATGAGAGGCGTAAGGCGCGGATTCTCCTTCCCAAGCGTGACCGTGAACTTCTTCTCTCCTACTTACAAGTAGAGCAGCATTGACGGATTCCTCGCATAGGTCGATTATGAACTCCTCCAAGGCCATGGACTCATTGTCGACGCTGATGAGGAGATGGCATAGCTGCGGCAGGAAGAACTCGATCTCTTCGTAGCTGAACTGGCGCAGCTTCGAGCAAAGGACATAGTGTATGCCGACATGGTCCGCATATCGTCTGTGGAAAGGCGGAGGACACGGGGGCGTCAGGTCAGTACAGCGTCCGGCGGAGCTTGCGGGGATAGTGGAGGTGCCCAGCAATGGAGGAGGACTCACGAGAGGTACGCTACAGAGAGGGACGGGTCGTTGTTGAAGTGGTCCGACTCAAGGAAGCGCTCTAACAGGTTCCAACTCATCTGGAACGGATCATTGGGGGGAAGAAGGGCTGTGGCATTGCTTGCGCGCGAAAGTTGATGCTTTCGTGGAGCTTTTGTTCGGACGTCGCAGGGGAGCGCCTCCGTTGCTCGCTAAATGCGATATATTATGGGACCCCTCCTCAGGACAACAACGGCGCCGTCACTTAAGGTATGGACGCTCCGAGGAGCGCCGGTGTTACATAAACATGAGGTGCTGAGGTGGTGCTCTTCGAGAAAATAAACATATTTTCAAGGTTATGTACAGTCAGAAGAAGCCTGTCATCCCATTCGTGCGTATACGGATAGTCTCATGCACCAGAAAAGCGAACCTCGAACCCCCGTCGCAGTCCCTCGTGCAAAGAGGGTCGGTCCCCATTGATGATCTAAATAATGGAGGCGGACTCGTGTGATCAAACGCCGCAAATGATGATCGCACCCCAGTACGCCCGGCCTTTGTGAATGAATGCTCATGAATACCCTTTTCCACCGCCTCACGCAAATTCCTACACCACTCAGTCCAACTAATCTATACAAGAAGCACTGCAACGATCGCATGCGTGTGTTTAGTCCACGCCAGCATACAGATCCACCACGATGTTGATGGCAGCAACCAAGATCTCAGCGGCAATCAGGACGATGACGATCCATTCCAGCAATTCACCCTGGCGTGATAGTCAGAAATAGCACATGCATTGTCCAATTTGGGTAAGTACTTACATGGGTAGCGCTCAGCTGGTCCTTGAGCACTGCTAAAAGATCTGCAATGACATCTAATCGCTCCGTGAGCAAGCCCACCCTCTGGTCCATTTCAAGGTAGCTGCGGACAGCTTGGTAGATGGGCTCAAGTTGAGGTTCCGCCCACATGAGCTCCGGTGCATCGAGGACCGAGCCCTGCAGATGAATGTTGATCCGTAGAATAAAGAGCTCGCCTATCTGCATGTTGATTTCTTGCCGGGTCAAGTTAACCTTTCCAGATGTAGCGATCTGTGAGGGGATGTCTTTGGTGTTCTCGATGGTGTTGTCTACCAAGTCCTCATACAAAGACGTCTAGTAGGCAAAGTTAGTCCTGCACAGGCTATATTTATTAGTGTACGAACCTTGACACTCTGCGAGATTGCATGGCTGATGGCCAGTTTCGTCATGTAATTCTTCTTGTCCCTCAAGCTGATGAAATCGTTGTAGATCCGGGCCTGATACTCTCTCGTGTAGTAAAAGTTGAACTCCTCCGTCTGGATGTCGTCCTTCGATAGCTTCTCCACTTCGAATTTCGCAATATCCTTCAAGAACCGTTGTTCCTGCTGCAACGTCATGCCCCAAATGACCACAACGCCATAATTGAACAAAAAGACTTCCGGCGTATGGACTTGGGTATCGAAGTCTAGGGTATCTTCACGCCTTTCTGAAGGTTGATCCATGTCTGCCATTGTGTTGTTGGGTACCGTCATCTCCCCGCCCTGATCCATGGACAAGTCTCCTCCTTGATTGTGCATGTCTATCAGGTCTTCTCTTCGCTGTTCATTGCGACTCTCGACATCTATGGCGCTGTCCGAAAACCGCCTCTCCTGTACGTGACCCTGTGGAGGAGACATTCTCTCCGTTTCTCCAGCGGACCTGTCATTGCCAGATTTATCAGAGGAACGCTTGGTGTAACTGTACGGCGTATATATGCACTCGTCGAACAGTTTCGGTGCCGTGCCACGAGCCTTGGCTTTTCCCTTCAGGAATCTGAACAAGTCATCCATCCGGTAGGAATTTGCGGTACAGTATGCAGTGACTCTTGGTAACCGGTCCCGGTCCGCCTTCCCAAGCCTAGCAGCATCCCTTCTAGCGGTGGGATCCTTGATCCGTGTGTACTGGGTATACACATCTTTTCCGCCCTCCTCGTCTTGTTCTTCTTCCTCGTGTTCCGGGTCTGGGAGTAGCTTGAGCTTTTGTGCTGTCCTCGTTGTTCGTTGCGGACCGATCTTGGGCGCCGGTACAGGGGGAAGAGGTCCAGCAGAACTATTACGGCGTCGAAGTTTACTGTTGAGAGAAGACAAAACAGGTTGCCGTCCGTCAATGGAGGGGTTTGGGAAGTGAGAGGAAGGTTTGGAAGGGCCAGAATTGCTCGTCGAAACCGTCGGACTGAATGTGACGCTGCGGTTTGGCTTTGGCTGCCCCGAAGACCCAGTGCGGACGCTCGGTTTGGAGGGCAGCAATGGCGATGCTTCGGTCGATGTTGTGTTACTCATGGCTGCCAGGGATCAAACTTCGCTTGTCTGTTTCAATAGCCTGGTCAGCCTAGATTAGTTAATTGGCGTACCTGCGGAGGCCTGAGTGGAAAGGCGTGCTTAGAGATGGGAAGCTTGCGCAAAGCCACCGTGGTGGATGAACTTCGGAGCGAAAACGTCATGCACGGTTTGCCAAGAACAGGCGGTACACAATTACTCCGCCAGGCTGGAACGGCCGAGATGTGTCGTACAACATTCGCTATAAGGCAGTTGCTAATCTCAACGGCTGAACAAGCTCGTTAAAGGAGCAGGACTGCAATCACGCCATGGACTCCAATAGATCCCTAGCAAAAAATCATATCTCGCGATACTAATAGCAATTGGACTGCGTTTTACAGAGCTTTGGTTATATAAGAGGAGTATCATTGTCATCCAAGCAAGCTACTTCATTGAACGGAAAAGTAAGAAAGTGCATGAAATATATATGGGTATAGGGGTATATCACTGTGATAGAAGATGTTCCAATGCCTCATCCTCGTGGCGCACCTCACCTGCCGTCAAACAGTTCCGTCCCTCCATTCAGCGTATGAACGGTATGCCTACCGGTGTCCTTGCTCGGTATCGGCCATATTCCTCTCCGAAGAAGGCAACGAGATACTTTTCCTCCTCTACGTGAGGTTGAAGCATCGTATCAGTAAGCCGCCACAAAGAAAAAAGAAGAATGGAATGAATGATCCAACTCACTGGTAATCCGATCTTTGAAGAACTTCCACAGGACCACGGTATATCCCGCAAAGCATACCACGTTCCCTAGCACCAATTGCGTCCCCAGCCCCCACCAGAAGAAGCCGAAGTAGCTCGGGTGCCGCAGGTAGGCGTAGATGCCCGAGGTGACGAGCTGGTGGTCGCTCTTCTTGCGGGCCTGCACCATGTGGTTGAAATTGGTGCCAGCGTGGGCCATGGCGAGGGTGCGAGTGGTTTGGCCCAGGATCAGCAAGGCGAAGCCGACGACGGTGAGCCACCACGGCGTCACGCGGGCGTGGAAGGTGGGGAACAGAAGCGGGGTGAGAAGGCCTTCGAGGGCGGCGGCCGTGTGGGCGATCTGGTAGGCGGAGCCATTGGTGGTGAGAAGGAAGGAGGAGATTTTCGCTTCTGCGGTGTTGTACGCGGCGGTGATGAGGTACTCGAGGAAGTGGAAGAGGGAGAGGGTGGCGAGGAAGACGGGCAGGCGCCAGAGGGTGGTGGTGGTGTGTACGAGGCAGTACAAGGTGATCAAGGTGGACGCGGAGAAGGTGAGGCCCAGGAGAAAGGAGCGGAGAGCGACGCCAGATAGAGAGCGCTTCTGGTGTGGATAGAAGTCGGGATGGATGGTAAAAGTACCCGGTTTTGTGGAGGTGGTGTGCTGAATGGTGGAGGATTCGCGAGCGCGGAGGGCTTGGTCGATGCGTGGGTTCCAATCGCCGCGCTCAGTGGGGCGGTTGACGGGCCAGGAGATGGTAGGGGAGGTGGAAGTGTGATCCTCCTTTGCTGTTGAGGTCTCCCCGTTACTACGCGTGTGGACGGTGTGGCCGTTGCTTGCCATATCGGACGGTTGTAGCGTGGGTGATGGTGGTAAGAAGAGCTCAGGATGCGGGCGAGACATGGGCAAGGTCAAGAGGTGGGCGGGAAGCTGTATAAATGAGCGCTGCAGCTTCACAAGGGAGCGGAAGTCAAAGCGAACGTTTACGTTTGTTCGGAGTACAATATGTACGACCTCGAAGGGTGCGGACAAAGAGCTTTGGCGGCACTCGAGGGGGCTCAAGGGACGGAGGAAGCGCCGCAAACGGTTCTGCGCGGGACTCAGGCAGCCACAGCTTACGTTGTGGCGCATGCTGCATATCGTGGGGTAGATGGACATCACCCCCATACACCTTGCTCGACTCAACGTCGTAGCAGCGGCATACATAAATATTGAACACCTGTCCTTCCAGTTCAAACGCGGAAGACGCTTCAATTCTCCATCAGTCACCCTTACCACGGTCTTCCTAGTCCCGTAAACATGTCCAAACCATCTGAAAACAAGCAGAAGATGCTCCGGGGAGAGCTCTACCACGCCTTCACCCCGGAGCTCATTGCGGAGCGCACCCGCTGTAAGCACGCCTGCGACCGCTTCAACAACGCCGGCGAAGTCCCCCGCCGCCGCATGATCGAGCTCTGGAAGGAGTAAGTACAGACATCACCACATCGTACCGTCCGAGGCAGTACGTTTCTTGCCCTTCTCCCTTCCCCTTCCGTCCCACATTCCCCCAATTCTCCGAAACGAAATGCGGCATCACAAAAGAAAGACCTCTTCTCTCCATCGATCACAGCCAAACTAATCCACTACCCAAGCATAACCAACGACACCACCCCGCTCCCACCCCCAGCATCCACCCCAGAAGAGGACGACGCCCAGCTCGCAACATACCCCTGGATCGAAGCCCCCGTGCACATCGACTACGGCACCAACCTCCGCATCGGCGCGGGCGTCTTCATCAACTTCAACGCCACCTTCCTCGACACCTGCCTCACCAGCATCGGCGCCCGCACCCTGGTCGGCCCCAACGTGAGCTTCTACTCCGGCACCCACCCCCTCGACCCGCTGCTGCGCAACGGCACCAACGGCCCGGAGCTGGGCAAGGAGATCCACGTCGGCGAGGACTGCTGGATCGGCGGGAACGTGGTCGTCTTGCCTGGCGTCCGCATCGGCCGGGGCGCGACGGTGGGCGCGGGCAGCGTGGTCACCAAGGATGTGCCCGAGTTCACGGTGGTGGCGGGGAATCCGGCGCGCGTGATTCGGAAGGTGGAGACGAAGATAGATCCGAATGCTGCGGCGCGGGAGTAGTCGGCGTGAGAGCGGGAGGAACTGGGTGTGGAAGGTGGCGAAATGCTGTGGGGAGTTATGAGAGGATGATCAGATGGAACGAGATGGCTTAGATGAGAAAATAAGAACATTCTGTTGTCGCAAGGAATAGGCGAAAGGCCTCTGACATAAGAGAGGAATAGATATAGAGATATGTCCATGTTCCTCATCCCATATTCTTCGTCGCTTGGAGTTTGCAGGTGTTGGTGTTGAGCTCCGATCGTGGCGTTCCGCCAGCCGCACCCCCTTTCCTCGCGGTAAAAAGAAAAGTGAAACAAATATGGAAAAAGTCCCGGAGAGGAAGAAGACAAAGCGCGCATCGTATCATACCGCAGTCTTCAGCCTTACAGGAAAGGGGGAAAAAGGAAAAAAGAAATTAAGGAAAAGTGAAGAACTGAAGGACCGATTGTTTCCCCCTCAACCCGCTCCCCTCCGTGTGTCCTTCCACCCGGGTATAAGCGCCGATTAAGAAAAAGAAATAGGAGAAAGAAGACAGTGAGAAGCGTAGCGAAGGTGTTGGGATCTCAAAGGGAGACCTGGAAAGAAAAGGAAAAAGGAGGCGGAAGAAAGGAAGGAAAGAAGAACGAAAAGAAAAGAAAAGTGTTCAGACTCCATACCCATGCATGCGAACAGAAAACGAGGCGATCACGACCACAACCACGACTACCGCCGGCGTCACATCCTTCGGCGTCGTCCCCGCTCTTCCCGATCCGCGTCGCTACCGCTGTTAGTTCAAACCATCTTTCCCTCTAAACAAATTCCCCATCAGACTTCGAACGAACAGAACGTACACATCACCTCCTCACTCGCTCGAAGGCACATCGCTCAACTCGCTATCCTCGCTCTCCGCCTGCGCGACCGGTCGCCCCCGCGTCGCCCGCGTGGAGCGCGCAGCAGCCTTCGGCGGAGCCGCGGTGGCCTTCCCCTTCGCCTTCTTCGCCGCCGCGGTGGCCTTCGCCGGTTTCGCCTTCGCCGGCGTGGCCGACCTGGACGACTTGGCGGGCGTGCTGGTCTTGCTCTGGGATTTGGCGGGCGCGTGGCGGCTTTTCCCGTTGGTGGTTGCTGCAGCAGCAGCAGTAGTCCCGTTGGTTCGGCGACCGCCTCTTCGAAGGGCGGGAGGTGAGGATTGGGGTTCTGGCTCGGAGGATGCTTCGGCTTCCGGTTCCGGTTCTTCTTCCTGTTCTTCTTCCGGCTCGCTCTGCTCCTGCTCTGGCTCTTTAGCGGGCTCCTTCACTTCAATCTGTTCCTCGACGGCTGTCTCGGACGAGGCGGGGTTCTCGGACTGCTCTCTGCTTTCGGCTTGCTCTGTTTGACTTTCTTCTTGCTCCTCCTCCTCATCTTCCTGCTCTTCTTCCTCGTCTTCCTCTCCGTAGTCCTCTTCATTCTCCTCGTCGCTGGTCTCCACATAGTTTTTGACCCCAGACTTTCTTGAGCTCCTTCTGCGTTCACTGCTCGGCACCGCTTCCGCCGTCCTCCGTTTCGGCGTCTTGTCAACCTTCTTCCTCGGTGTCGCCTTCGCCTTCGACCTTGGCGCCGTAGTAGCGGCCTTGGCTTTCTTCCTGGCCTTCTCCCCTCCATCCCCTGCCTTTCGTTTCCTGGTCCTCAGACTCTCCTTCACTAGATCCTCCAGTCCTTCTAGAAGCTCCTCCGGTACGTATGTCTTCCTTGCAATCTCCTGCGCCACCTCGTGGCTGGGCAAGGGCGCAAAGATGCCCCCCGGCATCCGAAGCTTCCCTGGCCATGCCTGCATTGACCACCCCTGAACCTCCTCGTACACGCGGATGATTGCCTGCGCCAGGTCAGAGAGACAATACAGGTTCTCGCTGATATTCGGGTCAATGCCGTCCTGTACGCTTTTAACTCGCTGCGCAACGTGGTAGATGAGGCTAAGATTCGTCTCGGTGGCCACACAGCGGAGGTAGAAGATGATATACTGCGCAAAGTCCCTCAGGTTCTCCACATCGCGATCGAAGTCCGGGTGGTGCGCAAGCAGGCTGATGAACCGGGCGAGCAATGCCTCCATGGCCGTGTCCTTCTTCGCGGTGAAGGCGGCGGCGCGAGCACGGAGCCACCTTGTAGCATTTTCCTTGGTGTCCGGCTGCGGCTCGAAGGCGAGCAGGAAGATGATGGCGTAGAAGCGACGGGGGAGGCGGTCTTGCCCGAGATACTTCATGAGCGTGGTGAGGAACTGCGAGCGGACTTTGGGCAGACGATCCTGCGCGACAAGGGCGAGTTCATTGAAATGTTTCGGGGTGAGGAGGGCATCGAGTCGTTTGGTGCAGCTGAGCTTGAGGAGAAGTTGGGCAGCAGTGAGGCGAAGGCGTGCTTTGAGGGCGGCTGGCGAATCTTCCTTCTTCGAAATTTCGCCGTTGTTTCGCACAAGTTTGGTCAAGAGAGCATACACCGGTGTTGCCACTGGCTTGATGTCCTGCTCTGCGTCGTAAGACCGGAGACGGTTCGCCAGGATCTTCAAAGCCCACATTTTCGCCGTTGTATCGTCATCTGGCTCGTCGGTCCAGGATGGCTCCCCTTCCTGTGTGGTAGACCTACTCTTCAAGAGCACATGCTCAATAGCAATCCCGATGATGTCGTCGACGTCCCTTTCCACTTCTTCTTGCGGGCCCATGAGGGTCATCTGGCTTAACGCAGCGAGTTTGGACAGGTAATTGCCCTTCCCGTACTCAAAGTCCTTGATGCACTTCTGCAAGATTTCCCGCGAGTGTAGCTCCTTCTTGTCAGAGGTCATCATGACTATTGTGACGCCATATTTCGCAGCCTTAGGAGGTGTACCAAATAGTGCGAAGCTTATCATGCTTTGAAGGAACCTGCGGTCTTTCGGCACATCATCAGGGAACTTTTGAGCAAAGCTTGCACACGCCTTTAGGTCCGCAACAGCTCCCGGCCCATTCGGCTTGCTGGCAGTAGGAGCCTCCGCTTCAAGAGACTTGCAGAGCTCTTGGACGTGCACCTTGAAGACATTAGGATTCTTGGTCGAGATCTCCTTCAAGACCTCATGCGCTGTGCTTCCTAGCCCCTTCTCGTCTGTTCGAGAGAATTCGATGATGGCAGGAACGTGGCTACGGTTGTAGAACAGGTTGCTGACACGGTACACCAGCGGAAGAAGCGTGTCTAGTACGGAGGAATTGAAATGCTCTTCGACTCGTTTGGACATCTCTTTCTATATCAAATAGTCAGTCAAAGCTTGTAAGAGAGCACGCCCAGTATGCTTACAATTGACTTGTAAACCTTCTTGAAGTCGCTATCGGGTGCCATGCAAAAGCGTATCAGTTGGTAGCTGCGCCGATCGTGCCATTTGGCGAATTTCCACAGGTCATCAGAAGCGCGAAAAGGCTCCGCCAACGTCTTCGCCGTGAAGTCGATTAAACGAGTAAGTTGCTGCTTGATCTCTTTCTCGTTCTGGTCCATGACACCACCCTACTTCTGATTAGCAACGTCTTCGGTTATTGGCACTATGTATTTCTCACATTGTATTCCTCACACTTCTGCAATAGTGCTTGCATGTACTTCGCGTTAGCTGTTTGGTTGCCTTGCTTTGCGAAGAGAACGACCTTCGCTTTTGGCTCGAGGTCTCGGATCATGATCAGCTCTCGCTCTGTGCGGATCTTGTCGATATCCGACTCAGTATATTCCGTCTCGCCTCCCCTCTGTTGACTGTCCTTAACTCGCTGGCTGCTGCCATTGGCCATCGTTTTGGCCTTCAAAGGAGGATAGCTTAGAGGGAGAAGGGACTCAAATAACACTCGATCAATGAGAGCGCTAGTCTCGTTGTCGTTTATATAGTACGCATCCAGGATTCTCGATGGAATGGGGCCAAGGAGGTGGCTGGTGGTTTCGCTGCCTTCCGCGATTGCACCAGAAGCAACGCCCCAGAGCTTACCAAGCACTTTGATGGCCTCTGTCCGCACACTGGTCTTGCGATCCTTATTTCTGTTGGCGAGATTGTAGAGTACAGAGCCTTCTTTGGAGACACTGCCGTGACGCCCCAATTTTTGTATGATATCGTGGAAGTCGAATTTTTCCACCGCCTTGATTGCAGCGAGCCGCACACGTTCGTCAGCGTCAATCAACATATCAGCGAAGTAACCCAGTAATCTCATCTCCTCGTCAAGGTCTAGTCCTACACCTCCAGCAGAGGTAGACAAGATTTGGCCCACACTCGTAACCCATGCAGCACGTATGACCGGGGAACGATCATTCCGACGGCTGATGAAGCTTTGGTAAGCATTATTATGCTTGACTGCAAAGGAATGGGGTGAGTTCGGCGTCGTAAGAAAGTTATAGACTCGAGAACGCTCCGAAGGCAATGCCAGACTCTGCGATGGATACGCTGCTGGATTCAGCACCGGAGGCGGTGGTGGTCCAGCCGCACCGATTCCAGAGATCATGTCGCCAAATGTCTCCGTAGCCAGCACTCGCAGCTGGACCTCACTGGCACTAAGTTCGCCTTCAAGCTGCGGAATGATGTCCTGAAGGACGTCCGGCGCTGATCGCCACAGTTCTCGGAGCAGTCTGTGAGCTTTTTTGGTCTCGTGCAAGTCCTCATCCGTAGGCCCTCGAGCTACTTCCTCATCCGAGTCATCAAGCCCGCTGCCAGTACGTCTGTGTGACTTGTTCTTCGGAGGCCCGGAAAACGACAATGCGGAGGCATCGACGATGACAGAACTGAAATACTGACTAATGTATCGCGCCATCTTGTCCGGACAAGAGTTGCAGATATTCTTGGCCATGTTATAAGCCGGGGGCGCTTCCTTCAAAAGCAGGGTGGATTGTCTCTCGTCCACTTGATGAGGCTTCTTTGACTTAGAACCTCCCGTCATGACCCGCGGATCTGCGCGTAGGAATTGCGCCAGGATAACGTCTACAATCTCTGGAGAGAGGCCTTGGCTCTCATCAACTAAGGTTTCCAGCACAGACGTCATATGATGTTCCACGTTCTTACTGAGTTCCTCCCCATTCTCTGCTTTGGACGGACCAGAGAGTACATCGAAGCATACGGTGAAGAGATGGTGTATAAGGGTGCTCGATCCAGGGATATCTGTCAGCAAAACGATACTCTTGACGTCCGAGAGAGACTTGAGGACATGGAGGTGTTGTGCATTGTAGGGATTTGACGGGTCAGATAGGGAAGGGAAAATCGTGGAGACGAAAAGCGTGAAGATATCCTAAGTGTCATTAGTAAGAGGACAGCATGTATCTCCGTGACGCAAAAGTACCTTCAATTGTGCGGCGGTGTACGGCGCGTCCGGAGCGCAAAGCCTGAACATCTCCACGATGCAGCAAGCTGTCCAAGCGCGAACCCCGCGATCCTTGTGAGACAGGAGATTCATGGAAGCCAGCTCTTTGGCAACTTTGAGCAAAGACTCCCGGTCAACCTCCTCTTGCTCCATAGAGCGGAGCTCTTTGAATAGCTCCTGGAGTCTTCGTAGTAACTCGCCGACAGGTATGGGTCTGCCAGCTCGCCATGTCAGCGGTGCGTCGAACTTCAATCGAACCCCGCCTTCTTCATTCTCTTGCGCGTCATGCATATCTTCATCAGATTCGTTGCCTTCTTCTTCCTCGACATCTTCGTGTTCCAGGGCCTCTTCCTCCTCTTGTTCCTCGGGTTCTGCTTCGACTACTTGCTTGGGCGCCTTTGTGCGAGTGCGGGTCCCGCGCATGGTGTTCACTTGACCGGACAGACTGCGACGTGAAGCACTGGACAGTATTTATGATCGCGGACACGATGCCGCAGGGATAGGCGCGAATTCGACAAGTGCGCCGTGGAGAATGCGCTGGAGAATGCGCTGGAGAATGCGCTGGAGTTGTTGGTGAGGGGGGAGCATTTGTGGGACTTGAAAGAGCTCCGTTGAGCTCTCGACGCGACGGAACTTAGCGCGTAGACTTCATCCGTGCCGTCACCGAACCATCTCCACATCTTCAAGGCAAAGATCCCGACCACGAAGCAAAACCGTATTAATATATCCTCACGTCACATCGCCTCCATTCTTCTTTCTAGGGCTTTCCCGAAATGTGCTGTATAATGACACACATAGCAGCCTTTTGTAATCACTAGAGCACGCCTCACGCCAAGTCATGGAAGGCAGAAATGCCATTTTCCAGAAGGTATACAGATAGGACCGCAGCGCTTCAGAGCCTCTCGCTGATCGACGCAGCTTAAACCACTATGCATTCAGCTAAGCCAAGAGGCTTTGCGTCCTACCGGACCTGCAACAAATAGCAAGGCCATTCTCGACAGTCTGAGCCAGGTTCACAAGGTCCTGACCGACTTGAACGCAAGCGGTGAAATACTGGACAGCAAACTTGCAGATTACGTTTTCTTTCCCATCTCTCATGTTCTGAAAGCCAGTCAAAATCTACCTGTCCGCGCTCTTGAACTCTCTTTGCAATGCGTTCTTGTGCTCCTCCAAACCGGGTGGCGGATCCAGCTTCCTCCAAACCTCGGCGGCCAGCTCTTGATCCTCCTGACTTTCATGGCGGACAGTTCTCCGAATAATAAAATGGTTACCAAGACTACCGAGGAGCTTCAGACGGTAGCTTTGGCATGCCTTGGGGAACTTTTTATGTCTTTATGTGCCACTCCAGAAGGAAAGCGCTCGCTGACAGCTACAGCTAACGTACCAGCTTTGGGTGCTGCTATCAACGTTATGCTGGAAGCTGTCTTGACCGGCGCTTCAGCGGAGATCCAAATCACGGCCCTGGAAGCGCTCAGATCTTTCTGTAACAATATCAGAGATAGAGATGTCCTTGCGAGTTTCATGCCCGGAATGGTCTCATGCCTGGCCAAGATTTTGACGCCGGGCCCTGCCTCGAAACAGCCTGTCCGCGTCCTAAAGAGCAGTATCGATCTACTTTCCGAGCTCTTTAGACTTGTCGTCAGCGACGAGGTAACTGCAGACTTACCCTCGACTTGTGGGGCAAGCGAGGGAGATGGTGATAATGTTCACCCATCCCAGCTTACGGTCTCCTGGCTTAAGGCGACTGCCGCTCAGCTGAAGGTCGCCCTAGGCAGTATAATCAAACTCCGGCAGCACGATAGAGCTGAGGTACGCCAAGCTCTGGTTCGTTTGTGCGTTACCGTGCTCCAAAATTGCCGACGATCTCTTGAGGAGGCTGTAGGAATGATGCTCGAGACACTCGTGACCATAGTCGGAGAACATCCCCAAAATACCACAGAACAGACAGTCAACCGGATGTTGACCAGCGATCCAGACCTCGCGGAACTTCTCCGGTCTAGTCTTCATGGGTGGGTCACGTCACTTCCACGTGTCATGCAAGGGCAAGATGATGTTCCCAAACGACGGGTTGTCAGTCAAATATCCGTTTCTTACCGGTTGCTCTCTGAGCAGATGGTCGACTTGACACTCGTTGATCGAATCATGGCAGCGAACTTGCGTGACAGTGTCTTCAGTGCGATACACAACTCATCGTCGCTTGCGACCGTCGTCGGATCCAGCCCTAGTGGGACTTCTATGGCGCTTCAGAGTAGCAACTTCACAGTCAAATCGACCCAGTTCGAACCGGTTATCATGAGCTCCACAAGTCAAGAAGAGACTGTTGGGGAATTGCAAGCGTTGCTCAACCAGCTCGGTACCTCCGACTCCTGTCTAGAGATCACCCGGGATCTCATCCAATCGGTCAGGTTGAACAATGGAGAGCTTAAGCTAGCAAGTTTCTGGTTGTCCTTGCATATACTGAAGTCCTATGGTACCCGCAGTGGGTTTGCAGAGGAGATCTTCGATTTTGGCTCGTCTGATTCGGAAGAGGGAGAGTTACGTGAAGAGCTGTACTCGCTCTCAATTACGGCTATCTCAGAATCCGGCGAAAACTCTGGAAGTGACTGGCGTCTGCAGGCACTCGCGTTGGAAGCTATAGCAATGCATGCAACGAAGTTACAGTCCGAGTTCCAGGTTGAACTCATCGATGTCCTTTTCCCAGTCCTTCGGCTGATGGGATCCGGTCATCAGCAACTGCGCAGCCACGCCATGACGTGCCTGAACATCATCGCGGACGCTTGTGGGTACGGAGACGTTGGCGAGCTCATCGTTTCAAACGTCGATTATCTCACCAATGCGGTTGCACTCAAGCTCAACAGTTTTGACATCACGCCGCAGGCTCCACAAGTTTTACTTATGATGGTAAAACTCTCAGGTCCTTCCTTGATCCCTTATCTAGAGGACCTTGTGGACAGCATCTTTGCCGCGTTAGAGAACTTCCATGGTTACACAACCCTAGTCGAGCTCCTGTTTACTGTCTTGCGCGTCATTGCGGAAGAGGGAACGAAATCACCTCAGTTAGCCATAACCATGGGGGAACATAGCTCACACACCAGTCAGTTACACGGGCCGACATCGATGGCAGCGGTACTGGAGTTTCTTAGGAAATTGAAGGAGAAGGAATCGGCATCCTCCGCTAGCGAAAAACCCGAAGAGTTCGACATTGATTTCTGGAAGAAGAAAACCGAAGATTCGGACGTGGAGCAGCCGGAAACAGCCATGGATGAGCAACAGCCAAGCGAAGATGCACCTCCGCCAGCGCCAAAGACATATGCCCTGCTCCTGAAAATATCCGAACTCACGCAGCATTTTCTGCCCTCCGCATCGCCGAGTCTGCGGACATCGCTCCTCTCGGTCCTCAATACGACATTCCCAACGCTCGCCAAGCACGAAAACTCTTTTCTGCCTCTCATCAACACCCTCTGGCCGACTTTGGTTGCGAGATTAGACGACTCGGAGGCATATGTTATCGCGGACACGCTTGAAGTCATCGGCTTGATGTGTGTTCATGCCGGAAATTTCATGCTCTCACGGATCAGGGAGGTATGGCCCAAGATCAAGTCGCTCCACCGGACGAAGACAACCAAAGCTGCAAGTTCAGCTGCGGTAAAGTCGGCGAATAGCTTAATTACCTCGGCGCTGGAGACCCCAAGCTCCAGTATGATCAAGGGCGGAAATGGGAACGTAAGCCGGGAGACATTCTACGTCGATGCACCAAGCCGTGTTATATGGGAAGCTCTGGTTCGCTTCCTCACTAGGGTCGCGGAACACCCGTCGGTGGACGATGCTATTTTCAATGACATGCTGGACATGGTGGAGCCTGTTCTGGAGGATCGTGAAGATGTCAGGCGGGCTATGGAAGTGCGCAACGCGGACGCCGTGTGGCTCAAGCTGTTACAACGGAGAGTTGCTGAGAGCGCGGATGAATCGACAAATCCGATCGGCTGGTCACCGCTCCCCTGTGACGATTTCCATTTCATCGACATCATGGTCGAGTGAAGTTGCTTGGGGGCTTGGTTAGAACAGATGGAAGGATCTTCTTCGATCAGGCTCTTCTCAAAATACCTGGGACAGCAAGAAAGGCACTACAAGTATTGACGACGAAGCAGATGGCGCATGCCACCTGTTCTGTACACCCTATAGGCTGGCATACGCCGACAACATCATATACGATGCATACGTACAACAATGCGGCCAAGCCTTACAACTCGTCCTTCTCTCTCTCTTGCCTGTCGATTTGCTCATCGCCGTCGGCCTGAGGCTGACCCGTCCCGACTTCTTCTTCCTCTTCGTTCCCGGCCTCAGCCTTCGCCTTCTCCTCCGCCTTCGCCATCTCCAGCTGCTCCACGCTCACGCCATCCTTCAGGTACACCTTCTTCGCCTCGACCGTGAACTCGACTGTTCTATCGTCCTGGGATATCCTATACGTCATATCCGCCACCACACTCCCGTTCCGCAGGTCCGGTCCGAAATTGCTGAGGTCGTGCAGCAGCGCTGTTGCCGTCAGCCTTCCACCCCAATCAGATATTCCAGGGAGAAAAAAAGAAAACACGGGATGGCATCAACAAGGATCTCACCTTCACACTCCTCCTCACCCTCCTCACCCTCCACCCACAGCGGCAGCGCGCCCCAAACTGCGCCAGGCGCACCAAACACCCACCGCTCCCCCTCCTCCCCTTGCTCCTCCGCCTCATTCACCACCGCCCAAACCCGCTGCCTCCTCCCCTCCCGCCGCAGCCAGTCCTTCACCCCACGGGGAACATCCTCCCAAGCCAACCGAAGCAGCTGCCGCCGGCCACCATGCGGGTCCGTCCGGTCGAAGTTACCCGCGAACGGCTGGGCGGCGTAGAAGACCTTGAGCGCGGGCGCGAACGCGGTCAGGTCCGGGTACAGGTCGGCGAGCCGGTGGAGCCGGGCGGCGTGCGTGCTGCGTAGGCTGCAGCCGGTGCGGAAGTGCGACGCCAGCATCGGGGAGTGGAATTGTGGGGTGGGGTTGAAGGGGAGGGCGGTTTCGGGGCTGGAGCTGGAGCTGGGGTATGGGGAGTGAGAGGCGCCGTGGCTGAGGTGGACGAGGGAGAGGAGGGGGGTGAGGAGGATTTGGGGGCGCATCTTTGGTTTCTTTCCTTCTTTTCCTCCTTTTTTTCTTTGCCTGTTTATTTTCTCTTCTGCTTCTTCTTGGGTATTTGAGAGGGCCAAATCGTGCGTGTCCGTTAGGATATTTTCACATGTAGATGGAGAATATATACAGTACAAAGTCCAGATAGACCGTGTTTCGGAGCGGGTGTCTACTATTTATTTGTGCTAGCGAGACGACACTTCCTCCCTCAGCCTTTCCTGGTTTTTCTTTTCTTCTCTTCGTACTTACCTGTCCTCAACTCGCTTATTGGTGCATATACATACATATCATCCGTTCGATCGCTTAATGAACCGGGTTCCCGTCATTCCATATTAATCCCCACCTGATCGTCTCCGGCGGGAGGGGGTAGGAGTGGGGTTTGGAACTGTTCCATTCATTTTCTCCCCTGCTGATGTTTTCCTTCACAAAGGACAGGTGTTCATTTCTTCTTCTCGTTTTTGTTGTCCTTTTTCCTCTCTCCTCTCGTTGCAGTAAGTTGACGGGAGGGGAGGAACAGGGGGTTGGACCTATCATGCATTGATATGTCCTATACGAGCGCCACAACCCGATAGGACCAAGCAGAGAGCCCGGATGATCGGGACGTCTCTTGTTCAGCTGCGGTGCCACACTCTCTGTCTGCATCGAGTCCGGATGTGCCTTGCAGCCTCACCTCGCCAGCTTGGCAGCTGAGACCTGTCAACATGGGCGCGTTGTTATACACATCCAAGGCGCCGTGAGGCCGGTGGATATGCGATACACGCTGGGCCTTGCATCCCTACGTGCAGTGCTTTGACTGCAGCATTTATATTATACACATCTACAATATACAAGGCTGTCTGGCAAGGCTCTCTCCCGCCATGGTCGCTAGTTCAGGGTCTGCGGAAGGCGACCACAAGCTTTCCGTTCGTTGTCCCGACATTTCCGCCCACTTTCTCCACCCTCCGCCGACATTCCGCTGACGAGGTTGACATCATCATATCTCCATCTAGCTCGAGCCGCCCCTCCGACCGCCGTTTTCTGAAGATGTGAGTCTACCGCTCCACGACGAGCAGCACCATGCGACCGACGGCCCGTCCCTCCCGCAGTCCAACGGCATCGGCACCGCGGCCGACCCACGACAACCGCCGCCGGTGCCGCCGCAAATCCTCGAGGCACTCCCGACCATCACCCGGGACCCGCAGCGGAATCACGAAGTCCGCCTAATCAGCGACGACCGGGACGCGATTCTCGCCTTCCTGGCGCGGGACCTCGACGTCTCACGGCTACGGCGGATCTCCCACTGGCTCTGGATGGCCGGGCGGCCGATGAACGCGCGACCACTGCACCGACAGCGCATGCTGGACCTCCGCATCCTGCCGACCGAGCAAGCCGACCTGCACCTCCTGCACGCGGACGGACGCATCTTCATCAAGCCGCTGCCGGCCTACCTGCTCGACCACGCCTTCTGGACGACCTACCTCTGCCACGACCGCGCCCTGCACGCCCAGGCCGCCGGCCTCCTCCTCAGCTACATCTGGCTGCTCCTCTCCCCGCTGGACCTGCAGCTCGCGCACGAGCACGGGCTCCTGCCCTCGACCCTCGGCGGCGGCACCCCCATCCGCTGGCGCTGGTGGAAAACCTTCGTCCGCTCCGTGGGCGCGCACCTCGACCTCACCGCCCTCGACCAAGTCGACGCGCGGTACCACTTCGGCGAGCTGCGGCTGGGCCGCGTGAACGCGCTGTACCGCCTCCGCTTCTGGCGCACCCACTTCGTCCGCGGCTACCTCTACACCTACAACCGCTACGCCGTCTTCTTCGCCCGCAACTTCGCCTGGGTCCTCGTCGTCTTCGTCTACTTCTCCCTCGTCCTCGCCGCCATGCAGGTCGGCACCGCCGTCGAGCCGCTTGCCGGCTCCGCCGCCTTCCGCCGCGCGTGCTACGGGTTTGTCGTGTTTAGCATCGTGCTCGTTGCTGTCACGCTCGCGCTTGTTGCTGTGCTCTTCCTTGCTATCTTCTTTGTGAATATGTATCTCGCCCTCACCCAGGATAAGGCGGTGCGGATGGGCCGGAGTAAGTTGGCGGAGGAGAGGAAGGGCAGGACCGCTTGAAAGTCCATCGTTTTGAGATGCGAAGATGAAATGGAACGATGAAAGGGCGCCGTAGTAGAGAAAAAGAATCATGGAAATTTCAGCTTTGTATTTTGTGTATGCAAGACGGACTGATTGTACTGACTATGAGAACGCTGATGCTGATGATGATGCCAAGGAAGGAGGACGAGAAGAGGAAAAGTGAATGATTGCCATTTTCCCCTTCCAAACGCCCTCCTTGTGTTTCTTTCTCCCATATTCTTCTTCTTTCCCTCCCTCGACCCCCTCTCCTTCTTTTTCTCTTGCGAGAGAGAGGGAAGGGAAGAGACAGGGCGAGAAGCCAAAATCAGAATAAAAGCCGACGATGCCAACAAAAGCGAAAAAAAGAAACCAAAGCGAAAGAAAAAGGCTCGAATAAAAAAATATATCTATCAAACAACGAACCAAGAGAGAAGGAAAAGGGAAAGGGAAAGGAAAAGGAAAGGGAGAAACGAGAGACGCGCGGAGTGAGGTTGATAACAGAAAAGAACAGGTAAGATAAGGATGGCAAGAGTGACAAGCAAAAAGAGAACCATGTTGGATCCGTCCCACACTCCCTCCACCCACACTTCCCACCCAGAGAACGAGGTACGAAACACCTCCCCACCCTCGCCGAGATAAAGCGCAAAAAAGGAGATGAAGGAAAAGAAGAGAGAGACTCAGTGGATGTGTCGTTCTCACTTTCTTTCTGTCTTTGCTTTCTGCTTTGCTGTCTGCCTGTATACAAAAGGGAACCCCAAAAAAAGAGAAAAGAAAAATGAATGTCAACAGTGTAGTGGTGAGTAGTATTGAGAGAGGAGGACGAAAGAAAAAGGAAAAAAGAGATGTAGTCGAGTCCTTTCAGTCGGAGTGTGTGATGATGATGGTGGTGGTAGTGGTAGTGGTCATGGGGATGGATAAGTAAGGTGAGGTAGCATGAGAAAGAGGACAAGAGAGAAAGCGGAGGGATGCGGAAGAAAGTGCCGGCGCAGCCAGGGAGTACAGGACTCGCGACGGACGGACAGTCGGTGGGTTGGTTGACCATCATAACAGGGAAGAGAGACAGTGAGAGAGTAGACGAATGCAGAGACCGCGGTGTCTACCCCCTGCTATTCGTCCGCGAATGATTCGTCGTCGACGCACCGGACTTCCCAACCGTAAACGCATTGCTGATCGCGCGCCGGCCGGTAGTCGTTGCAGGAGGAGGAGGTGCATGGTCATGGTGATGGTGATGATGATGGTGTTGATACCGACCACCCTTCCGGCCCAGCGTGCCCACATCATGCTTCCCATCGCAGCACGCCCGCACGTTCTCCAGCCGATCCGCCTCGCGCTCCTGCTGCTCGATGACCATCCGGAGATCCTCAGCCGAGTCGTGCGCCGCGGCCTCCGAGTCGTAGACCGAGATGTCTTGCGCGCTGACGCGGCTGCGGCGGCTGGAGAAGGAGCCGCGCATGGCGGAGGGCACCAGGCGGCCGCTCAGGCTGCTGAAGCGGCCGGAGATGGAGCCTTGCGGCTCGGGCGTGCGGTTCATGGTCGCGCGCTGGGTGGAGGCGAGGGAGGTGCGGGTCACGGTGGCGAGATGCGGACGGTGAGGGGAGGAGGTCCGGTAGGAGGACAAGGAGGTACGGCCGGTCTGTCGGGACGCGCTGCGGTCGTAGTTGGCAGGGTTGAACTCATCCACATCTTCACCGTCCTCGTTCTCGCCGTCTCCGCGCTCAGCAGCTGTGCGCTGAAGGAGGTAGGAGAGCGCGTTGAACCAAGTCTCGTGCCGTTGTCCGGTGGTCGCGGTGAACTTGATGTTTCTCCCAGGCGTGACGATGACGATGCTCTTGCGATGCAACCCAGGCGGCATCGGGTTGTCATCCGTGACCACCTGCACAGCCTCAATCTGCACACTCTTCGCCTTCAACTCGGTCCGCCCGGCAGAAGCAGGGTCTTGGTCGCTCCAATAGAGCGTGCGAGTGTACGGGTGCACCCAGAAGAACCGGCGATGACGGTTCTCCGACAGCTCGCCTCGGCCAGTCTTGCGAGTGTACTTCCACAGGTACTCTCCGATCATGGTTTGAGTGATGGCTTGAATCATCCGTGGGTCGGTAGTAGCTGGATCGAAGCCATCATGAGGCCCTCTGCCGATGTTAAAGCGCTGATCCAGCTCAGAAGCGAAGGAAGAAACGGAAGTGCGGCGACTGAGGGGGGTAGACACTTCGCTGCGGGAAGCGACAGGCCTGGGTCGGGGTGTGGTGCCCGCCTGGAATTGTCCAGACATGGAGGCGAAGCTGGGAGTACGCGGCCGTGTGGCTTTCGGGGTCTTGTTGTTGTTGTATGCAGAGGCGGGAGCCAATGGTGGGCCCATGGAGCCAGCTTGAGAGGACGAGGGGCGAGGAGGCTGGAGGTTTGTCGTTTGGGTACCGGCATTCGCTCCGGTCTTCTGGCCGAGAGCTGCGAGAATCTCTTTGTGGTCTGCAGGAAGAGGAGGCGGTGGAGTATCGGTACGACTGCGCATGCTGCTAGAGCTTCCAGGGCGACGAACAGTGCGGTAAGCAGATGGATCGGCTGCAACCATAGGATGGACGGTCTTCTTCGTGGGGCTTGCCGGACGAGCGAAGGTAGAACGCACAGGCGATCCCGACTGCGTGGGTGCCGCCGCGACCAAGACTGGTGCTGCCTTGGCCTTGAGGATCTTTTCAATCTCTTCCGCAGACAACAGAGTTTGTGTGCCTTCAGTGGTTGTCTCGACAGCGGCAGGCTTCGGGATGTCAGCCCCCTCGCGCCGAGCATTGCCGTCTACTGAAGTAAACGGAATCCGACGCTCCGTCACAGGTGTTGAAGGAATATCTCTGCTAGTCCTCTCTTGAACCTTATCTTCGGCCACATTGTGCTGCTCCTCAGGTTTGTCCTTGTTGCCGCCGAACATCGAGCCAAAGAATGCGAACCGAGACTTCTCACTCTCAGCCTTCTTCTCCTCCGGCTTCTTCTCGTCATCTGCCCGGACACCAGCCCGCTCTTCTACATCCGCGATGCCTGGAACTGCTTGTTGCGCCGTGGAAGGCCGTGACGTTTGCGTAGCCATCTCCGAGAAAGAGAACGCAGGCCGTTGCGGGGTGACAGGCTCGGTCGCCTCGGCGGCAATGCCCGAGAACGCAAGCTCCGGCCGCTTGGGCGCGGCAGGCTCCGTCGTCTGCGTGGAGATCTCAGAGAAGGCGAACTCCTGCTGTTTCGGCACAGCAGGTTCAGTGGTTTGCGTAGAGATCTCAGAGAACGCAAGCTTGGGCTGCTGAGGCGCAGCAGGCTCGGTGGTCTGCGTGGCAATCTCCGAGAAAGTGAACTCTGGCATTTCGGGAGTCCTGGGCTCGGTGGCCTGGATGGAGATTCCGGAGAACGACAGTTCCGGCCGAGAGGTCTCCTCTTCCTGGACCGACTCAGGCCGGGCGGTGCGAGGCATGAGCGCAGGTGGGATGGTGACACTGTCTGGCCTGATGCGGGATGTAGCAGGAGCCACGGGCTCGAGCTGCTGGGCGACAATGCCCGAAAACTCTAGCGGTGCAGCAGGGGTAGGCTCAGGAACCACTGGTTCCGTCTCGAGCGAGGCAAACGGCGAGAAGCCCAGCTCAGGCGGCGTGACAACAACCGGGGCGGGCTCTACAGGCTCCACCGGTTCCGTCTCGAGCGAGGCAAACGGCGAGAAGCCCAGCGCAGGCGGCGTGACCACAATCGGGACGAGCTCCACCGGCTCCAGATCCTGCGCAGAAATGTCCGAGAAGGCCAACGGCTGCGGAGGAGAGACAGGAGCAGGCTCGTGCTCGTGCTCCTCAGACTTCGAGTCGAGGATCTGCGTGTGCCGTTCGACGTCGCTACCGATGTCCTCCTCGGTTCCAGCGACTGAGGTAGCGTCCGGTTTCTCGGCATCCGTCTCCTTGCCCAAGGCATATCCGACGCCGCCAGCGATGGCTCCGCCGATGGCAGATGCCGCACCGGCGATGAGGCCGGACGGCTGTGGTTCAGGCGCCCACGGCTCGGTCATCATGCCTGAGTCGACCATCAGAGGTCGGGGCGGGGCGACCATCTGGATGCTGCCGGACCTGCTGAAGGCTGAGCTGCGCAGCGCCTGGGGCGAGGACTGTGCGGAGACGACCGTGGAGCGGGTGGGAGTGCCTTCCATGTACATCTCGTCGTCGTCGGTGGAGTCGTCGTGGAGGCCGCTCAGCTCAGCCTCCAGGCTTTGTCCAACCACCTCGCGTTGGCTGTCGTCGCTGCGGAAGCTGGCGGGAGATTCCCGGATGCTCGGCGGGGAGTTGGGGTACACTTCGGTGGTGGCGCTTCCCTGAGTGGAGCGGCGTTGTCCTCCCCGGTTGATCTTGAGCCGGTAGCGAGGGTGGTGGGTTTGCACGGGCGTGCGGATGGTCATGTCATCGTATTCATCAGCAGAAGTGGAGGCGGTGCTCTGGAAGGAGTCACGGTTTCCGGAGAGGTGGAGGGCCGACGGCCTGCGAGCGCGAGATGCAGGTCCAGCCTCCGTCTCCGTGAGGTCGTCCGTGGTCTCGCCGTCAAGGGTCTCAGCGCCGGTGTGGAAAGCGTCCGTCTCGGTCGTCGTGCCTTCCCTCTCGTTCGCAGTCTCGAAGGCTTCGGAGTTCTCGTTCTCGGTCGCGGTGTCGAACACATCGGTTGAGGTCTCGTTAGGGGTGGTGTTGGACGGGAAGCCTCCGGGAATTGCAGGCTTGCCCCTGATCGTTCCGGAGCCCCCGGAGCCTCGAGATCTGCTGGGGGAAACCTGGTCATCTTGATCCTCCCAGTCGGGTTCGTCCAAGATGACTTCAGCCATCGGAGCCCTCTTGTCACCAAGTTTAGTGGGCTTGAGGGGCTTCTTGAAGAGGATCTCCGATTGAGCCTTGATCTTCCGCCTCTTGTCCGCGCTACCTGGAATGGGATCATTACGGCGAGCCTCGAGCTCATCGCGTGTCTCCTGCAGCATCCTCTTCAATTCGAACTTCTCCGTCTTTTCACGGTGGATGTTGTTCTTCAAGTTCTGAATCATACGATGAGCATGTTGAAGAGAGCTCCGTAGAGTCTCCGTCTCGAGCTGACCATGTCGTGGCGTCGGTTTAGCGGGAGAGATCGGAGGCGAATGATCGGGAGTTACGTGGTTCAGATCGTCGTCGTCTGTTTCTGAAGATTGATCCTGTCCAGCTTCATGCTCTTCCAGCCTGGAACGGTACGCCATAGCCTTGGCCAGCTGCTGATTTTGCGCTATCAGCTCCTCAATCTTCTTCTGCAGAGCCCCTCGTTCGGACTCGCTGCTGGTGACATTGCGCCGTAAGCCGGACAGCTCCGTCTCATGGTGCTTCGTCACTGTGTGATGCTCCTCGCTCAGCTTCGCATGAGCCTGTTTGAGCTGCTCCAACTCCGTCTCCAGGCTCGATTTTTGTTCGTTGGCGGCTTTCAAGCTCGCATTCAGGCGCTGTTCACGGTCGGCAGCCTCTTTGGACGAGGCCAGTAGATTCTGGACCTGGGTTTCCAAACTCCAGTTCTCATCTTTGTACCGCTGCTCATTCTCGTCCAACGCCCGTAAGCGTTGGAGGAGAGTCTCCAAGTTGAGCTCCAGCTCCGCCTTCTCTGCGTTCACTTCCTTCAGCGCCTCCTCCTTTTCAGCGAGTAGTGCTTGGGCCTCCCGAAGCTGGTCCAGTAGCGAGGCACTGATTTCAGCGGCTAGCTTGATGTCATGCACGCGGCTTGGCGCTTGGTTCCGCTGTTTCCGTACGGGTACGGACAGCTTCGAAGGGGACGGGTGAGCTTCACTGGCGAACATGCCAGAACCGCCAGCTTCCCCGTGCTCGGCGCTAGGAACTCTACTCCTCGGGAGAAACACCCGTGCGGACTCCCGGCTGACGTCGTTGAACTCCCTCTCCAGCTCCATGAGCTTCTCCCGCAGTTCGGGCCCGATATCAGCATCGTCAGACTGCTGTGCCACCTCTTGCAAACGGTCCTCCAGTTCCTTCCGCTGCTGCACGAGAACCGTACCAAGCTGAGAAGTCTCCTGGAGCCGACGTACGGTCTCCGCGAGGTGCGCCTCGAGCGCGCTCCTGGTCTGCTGCGGCGATCCAGTGGAGTAGACCGAGAAGAGCTGGTTGTCAAATTGGGAGTAGCGCTGTCGCTTTGGATCGTGCGAGGTCGAGAGGAAGGGGTCAGGGCTCGGGTAACCCTCTGCCGGGCGAGCGCCTGGAGAGGGGCTCGCGGTGGTCGCCATGTTGATGTGCAGTGAGGACTCCTCACACTTCCATAGAAAACCCCACCCGAATTATATGCGGCTTTCGATCGTCGTGGCGTAAAAATGTAGGAACAGAATCGGGAACGGGGCTTAAAGGAAAGGGAAGAAAAGGTCGCGATAGATTATTAGGCTGTATAAGTAGGTCAAAGAACGAAGGTGACGCGGGGATCCAGGCAAGCAGGACCCGCTTTGGGAAGAAAGCAAGAGTCAATCGAAGGTCGGTCCGTGATATGTCTGCTGGCGAAGGACGACAGCGATGGGACTTCGAAATCAAGGTCGGTCGAGAGGCGTGAGTGCGTGGTGGGATGAACGGGGGGTCGGTCGGAGGAGCTGACGCGACGGGATCGCTCGTTGTTTGCCGAGTCCTGCCGCCGAGCCCGACAACAAAGCAACTGACGCGTCGCAACGACGCAGGAAGAAGAGGGAGAGAAGTGTTAGAGGGTTGGGCGCATCAGAAAGGCAGCGCGACGAGTATCGGAAGGGGTTCGGGTCAGAGGAAAGGAGGGTGGGGTGGGCGGAGAGTCGCTGGAGAGGAGGAGAGGGAGGGAGGGAGGCGGACGGGATGAGGGCGGCGGAGTCGGTTTTGTGAGATTGGCATTTAGCACGTCGGTCGGGTGCGAGTTTCAACCTTCACACCCCGGCCCACCATTGGTACAGTAGTACTTACATATGGTATCCATACATACATACATACATCGCTGGCACGACGTCTGGGGGACGATTGGTAGGACCGGCCATCTCTGGTAAATTTACGGACAAGTGCGCCAGACAACGTGAAGCACTGGCTACGGTAGTACAGTACTACTATTATTTAATGACTGTAAAGTCCGGATGCCAGACTACTACTACTCCGTACAGCGTACTCCGTATGCACATATTGATTGCAAGGGGTGGTCGGTTGGTCCCTCCATACTAACAGCCCGTTATGGCCGGGTGTGTGTAATGAAGGCAATGCACTCCAGCAGCAGCAAGAGCAGCATCGACATCGGCATCGACGTAATCTGCCATCCATCCAGCCATCAACAGGCTTGGCCGGTCCGCTGCTGCATCACTCACAGCCTCTCCCCTGTCGTGTCTGGCCTCTGCGCGGCTGGCCGGGATGCGCATAAATTGCCTGTACTGGCGCCGTGGGCTGCTCAGGGCGCGACGAGGCTACCTATGAAGTCGCTGAAGTCACAATTGCGGTGGACTGTGGGTCTCCCTCTCTCTCTCCCCCTCCCTTCCTCTGCCCTTTCTAGAAGAACATGTGACGATTCCTTCATCATTCTTATACGGCGCGTCGGTATTATGCCCCGAACGCTTCGGCTTTGCTCCCCTTTCCCCCACAGAAGTGCTCGCTCCCTCTCTGCTCGATATGGGGAAGCTTACGGAGTAGGGTGTGCGCTACTCAAAGGAATGAAGAATGCCCCGGATGGATTGCACTACATCTCCATCACAGTAGATGGAGTAACCACGTTGCAGCACTCCAACGACATTACTAACCACCAAGCCTCCACCTCCGGTAACGTGGCGGCATCACAAACAACAGGAGGGCGTGTCTGACCGCAAGATCCACGAAGCTGAACTGCTTTAGGGCATATCCTGGCGAGGGCTGCAGACTCGCACCAGCAACACCACGTCTGTCTCACCTAATCCTGCATGGTGTTTGTTTGTTTGTTGTGAATGTTGTTGATGATACATCCGTAGTTCAATCAACGAATCCGCCGTCGTACACACCGGCGAGAAACGGTTCGGCCAGCCGGGCACCAGGGTCTTGTGGAAGCGGCCGGGCTTTGCGCCACAACGGGAAACCCCCTTTCGCCCCATTGCTTATTCATTGACGCCCCCGATGGCTTGATTTCTCAGCCACACTTCATTCTGTGATATCAGCGACCATCTACTACTTCTTCATCCTTCATCGAGTACAGCAAAATCTTTACACCCATTGTACCCGCACAGCCGCTCCGACAACCCCCAAACCAACATCGCCGCCCCCACAAACCCCTTGAACCCATCCACCATGGCCGACGAAGAAACCGCCGCGCCCGTCGTCTTCAAAAAACGCCCCATCAAGAAGAACAGCACAATGCGCAAAGCGCCCGCGCAACGCGCGCCGTCCCCATCCGCCTCCTCCTCATCCTCCTCCTCCGCCTCCGCCTCCGACTCCGAAAGCGGTCGCACCGTCAAGAAGCGCCGGCTCGCCGATCGAGCCGTGGTCAAAGCCAGCACCGCCGACCAAAAGCCCAAGTCGACATACGAAGGCGCCTCCACACACGCCGGCGACGCGACCGCCTCCGCGCTCACCTCCGCCCAAGCCGAAGCGACCAAAACCGCCACCTGGTTCGACGAGACGGACGCCGCGTCGCTGCTCGGGAAAACCCGCACGCCCACCACCAATCCCAACCCAGCCCTCTCCAGCAAACCCAAATCCTTCCTGAAAACCAACAACTCCAACGACGACAACGAGCCGACGAAGAAGACGGTCGGCCCGCAAAAGGCGACCGGCGCCAACGTCCGCACCATCACCATCACCGACTACGCCCCGGACGTCTGCAAGGACTACAAGCAAACCGGCTTCTGCGGCTTCGGCGACAGCTGCAAGTTCCTGCACGCCCGCGAGGACTACGCCGCCGGCTGGCAGCTCGACCGCGAGTGGGAGCTGGCCGGGAAGGACAAGAAGAAGGGCAAGGAAGGAGGCGTCGTCGTCTCCTCCGCCGCCCGCAAAAAGGGCCTCTCCGCCGCCGAAGGTGGCGCTGACGACGACGACCCCTCCGCCTCCGCTGCCGAAGACGAAGCCGCCCTCATGCAGATCCCCTTCGCCTGCCTCCTCTGCAAGCGGCCCTACACCCGCCCGGTGCTCACCCGCTGCGGCCATTACTTCTGCGAGGCCTGCGCCCTGCGGCGCTACCGTCGCCACCCGGCCTGCGCCGCCTGCGGCGCCGACACCCGCGGCGTCTTCAACGCCGCCAAGATGCTGCAGCGCTTGCTGGAGCGGAAGAGAGAGAGGATTCGCAAGAGGAGGGAGAGGGGGGAGGATGTTGAGGGGGAGGAAGGGGAGGGGGGGGAGGGGGATGGTGGGGGAGAGGGGAAGGGGGAGAAGGTGGAAGAGCGGAAGGTGGAGGGTTGAGGGGAGGATGTTTTTTCTTACTGCGGTGGGTATGGGAATTATTGAAGGCATGTTGCGTTAGGGAAAAGCACCTTGCACTTCCGATCTTCCGCGGGATCATGAATGGAAATAAATCACTCGCGCGACCATTAGGCACCGAGTACTCATGCGGTCCTATGTAAATATATACACACGAATAAACACCACCACAAAATACACCAAACATACACACAAAACCTATCCTTCCCCCCCTCGTTAACCCGTACACCTCTCCTCCGGCGCCCTCCACACCAAGCCCAAGCCCTCAAACACGCGACGCTCCGCCTCCTCCGGCGGCCCCGCCACGCCCTCGGGTCCTTCAAGCGGGACCACCACGCCCGAGCGCCGATCGCGGACGCCGCTGGAGTCGAACTTCCACCCCTTCTCCCGACGCGCGTACCGGCGGAGGTCGCGCTGGAAGGTCGTGCCGGAGGACCAGCCGGCGATGGCGCAGCCGCGCGTGCGCCAGGGCGAGACGATGATGTCGACGCGGCGGTGGGGGTTAGGGTTGGGGTTCTTCGGCGCCTGGGGAGGTTGCTCGGTGTCCTCGCCCTTCGCGTCCCAGTGCGGGTCCTGCCAGACGACCAGGGCTTTGTCGAGGGTGTCGAAGCCCTGCCCGTGGTGCTTTTCCGCGTCGCCGCCGCTGGCCTGGTACGGCAGCGTGGCCTGGCCGCGCTGGCTGTTGGTGAGGGCGAGCAGGAGCGTGTGCGTGATCCAGCCCTCCGCCTCGAGGCTGGCGACGAGGTCGGTGACGAGGTGGGCGGTCGCGGTCAGGTTGGGGTGGCTGACGATGACGTCGACGTCCCCGCTGGCGGGCTTGCCGCGCCGGTGGCCGCCCACGATCGTCACCTCCGCCGCCGCGTCCCGCACCTTCACCGCGTGCCGCCGGATGACGGCCCCGATGGCTTCGACCTCCGCCCGCGGGATCGGGTCCAGGAACTCGTCGTAGTACTTCACCCCGATCTGCTGCACGCGGCTCAGGCCCGCCCAGCCGAACTCGACCACGTCGTCGAGGTCGCGCCAGCCGCGGTCGTAGTAGAACTCCCGCGCCGTCGTGGCGCCGACGCCCCAGATGTGGTAGAAGGTGCGCAGGACGGCCATCCCCTCGTCCGCCTCGAACGCGCGCACCGCCGCGATCGCCCCGTCGTGGTTCTTCCACTCGATCCACAGATTCGCGATCTTCACGTCGCACCCGGGCAGCTGCAGGATCTGCCGGGCCGTGATGATCGGGTACGGGTACGCGGCCAGGGCGGCGATGCTCGTGCTGTACGCCCGGATCCCGATCTCGTCCCCCATCAGCGTCCGCGCGAGCCGGATCTTCTTCAGCTCCTCGATGAACGCCGCGTTCGGCGGGTCCGCCGGCGTCGACCGCTGGCACGAGTACATCAGCCCTTCCTTCACCCAATTCGGCGGCTCCGGGATGTCTCCGCTCTGGCCTTCGTACTCGGATGTGGTCTGCTGCAGGAGCTTGACCTCGTGCTTCGGCGCGTGTCCGTCCGTTCCGCCGAAGCCACGCTGACCGAGCCGTCGCGCACCGTGCGGTGCGGGAGTGTAGTGGGAGAGGCTGGAGCCGGCGTTTTCGGCGTCAGCTTTGGCGCGCTCGAGGATAGACTTGCTCGCATCTACCGGCTTTTCTGGGATGGCGAAGGTGCGGGTGAGGGTGGGCTTTTTAGAGGTCTCGTCGGTAGGCTTTGACGGAGCGGCATCTGGCTTGTTGGTGATCTTTCCGACATATACAACATAGGGATACAATGGAAGTAAGCGGCCGGCGTCGAGGGATTCTTGCATCCAGTCGATCTTGACAAGCATTACAATGTTTTCCAGCTCTTCGCTCGTGAAGGGCAGAACCAGAGGTGCTTCTTCTTTCACAGCTGGAGGAGAGCTTCGCGGGGTCCTTGGGCCTCCCCGAGGCTCTTCGGGCATCGTTGCTGTCCTCGCGACGCTTTCAGCATCCGACGCAGTCCCCGACCCATCAGGCGACGGTTGCGATCCTCCAGTCTCCTTCTCCGTGGTATGCCGCCCCACACGCCTTCTTTTCTCTCGTCCCCCCATCACTTCCTCCACATCATCATCTTCTTCTTCATGCGCCTTCCTCTTCGCCCGCTCCCTCGGCGCAGGAAGCTGCACCTCCTCCGTCCAGATCTGGCGCGAACGCAGCTCCAGCTGCGCGCGCCGCTTGGTGCCCACCTTTCCCACCACGATCTTCGCCTCTGCGATGTCGTACGTCAACGGGGCGCGCAGTTCCAGTAGTCGGTCCTCCCAGTCGTGCAGCTCGTTACCACCGAAGTGCGCTGGGAGCAGGTAGATCAGTGGGACGGCGCTGAAGTCAAGGGCGAGGGCGGGATCGCGGGAGCTGGGGGGCGGCGTTCCTGTGATGCTGGATGAGGAGTTTATGGGGATGTGGTCCATGGCTAAGAGTTGCGTTGGTTGAAAGATGAGTTCACTCTTGGTTATTATCCGTATGAGTCGGTTTCCCGGGGCTTGAAGAGGTGTGTTCGTTGCAGCGACATAGAGAGGAGATTTATTCCTTGAGGAGAAGAAGGAAGAAAGTAATGCGCAGAAAACCAAGCGATACAATCCAATGCTCTATTACAACAAGATAATGAAGCGGGTGGATGAAGCAGATGCAGAGAGTAGAGCAAAGTCGAGGTGGTAAAGAGCAACAACGTCATCGCCGGATAAACGCTTTCTCTTTCTTCCCCCTCGGCACGGGTCGAGGAGGGGGGGCAGCCACATCCATTCTGGCGCAAACCAATCCGATCCTATCGTCGTCGCACGAGCACAGCCTTGTACGCCTCTCCCGTCAGCCACGATCGATCCTTATCATTCACATAATCCTGAGCTATCGAACGCGCGCCGGGTAATACTACCTACTTAAAAGAAAGGTTCATTTTCAATACTGACGAAGTATCTGCTGTCTAGCTCCCAAGGAGGAAAAAAAAAAAGCTGAAGAAAAAGCCGGAAATCCAATCGTCATCGAGTCATGAGTGAAACGCGAAGAAGAAAAAACCAAGGCCGGGACGGGAAAAAGGTAAGGTAAGGTAAGGCACACCCGACGCGCCGCCCCACCATCCGAAACAACCACCCCCTTCCCAAAAAGGAAACTCTTAACGTTGCGCGAGAGAAACACCAACCAACCAACGCGAACATTCCAATCCAATCCAATCCAATCCGCCAGGGACCGCAAGAAAGATCGGACGGGTGTCTCCCGCGTTCCTTTTCCCACGAAACACGAAACCCCAAAAGAAACAGGGAAAAAAAGCACCAATGAAAGCCCATCCCACAGGAACGTGAAACGCTCCCCTCTCCCGCCCTCCGCCCCCTTGTTACCCTTTCAGCGGGGTTTTTTCCCCCTGGTCTGGCGTCGCCTTCGAAACACCAAAAAAAAAGAAGATCCCAGCTCTCACATCCCCCTCACCTCACCAGGAGGGACACCAGCCAGCCGTCCGTACGATTCGAGAAACCTAAAACCGAAACGTCCACCGCGGCGGGCGACGCACCAGGCCCTGCATGCCCTCAAAGCCATCATCGTCCCCCCGGCGCGCAGCCGGCCGCCTCCGCACCACCTCCTCCGCATCATCGGCAGGCACATCCCCACTCAACACGCGCTCGATGAAGTCCAGGATCGACGCGCGGGTCGCCTGTTGCTGCTGTTGCGTCGTGGCCAACGTGTCCCGCCCCAGGATCCGCGGCCCGTCGACGCTGCCGGGCGCGAGGTCGCCGGAGGTGTCGCGTTTGTAGGTTGCGGAGAGGGTGGAGGAGAGAGGGAGGGGTTGCCGTTTGCTGAGGTGGGTGGCTATGGCGTCCTGGTTGCGGGGTTGGTTAGGTTGTGTGGATGGAGGGGTCAGGGGGATGGGAGGGGAATGGGATTGGAGGTACCTCGGAAAGACCGCTGGCGCGCAACTGCTCTGCTTCCCGCTGGACGAAGGCGGCGGAGGGCGTGAAGGGGAGCGCGGTTGTTGTGGAGGGCGCGAGGAGGGCGATGAGGAGGAGCAGGATAATGGGGGTGGAGAGGGAGCGCGGCATGGTGTTTTTTTCCTTCTTTTTGCGCGCGGAAACGAGTGATGGGGTGGGAGGGAGATAGGTAGGTACTGTAGATACAGTAGGTCGGCCGCGTCCGGCGAGCGAAAAAGAACGGAAGGGTGGAAAGCGAGAGTGAAGTCGACGATGATCGCGAGACGGAGGATGAAGAACGAAGAGGAAAAAGAGAGGGAGCAGAAGACGGCGCGACGCTCCCGTTTAAGAACCCGTAGCACGACAACCACCGTCGTACCGAAGGCACGTAAGGTATAGTACCTAGTGGTAGTAAGGATGTAGCACGATCGATAGATACGCAGTAGCAGCAGCACCCGTCGTGAAAGCCACTCACGCAAGCACAAGGTAGTAGAAACGGTTGCCCTAGAGTAAGGTAGTACCTAAGGTAACGAACCGGACCGACCGACCTAAAACGACGTTGCCCGCGGCGAACCACAACCTTATATCCTCTCTTGTTCTCACTACTCCGGTCTCCACCCCACTCTTCCTCCTCCCAGCCACCGATCCATGCACGCTTGCTTGCTCGCTCGCTCCTTAAACACGGTAAGTATGTACCTTACCTAGGCGGCCCATCGGAACGTCGTCGTCGGGGGAGGACGAGACGAACTGTTTCATGTGTTTCCGTGGGGGGGGGATGCAAATCGCACACATCCGAGGAAACGGTCAGGAATGGGAAACGATCGGCCACCCACCCCCCACCCCCCAACCTCCACCACTAACCGCGAGTGCAGTGGGTGGTGGTGGGCGGGATGTGGGAAAAACGCAATCGCTCCGATCCCCCGCCTGCCTTCCCTGCGTCCCAGCGAACGCGATCCTTTCTTGGGGCGCATCAGTGTCTCAAGGAGTCTTTCTCGCGCGCGCGATGTCGCGGATCAAGACGCGAGCGAGGTGATGTAAGGGAGGGAGGGAGGGGTGATGGCTGGTGGGTAAGTCGGACCACTTCGCGACCGAAAAAAAAAAGAGAAATGCAATGCGAAAGGGAAGACGCAGGGCATACCGACGGAGAAGTTGAAAAGAGACGCAGGGAAAGGGAGGGGAAATCCTCGGGTTTGATATCGATTATTGAGAAAAGAAAGAAAGAAACCGATGAAGAGGCAGGATGGCTTGGTCGATGAAAAAAGAACCCCATTCCCATCCAAGCACCTCATTACCTGTGTTGGTATAATTCCCAACTGTGTCTGCCCTGATTGAGAGAGTGCGAAGAAAAACGCCTGTTACCATCATATCCATCATTCCCCGTCGGGTCCACCAACAACGGGAGAATTATCAAAAGGAGAAGTAGGGGAAAAAGTGTGTATCCAGACGCCCTGACCTAGTACTCAGTACCGACTGATAACGCCATTCCAAGGAGTGCGCCCCTTGCCCCGAACGACCAAGCGACCAACTAACCACAACCCGAAAAGGGGAGTTACACTCCCATCGTGAAGTCGTGTTCGATCCCTGGCGTGACGGAGCCCATGAACTTGAGGAACACGACGAGGTACTGGTCCACCCTGATGGCAACCTCGTCCTCTTCGGCCCCGCCGCCCTCGAGCACCTCCCATTCATCGCCGCCCTCCTTCGACTCACCGGATCTGGCCGCAGTCGCGTCCGCATGGCCCTTTTCTCTCTCGGTGATCTTGAGCTTCTGGGTGTCGTCCACCAAGCCTTCCATTCCGCTCCGTGCGCTGACATCCTGACCCGCCTTCAGCTTGGCCAGTCTCAGCTTCAGCGCGGCATCGGCGCGGTCCAGAAGTACTTTCATGACGGAGGCGTGCTTGCAGGGATGTACTGATGCCATCTTGACGGTCGTGTCGAAGAAGGGGAAGTCCTCCAGTGTAACGGTCTTGTCTTTGTAGTCGCCGACGATGTCTTCCATCATTAGATGAGGCGGTAGCGGTTCGGAGGGGCTTAGATATCCCGACAGGTACAGCCGAGGCGTGCGGTAGTGAGCGCTGTACGTGATGTAGAGGTTGTAGGTGCGCAACGGCCTGTGCAACGTCAGTATCAGCACATGCCGATCTGCAAATGGACGTAGAGGAATGGGAAACTCACGCGGAAGTACCACTAGCACCTTTCGGGTCTCTGATGATGGCCTCTTCATCATCTTCTTCATCCTCCATGTCCGGGATGCTCTCTTCTTCTTCCCGCTCGCCCAAGTTTCCACTCTCGTCGACGGTTCGGACATCGTTCACCTTGGCCTCTTGGCTTGCGCCCATCCCTCCGGTTCTCAGCCAGCCATCGTCGCCGTCGTTGGCAAAGCCATCACCGACGAGGGTCTCGTCCTGGCCGGCCTCACCAGCGAAGTTGTCGTCCAGTCTCCGGTGACATGGCACCCCGCGGGTCACGAGGAACTGCTTGCCTTCGGGCAGGTAAGAGACGCGGCGGGAAGGGTGCGAGGCATCCGACCACGACCAGGAAGGAAACTTGTAGACTAGAAAGTCGCCGGCTTGGACGAACTCTTCGGGAGTGATCTGGCCGGTGTTGCGGAAGGTCGAGGTGTGACTGATGGGGGCGATGTACTCGCGACCCTTGTCTATGAAGCTACGGAGCGTATTGTACATCGCTGCGCTCGGTCCTTCGAGGGAGGAGTGACGGGATGCAAGTCTGTGAGTGTATAGGTTCCGGAACAGGGTCGAGCTTGGTTGTAGATATGATGCTTGCTTGCGCTTGTCAAGCAGCAGCAGGTTGCCAGGTCGTCACTCTGCGGAGGCGGGGCGGTGAACTCATTCGAAGCTCGGACGCCCTTTATCTGTTATCGCAGCGTCATCAGCCACTGCCCATGTGGCTTACGGCAGCCTGAAACAGGCATGACCTCTCCACTTGCGGATCACGTCAAAGTCACAAGTGAGGGGCAGAACATCAGGGTACATTTGTGCAGGAACTAGTAGAACTTCGATTCTAGTCATGGCTGAGTTCTGAGACTTCATGTGTTGCTTTGACTCTTTTTATCTTGTTGAATCATACTTCTGATAATTTTGGGAATTTAAATGAAAGTTTTACTTTCGTCGGAAAGTTAACCAAGATTCATTACTTAAGTGACTACGGGAAACAGCATGAGTCTACCAATACTGGACCTTTCCTATGCCGACGACCTGTCCAGACGGCCCCTACTTTTAAGTCAGCTGCACGATGCACTCTTTAATATAGGCTTTCTTTATATCAAAAATCATGGTGTGCCATCCGAGATCGTCACAAACCTCGAGAGACGGCTACCAGCGCTCTTTGACCTACCGCAGGAGATCAAGGCCAACATCTCGAAGATTAACTCCCCGCATTTCTTGGGCTACAGCGGTTTCGCCGAGGAGACCACATTAGGAAAGAAAGACTTGCGGGAGCAGTTCGACTTCGCTACGGAGTTGCCGGAAGTTTGGCAGATCTCGAAGCATATGGTTGGGCCAGGAGCATATGGGGGTGACCAGAGCCGGGACTTCTCGAGATTATTCTGGCGTTTACGAGGCCCCAACCAGTGGCCTCCTGAGGACCTGGTTCCCGGCTTCAGGGACGCTCTCACAAAGTTAGGGAAAAACCCTGGGATGCATGATATGCAGAGTGCTGACAGTGTGGTTAGCTATCACAATGCTCTCCAGGAATTATCTTATCGTTTCGTGCATCTGGTCGAAGAGGCCTTCGGGATTCCTGTGGGAACGTTTGATAACTTATTCCAGCCGCGATCAGAAGCCGCTCAGGACTACTTGAAACGCGATTACCTTCCGCCGCAACATCGGATCAAGCTTGTCAAATATCCTCCGATCTCAGGAAGCGAGGCAGACCAAGGCGTTGGCCCCCACAAGGACTCGAGCGGGTGGTTAACTTTCCTTAAACAGGTAGGGGTCGAGGAGGGTTTGGAAGTGCTCAGCAAAGATGGCAAGTGGATTGCTGCTCCGCCGATACCTGACACCTTCGTGGTGAACTTCGGTAACGCATTTGAAGCTGCTACGGAAGGAGCCGTTCGAGCTACAATCCACAGGGTGAAGGTATATCTGACTTTTCCCTGTGGACCTTGGATACTGATGGAGTTAAGATACCCTGCTCAACGAACCCGCGGTATTCGATCCCTTTTTTCCAGGGCCTACCGCTGGATATGACCGTCTCAGAGATCCAGTCATTGATGCCGGAATCTGTGCGGAATATGAGGCGCCTCGAGAGTCATACTGCGGACAGCAGGGAAACCTCGGAGGTAGTCTCGACTTTTACTGACCCACGATGGGACAGCCTTGGTGAATCCCAATTGAGGAAGTGGATAAGAAGTCATCAAGACGTCGCGCTCAAGTGGTATGGTGCGGATGTGGTCAAGTTCTATCTTAGTTGATATGCAGCATTCGCTATTGGGATCTCACGTATGGGGTCTCATGTATGATTCAGATGGCAAATCATGACGATATCATCCTGATGTTTACGACGCTGTTGATGTGCGCAACGTCGTGGCGGCGCTTTTCTCACGGCGGCGGGCGGAATTGATTACATAACCATGCCAAGACCAGGTAATCCCTGCAGCGGATTCTCTATCTGTGGTACGACACAACGGGATATACAAGCCTGCGCAAAACGTTCGAAACCGTACCGGTCCATTGCAGTGTCCATGTGTACATACATATGGCCACTGCAATTGCTTTGAAGCCGGTTTCATCCTCTTCCCCTTCCTACAAGCGGTAGAAGTGGGCATCATGCTCAATCGTACCTCTCGTCCCGTACCTTCGAAAGATGCTATCCGCTACCTCCGCCAGGTAATCTTATATTCCTCCTTTGGAACTGCGGCTGGAGCCGGTGTTCTGCTTGCGGAGGAGAGAAGACGCCGCATCCGCATAGCGACCCGGATTGCCGAAAGCGCTCGGCGACTGAAGCAGAGCGACCGCTACGTGCACCGCTTGTCGGAGCATGTCGGGCAGGATGGCGTATGGCCGGAGATGCGAGATCCCTTGACTGCAGCAGAGATTGAGAGGGTTTATGTTCGCGCTGCAGAGCGGGACAGAGGGGAGAGCAGTAAGAAGAGGAAGCGGAAGCTCCGCGGGGAGCAAGTATTGGGGGAAGAGGAGGGTCACGGAGGGCGGGGAAATGTAGAAGCAGAAGCCCGTATGTCTTCCGGAGATGTGCGGCCTTCAACGGCCGGGCTTTCGCGAAGCCCGGAAGACAGAGGTGCATATCCTGACCATGATGCTCCCGCATCCGCATTGCCAGATCGCGGTCACGAAAGCCTTCCTGCCAAAACTTCACCACCAAAACCTAACACGATCTTCGGACATCATACGTTTTCTTTCAATCGGGATGATAGACTATACCCAGGCTCTATTGGCAAGCAGCGTGCCCTGCTCCATATTGCTGCACATCAAGCAGGCTTGAGCAAACCTATAACTGGGCCGTGGTCATCGGAGATTCCCCAGCCGTACAGCACAGACGGAAAACGGCAAGTGCGTCACCAAGCTCAACTGGCTTCAGAATTGGAAAGCATGGCCGACTACCACGATATAATAGTTTCGACAATTGATGCAAGCGGTCCCCCTAGTCCCGGTCAAACACCACGGCAGGGAACAGAAGTCATCGACAAAGCAGAGGCTACTGGACTGGATGAAGAGGCCAAAACGGTACCCGAGGAGCAGAAAACACGTGCGTCAGTCTACAATATTCAGACACTCATCGGCTGCAGACGGTTCCATGATGCATACCTTCTTCTGAGAGATATTATCAGTACAGCTGCTACATTACCCCAAGAATTAATTGAGGTGGTTAGGAAATTCACAGCTGCTGCTATCAAGCCATATGTGCTTGAATATTCCACACAGCTGCTCGGATTGCTCGCTTCACGCTCAGTGGTCGATCGGTTGTGCTTGGAAACTTTGCTGCTTCGTCTATACCGCAACCGGGATTTCGTTGCCGTGGGCCAACTATATCTCAGCTATGGGCAAGGTGTTGACCTTTCAAATGAACTTCGGTGGCAAATTTGCCGTGCTCTTGCTGCTACCGTAGCCTATGAGGTGGCTATTGAGCACATCGATCATCTCGCATGCCATATATCGGATGATCCTGACGGGATTCGACCCGATTTGTATGAAACGGCATGCGCCGTTGCCATGTGCAGCGTTCTTAGACGGTGTTGGATAGAAACCGAGAATTCCTCTACGCTGGAAGACATCTTCGAGAAGCTCAAAGCAACCCCAACTGCACAGAGATCCATTGGAGCTGTGGAAAGAGAGATGGCGCGATTACGTGTGTTGGCAACGCCAGCGTCTGGGTCTGCTCTCTTATACTTACCTATTCAGGACCTTCCCACCTTGGGCGCATACATGTTAGTCAAAGCGAAACACGAAGACTGGCAGGCCGTGGAGGCTGCTCTGGATCACGTACACCGCCATGGACCCAAATATCCTCCTGGGCAAGTCTATCCACTATTCGCCCCTGTTTTGCAGGAATATGTACGTCACCACACCTTGGACGAGACTTTGGATTTTGTCCGCAAGGCAATAACACAGCACGGATATACCATGGACCAATTGACCTTTAACACTACCCTGGTGGCTTTCGTCAAGGCTGGGAATATTACTGCAGAAGCCATTTTCGCTTGGAGGCAGTGGTTGCGACAACATGGCGCAGAAGTCGGGATCAACGCCCGCAGCGTATACGTTATGATCAAGCGGTTCTCCCAAGAGCGTAGGCCCCATTACGAGCTTCTGTACGATCACGTTTGCAAGCTCCAGGAGATATCGCGAGAGCTTGTATCTAAGGAACTGTGGCACATCGTGCAGGAAGCGCACTGGTACCAGCTCCGAAACTGTTCGAGGTCCAAAACTTCGATCGAGCGTCTGAGAAGGTTTAGAAGCAGAGAGACTGAGCTCGTGGAGCAGATGCGAATTCATGCGGGAAGAGCGCCTTCATTGACCCACAGGTCTATCCCGTTCCTGGACCATGACATGCCAGCCATCCGGGAACGGAACAAACTGCGTAGGCAAATGTTAGCCGCACAGTCCAAAGGCGAATATGCCGCAGCGGTTCAACTCTTTTCTGACGCTCTGGATGCAGGACGTTCGGTGTCGCAGCTGACGCTCGATATGGCCCTGGAATGCAGCATGCGTGCAAATAGAGGGCGCTCGGACAAAGCTATGGAATTGATAAAGCGGGCAAAAGCACGCGGTATGAAGGTTCAACGTGCCATCGTACCATTAACAATCCATGCCATGTATTCTTCCCGGGAAGCCACTGAAGGTGGACTCCGTAAGGCAGTCATGGACTTCTACAGGCAATGCGAAAGGTTCGGCCTCCCTGCGAATCACCTCATCGCTACTACTGCAGTGGGTCACCTCGTCAATCAAGGGAATTCGTTCGGTGCATTGCGACTGATCAAGGCCATTATCAAAACGCCATGGGTTGAACGAATACCCTTTGAGATACCCGTCTACAGTACGTTCATCAAAGCCTTCGCCGACTTGCAAAACGTCGAAGGAATTGCATGGATTTGCAACACGGTCTTGGAGAATAATGTCCGAATCGACTATCATTTCTGCAATCAACTCAGGGAGGTTGCAGCGGAATTCGGGAAGCTTTCCGAGCAGTTCGAGGGCTCCGAGTATAAAGAAAAATACAAGGTGGTAGTTGAGTGGCGATTGAAGATTAGGGAGAGATGGGCCCAACAGAAAGGCGGTTTAAGACGTGAGCTGAACGAGTTGATCAAGGCGATCAAGATGTGTCGACGTGCCGACGACGCTTCTTAGGCCCGCAAGGGATGGCTCCTTGGAGAATCCTTATTCGGTGATGGGCATCGACGGAGGATTAGGCATGTTGGGGACATGAATCATTGTTGATTCTGAAGTGCGTAATCATGTTGCGGTGTATATTGCGCCGTACGCTGGATTAATGATTCGTAACTCACGCAGTGGTCACAGCCGACATCTATTCTCAGCATTAAATGCTTTGTTACCATGTAAAAAGCCGGGCCGTCGAGTTTATATAACGTTAGGATCATTTACAATGATATGAAACCGAACATAAATGACTTGCTATACATGAGATGAAGAGCTGAACATCGAGCCTAGCGCCAAGACCTCCGCCGTCGCGTTTCGCCGAAAAATATCGCGAACATCCCGTTCACCGATAGGTGCACCACAGCCCATACGCACCAGCACAGCCATATCCCTTCCTCCTGCCATCTTTGTGCTTGAAGCTGGTACATAAGTTAACATGTCTCTCTCCATACCGAATGCCCCCAATGCCGGGCTTTTCAAGCAAGGATACCAAAAGTAAGCTTTGCAGCTCTTCGAGGCCTCCCCGCATTACGGCACAAACTCTAGCTAACCATGTGTCTCTCTGCGCAACAGCTATGATGCCGAAGATGGAGCCGTCCTCCGCAATATCGATGCTTGCCGGACGATTTCACAGACCGTTCAAACCTCTCTTGGACCATACGGACGGAACAAGATTGTCATCAACCACCTGCAAAAGATGATCCTCACCTCAGACGCTGCGACAATATTGCGAGAACTGGAGGTGGTACACCCGGCAGCTAAGCTGCTGGTTATGGCTAGCCAGCAGCAGGAGGCTGAGATGGGAGATGCCACAAATATGGTCATCATTCTGGCGGGAGAGCTGTTGAAGAAGGCGGAGGAGCTGTTGCGCATGGGTCTCAAGACAAGTGATATCGTTCAGGGTTACGAGAGGGCGCAAGATGAGGCGCTTAAGGTTCTTGAGGGTGAGTGGGAATGATTTGACTGATGGTCGTTATTGGCAAAGGAGCTAACATGTTGCAGAGCTCGCTGTTGACAAGGTTGACGACATTACGAGCCTGAAGCAGCTCAGCAAGGCGATCCGGACAGTTATTGCTGCCAAGCAATCCGGCAGCGAGGGCGTACTCGCCGACATGGTTGCGGAAGCCGTCCTTGCTGTCCTCCCTAAAAATCCCCTCAACTTCAACGTCGACAACATCCGAGTGGTGAAGATCATGGGTGGCAGCCTGGAGCAGAGCAAGGTTGTTAAGGGCATGGTCTTCGGTCGTGAGCCTGATGGCAGCGTCAAGAAGGCCACCAAGGCTAAGGTCGGTGTCTTCTCGTGCCCAATTGATATTAGCCAGACCGAGACCAAGGGAACCGTGCTCCTTCACAATGCCAAGGAGATGTTGAACTTCAGCAAAGGCGAGGAGCACCAGATCGAGAACATAATCAAGGAGCTCCACGATTCCGGTCTTCGTGTTGTTGTTGCTGGCTCTACCGTAGGCGAGCTGGCCCTTCACTACCTTAACCGCTATGGCATCCTCGTCATCAAGATCCTGTCGAAGTTTGAGCTTCGCCGCCTGTGCAGAGTCGTCGGTGCTACTCCCCTTGCTCGACTTGGCGCCCCTATGCCGGATGAGATGGGTACCGTAGACGTTGTCGAGACTCTTGAGATCGGTGGTGACCGTGTCACCGTCTTCAGACAAGAGAACGAGCAAACCCGAACCGCCACCATCGTCCTCCGCGGTGCCACACAGAACCACCTCGACGACGTGGAGCGGGCCATCGATGATGGCGTTAACGTCGTCAAGGCCATCACCCGTGATCCTCGCCTTGTCCCTGGCGCCGGAGCCACCGAGATGCAGCTCATTGAGCGGATCACCGCCTTCGGTGATAAGACCCCTGGTCTTTCCCAGTACGCCATCCGCAAGTTCGGCGAAGCCTTCGAGGTCATTCCCCGTACGCTGGCCGAGAGTGCCGGCCTCGACGCCACCGAGGTTCTCAGTCGCCTGTACACCGCGCACAGCGTGCCTGCCGACAAGGCCAAGTCAGTTAAGAAGGAGGACGCGCTCTGGACCGCGGGTGTGGATATCGAGAACGAGGACGACACCGGTGTGCTCGATGCCCAGCGGGAAGGCATCCTAGATCTGCTCATCTCCAAGAGCTGGGCGATCAAGCTGGCGTGCGAGGCGGCACGCACGGTGCTGAGCGTGGACCAGATCATCGTAGCGCGTCAAGCTGGTGGACCGAAGCCGCCGGGGCCCAACCCTAACTGGGATGAGGATTGAGCGTGATGGCGGGGCTGGTTTTAATCTGGGGAAGGGAGATACCTGAGGATGTTGTAGATAGCGGCATGCTCATAGGTTGAAAACGTAATATGATCATGTACGACATCCTGGCTTTTTGATTGCTTGGTGGTCGTGAAGAAACCCTACAGGGCCTCAGGGCTGTATATGGTCTCTCTATAGCGTGGAGACTCGAATGTCTATGTGAGCGGTGCATAGATCGGGTATGTTCTATATCCCTTGAATGCAATCATAATGGCAGTTACATACAGGAAAGGTTACAGTAAGCGGTACCGCATAATACTCATTCCCGACTAATAGCTTACTTACCTTAAGACGAATTCTACCGCATATAGATAGTACGGTACCGTCTAAATATATGCGTATTTGTACAGAGCCTGATTGATTTTATCGAATTATCAAGGATCTTCTTTTTGTAGAGAACTCCTGCGGTTTTTGCTGATATAAGAGAAACCTGAAATAAACTCAATGATCTACTTCTCGTTTATCAGCAACTTGTTTTTTTTGAAGTGAGTTTCTGAGGTATAGACGTATATAGGTTTTTCCAAGTATGGATCCGTTGAGCTGACGGCTTCAACTCGGTGGATATTGGGCCGAGGAGGGACGTCCGCCGCCCGGGTCCCGTCTGAACTACCGAGCGGGCGGAAATTGTTCTCGGAATCACGAAAAGCGAGAGCACCAAGCGGGTTTCAAAGAGCTGGAGAAAGACTCCGACTGTCAATTCATTGCTCATGACGAGGGTATCTTCGAAGAGTAATAGCCTGGGAGAGATGTCCACCCACCGTCGTCCTCCACCTCATGCGTCTATAAGCAACCTGGAGTAAAGCAATGCAAAGCCGGCGATGTACGCCGATATATACAAGAAATCGTGCAACATAAAGGGGAGTATATCTACCTTTCATCAAACGCCACCCTTTCATTAAGTCACGATCTCCTCTTGTCCTTATAGCATCGAAACCATCCTCTATTTCGCAGTTCAATCTTCGTCCCTTTCTCTAAGCTAACACTTCTCTTTCGTCTCCCTCTCTCCTCCTCCTCTCGAAGGCCTCCTTAAACACTTTGCCCCATCTGAAACAGAGCAGGTCCGTCGTCGTCTGCTTGACGTTCTTCAGGTTCTGCTTCACGATGACGATCGTGGGCTGCTCAAAGATAAGGTCGATCTCCTCCAGGGTGCAGTCCTTGGTTTCCGGCATGAAGAGAAGCTGGTAAAACCAGCCGATCACGGCGATACCGCCGTAGAAGCCCAACAGCAAGCCAGTCGGGGTCATAGCCTCGTTCATGGAGTCGTAGTTGTACGTGACGATGAACGAGGAGAGGAAGAGCCAGCCATCCGAGGTCGTCATCCCGTAAGAACGAAGGTATGTGGGATATGACTCCGAAGGTACAACCCAGGTCAGACAGGCGTAGCTGCCGAAAAAGGCCTCGTACAGGATCAGACCGGTGAAGTACAGTCCTTGCACTTTTACCAACTGGGTGTCAATGCTGAATTGGTAGCTGATACCGATGAGCACCAAGCCAACAAAGAAGCCGGGAAGCATGGCGCACGCCCAAAATCGCCGACCCGCCCGTTCCATCAAAAAACATGCCGGAATCGTGCCGAGCATCAACGCACCACCACCAACCAACGACATATAGTTCGAATCAGCGTCGTTGAAGCCAATTGAAGACATGAGTTTGCTGAGAAAATATAGTATCGCGTTCACACCAGTAAATTGACCTAGAAAGATCATGATATTGGAGTGAACAAGGGCGCGGCGGGCACGAGGAACGGTGAAGAAGTCGAGCCAGGGGAAGCGGCGGTTTCCGATCCCGGCGGCAACGGCAGCTTGCTCCGCCTCAAGACTGGATTTCATAACGAAGAACTCCTCACGGGCTTCAGCGGATTCATTACCACGGATGCGCCGCCAGACCTTATAGGCACCGAGGGTATCGCCTTGATGCATAAGGTAACGAGGCGATTCGGGCATGAAGAGCATGCTAGATACTATGTTAGCTAACATTCTAAGTCGGGACGCGAGGCTGCAACGATACCACATACCCAATCAGCATGATAGTCGAAAAGACCAAAGAGGATCCGAGGATATATCTCCAGTTGCCTTCGACGCTCAAAAACATGGCGGCCACGGCGTATCCAAAGACTTCTCCCAGAGCGATATTAAACTGATAGAGCGAGACCATGTTGCCTCTGAGTCTCCTCTCAACTGTTTCGGCGACATAAACAGGAACCGTGCCACCTTCCAGACCGACACCGATACCGAGAATGACACGAGCCGCAATGATCATGCCGTAGTTAATTGAGCCGGCCTCGAGAGCAGCACCTACGGTGTAAAAGATGCAAGAGATGATGATTGACCATTTGCGGCCGAACCACTCGTTGGAGGGAGAGAGAAGGATAGCGCCGCCGACGGCGCCTAGGGGCATGCCGGAATTGACCAAACTGTTTTGTTGGTCGTTGAGATGGAGGTCTTTGGGGAGGTAGAGATTGGCTCCGGAGATGAGGGACTGGTCAAGACCAGACAACAGACCACCCATGGAAGCAAAAGCGACCAGCAGCCAAGTGAAATGACGAGGGTCTTTGAACGAGATCTCAAACACACTCTTTTTCCCACCCTCGGCGAGACGCTCGCCCTCGAGCTGGTCGATTAGAGCGTCGACTTCCCAACCGCCGCGCCTAGCAATTTCAACGGCCTCCTTCTGATCGCGCACTGGCTTTGTGGTTTGGAGGCTACCAATGCTGCTAGCGCGGGCAGCACCGACGACTGATGGGTTGCGGGAGACATTGCGGGAATCTTCGTGGTGCTCGACGTTGGCACCGTTATGGCGAACGTCGTCTGTCTTTTCGACGTTCGACATGATGATTTGATTGTTTGGACGCTCGAACCGAGACGTCTGATTTGGGTTGTGCACAATTGATTGAGGAGGATGAGGAATTGGCCTTGTGGCTGGAGAAGCAAGAACAACAAAAGATAACCGGGAAGGTAATATGCGGCCTTTTTATCCTCCTATCCTTCAATTCCCTGCCGTGCCGCGCTCATCCTCCACCTGTTGCCCTCCACCTCAACTCACCAACTAGACGGCTCCCCGATCACGCAGCGGACGGCAGACTGGGACCTGGACAGTCGGTCCGACCGGCGTCACGCTACGGGGATTGTCAGGACATGGAGACCCCAGGTGGAGTGGTTTTGGGGTGGCAGGTCGAGAGATGTTTGGCTAGAGGGCGGGCGGTGGTCGCACCCGTGGACATGGCGGTGGACCGTTGAGTCTGGGTGGTCCGGGGAGGGAAAGGTGCGGGTTGGGCTGGAGAAGGATGGCTTGGCCCTGCGTGCCATGAGCCCCCCGTAGTTCGGCAGTAACGCGAGCTTTCTCAGCTTCGTTGCCGGCACGGTTGGCTTGCGTGCGCTTGATTCATGGATCTGGTTGCGTGGGAGGCGTAAACCAGCTTCCGTGCTCGCTGGCCGGTCGCTGGCCGTCTGCTGACGATGATCGGAGATCCACCACCACCAATCTGAAAGGGGTGAAGGATGCCGACTAGCTTTTCGAGAAGAGGGCGCAGAAGCGAACGGCCGCTGCAGGGCGACTGGCCAGGTTATTTTCAGGGTTGCCACAGCCGGCTTGGAAAATGCTTGTACTCAACCACCATCTCACAGAGGTCGTCGATGTGAGGATGTCTGAGGTTTCTCCGCGACCTGGAGATGCGGAGGAGCTGCGCGACTATCCCCAGATACCCCAGGCACCCCATCACCGAGAGCAAGGCCGAAAGCTGGTGTTGGAAACCTTGTTGAGCGGGTCGCGGCAAAATTCTGCGGCCAAAGGGTGGTGACCGCGAGCGCTCCCCTGCTCGTATCTGGAAAAACGCCGAGGATACTCCTCGGTCAATCACTGGAAACGTAGCGAACTCGCGGCGGATGACGCTCGCGGCGTGTCCAGGACCCACGTCTCCAGAGCGAAATATCCCGCGTTTGGCCCGCGCGGAGAGAAAGACCGCGTGGGTTGGAGAAAACGATGGGCGTGAGGGGTGAGGGGAAACTTGGGGATGCCAGGGGTTGCGAATTTGCGGAGTTTTGAGGGGAAAGCATCATCACCACATGGAAGGACGTCTGGGGAACGATCGTCCAAGGCACTCAGGCACAGCGAGTTCACGCTGCCTAACCAGATACTCGAGGCCGATGAAACGGATTCGGGAGCCCGCACATCTCGACGGAAGCTAGAGCTTTGGCCGTGCTTCCGCCATGTCCGCTGCTTCCTCCTGCTGCTCCCCTTTTCCTTCCCGCGCGCCTGCTAGGCCGGCGAGCCTGGTTTTTCACTGGAATTTTTTCTCTGTCATCTGCCCCCCTGGAACCCCTTGAACTCCCGGCGGGCGGCGTGCCAATCCCTCAGACGGCGGGATTTTCCGGCTTCTTGGCGGTGCAATTGCCCTTGCTGGCATAGCGTGCGGTTTCACCTGCCGACATGGCCTAACGCTTGAGCCACATCCCCATTTTCCCCATCGCTCCATCACTTCCATCTTCCCCAGCTCGCCGGCTTGCAACGGGCAAAGGGGGATGGAGGTTCTGCGATTGGCGGGGCTGTGGGGGTTACAAGGGAGTTGGGCAGCGAGGTTATGGGGGCATTTCGTTCACGGTCGTCATTATTCATCGACGCCGCTGTCTTACGTGCAGATGGGAGGAGGATGCTGTCAATCGAGAGCCGTCATTTTCTGGAACCGTCCTATGAGGCCGGCTCCGATTGACAATGGATCTTCCATAATTCTCTTGGCCTTGATGCATTGTTCGCTTTGAAAGCATTCTGAAGCTGGACGTAGAAACATCCTTGGATGGCCAATCCATCGTGTGCGAGGCTCGGGCGGAAAGAGCGGGTTCAGTGGAAGCCCAAGCTCAAATCGCTATCCATCTCACTGAGAATCAGATGAAAGCAAATCTATAACGCACTACCGGGGGAGACGCGCTCCTCGCCTGGAAGAACAAACCGCGCTCGAATAGACGCCACAGCCAGATGAATCTGTTGATGGATCTCATGATATCTACCTAATCCAGCCCCTCAGATGCTGCCATTCTTTTGGAACAAACCCTAACCTTGGTGTCACCCCTTCAGAAGAGACCCGAACCGAGAGCGAAGCGACAGTCGGGAAGGAATGCGGGACATGCAGGAGTCCACGTTCCAGACCGTTCACCGCGATTCCGCCTTCCGCCTGACCTGCTAGTTATACTTACGAGTCAAGTCGGCCCAGCCTTCCGGAATGTGTAGGGGCGGCAGAGCTACCGAAGCTCTGTCTATGCTCTTGTTCTCTTCTATCGATATCGTGTGTTCGCTTTCCCTTTGCCGACAGATGCGGCCTTTCTGTTGTACATTGGTAGAAGTTCCGGCCTCGTTTGTGGATCATATGACGAGCTATTATCACTACTGTCTACCTGCAAGAAACAGCCTCCGCATTCCAGGGGCAACGTATCCAGCGTTCTACCTACAGTGTCCTTCGATGCCCCTTCAACGGCTCTTCTTTGGCCTGCGTCGTCTCAATCTCAGTCCCCTATCTTCATCCCTTTGCTCTATCTTCCATCGGAAAGGCCGCCATGCTGCCCTGCTACCATGCAGCGTACCAGAGATCACCAGTGACTGGGATGAGATTCGCTGACATCAAACCCAAGTGTGCCGCTACCCCTCGACCTCTACGTCTATTAATATCCATAATTACCAACACGTAGTGTAGCTCAGACAGCACCATTCGTACTTCCGATAAAGACGACCTCGACGGCGGCGAATCTGCAGAACCATGCGTTAGATCAGGCGGTCTACCCGGCGAGTAGATATCACCTACGCAGCGGTCGCGGAAAAGATCTCCACCTTCTTCGCCGCAGTGAAGACGGTGAGCGATAAGGAGAAGAGCGCCGTGAAGACGATCATCAGAGCGATCCGCACGATCATCTTGGTCACGAAATACAGCACCAGGATGGTAAGGGTGGGAACGGTCGAGGAGAGGATCGCGCCGATGGCCTTGCTCACCATCACCAGCGTATCCTCTTCATACTCGATCAAACCATTGACGGGCTGGGCGGAACGTTAGCTGGCTGCCCTGCCATAAGAGGTACATACCGCGGCGCTTGCCTCCCGATGGTGGCCGTAAAGGCCGTTGTACACACCCAGCAGCGTGCCGGTGAGGAACCTGCTGAAGACGTCGTCGTCGGGCTGCCGTCGGCGCAGCGTGATAAGGTCCTGACCGTGCTCCGGGCTCCAGATGATCGTTTTCACGCTCTCGGCCTCCTGAACCATATTGGGATTGAGGGAGCGGAGCCACTCCGAGAATTTCAACTTCTCTTCTTTCCGGGGCGGATCGAGATTCCGAAGGGCCACTTCTTGCAGCAGCAGGCTGTCTGCCATTGTTCGGTTAGTCCATGTCTCCCCTTCCCCTTCCTCCCCTCCGATGGCTAGAGATCGTACTGTACTGCCCGAGCTTCTCGTCGATACCGCTCATGACCTCCTGTCGCGTCGGTGCAGTGCTACCCCCTTCTTCCTTGGGTTGCGCCGGATCAGCAGGATTCCCCGCCTTCTCCCGTTGAGCAATCTGACTCAGTTGCTGTTCGAGGCGTAGCAACTCCTCCTGCAATCGCAGGAGGCGGTGCATGCTCAGTTCCCCGAAGCGTCGAAAGTTGGCCGTTTCCGTGTCACGATTCATGGTTTCCGCGATCGCTGCGAAGCCCCTCTTCGTGGGGTTGTTGATGATACGCTGCGGACGGTTGGCTTCGAGCATGTCGAGCTGTGATACCTCCATCCTTTCTCTTCTTGCCGTGTTTCTGGTAGGAGTGATTCGATGAGAAAATGTGCTAACAGGTCTGCAAACGTATCGTGAGGGTTGCCCCCTTCTCTTCGAAGAGATGGCTCCTCACTTCTTTAATGGCCCTTACGCTGGTGACCTCCCACTGCGCCCCTCGATCTCATGTATCATCGCATAGACGCTCGTGTACCTTTCGGCACCGCTCCTGGTTGGACGTGCCGGGGGATTGAAGCACATGTACGACGGACCCCACACCCTGACGATATCAGGGCGTATTAAGGAGAAACCGCACAGTTTGGTAGGGGCTGAAGCCTTTGGATTTGAAGCCCGCTTGAAGCTTTCCACCGGACAGCGTTTGATATCTATATACCGACATACCCCGTCGATTCGATTAGGTGCCTCCCTTTCGACCCCCCTTGCAAGTTTATCACCACAAGAGCCTGGATCGCCTCGCCAGTTCCTGCGCGGCACCGCCACCCCTCCTATCCCCTGTGCCTCCGGACAGCTGCTCTCGGCCTTGCACGTGGACCTACGCACCGTACAAGGCGCATTCGAACGGTACACAAGCTCGGAAGGAAGAACTTGTGCGAGTCATCCCCTCCTGGCAGACTACAGGAATTCAGCAAGTCTTCGGCCGTTGATACCCTCCGCCTCAGAGCTGCGCAGAGCACTGCAGCGGTTTGTGATACATATAACGAGTGTGCTATTGACCATCTGCCCTATACCCGTCCTCCCTCGGAGGCAGCCTTGGAGTGGGTGCCGCTGCATCAGGTGTTGGTTGGTATGTGTTGACCACGGGTGGAGATTTGGAAATTCACTACGCTGCCCAAGTTCTCTGACACTTGACTTAGCTGTGATCGCCTATATGTCTGCATTTCTCTATAACACTGTCGTATGTTGTTGCTATTCCCCCGAACCTTTGCATCTTTTTTGTGTTTCCGTGACACAAGGCTGAGCTTTTTCGGTTCATCAGACGTGCATCCCCGTTCGGTCAAAGCTCGGACGCTACACTGCATGTCCCCACCCCAGCCATCTTCTTCTCCACAAAACCCCCACCTCCTCTTCTCTCCTCTCCACCCTGCTCGTGAAGAAAAGAAAGAAGATGCTCCACCACGCACCCATCCGCGCGAACCATCATGAGGGCAAAAGCAGGCCCTTCCTCACAGCATCTGCTTCCCTATATCAATTACAACCACACCAGCCTTCTCATTGGTCAGATCCTCGGTCCTCCGATCATCTCACCTTTCCTTCCTTCACATTCCTCCTCTATGGCCCAATGGCTAAGGCGTCCGGCTGTTAACCGGAAGATTCCTGGTTCGATCCCAGGTAGAGGAGCTTCTACTTCTCCTTTTTGCTTTCTTCCTCCCCCTTACGGATGGAGGGGTGGGACGAATTTCTGGTTCTTCTTTCTTTTATTTTTTTTTTCTTATTTTCGTACTTTTTCCTTCCTTTTCTTCACTTTTCTCGATGAGGTGGGAAATACATATTTGTTGGGTCGGGGTTAGGAAAAACTTCCTTCTCTTAACGTTGAGATGCGTTTTCGTCCCCCCCAAAAGGGGGCTTGAGGAGGACCGCATAGGGGTTGCGGGGGGACATGAAAGGAGGGGTTCCTGGCAGGTACTAACCCTAACCCTAGCTTGAACAGTAGGTCAGATATAAGTCTATAGTTTTCGAAGGAACGTCTGCTGTAGCGGCGTTTACCTGGGTAGTGCTATCTATCTCTCTTATTAAATTATACTTTTTCTTTTCCGGATATTATATTTCTGGTATTTTGAGGTGGCCGTCATACTGTAAAATTGCTCCGATGCATATATTCCTAGGTAAATTAGCTAATATCTTTTTTTGAGCCCTGCCCCTTGGATTCATGTGCCAGCACTTCGACTACCGGATATAAGGTTTGGTTAACTGTTCCTTGATGATGATGTGGTGGTGTGAGGAGAGGTGTTGTAAGGTCTTCTGAGCCGGCTGCTCTGGAATAATTGACATAAAAGCCGTAGCATAAGGACAAAGATAGCCTCTCATATACTGGTAGAACTTAACGCTGGAAGCGCCTCCAACAAGAGGTGACGTCGAAACAAGCTCTTTCCCACCTTGGCTGACGAAGAAGTGAATCGCCAACCTAACGGAGGAGTAAGGCTGACGCTCACGGGTCAACCTCGGTCCGGCAGCCCCTCGCCTCCCATCCCATTCCCGGTCTCTCTATCGCCACTTCGATGTACAACGACTTTCTCACTTTCTCCAGTTTGGTCTTGTGTTCCTTTCTTTTCCGTTCGAATTCGTGAATCTTTCAAGAGTCTTTCTGCTAGCTCTTTTTCCATACTTTCTCAGTCAATCCCGTCCACTCCGCCTATCACTTCGGTCCCCCTCATATATCCGCCCAACAAGGCTGAACAATCCATCCCTCCACAAACTCCTCCTTTTCTCACCAAACCCTCCCTCAGAGTAGGAACGGGGAGACATGGGCACACTCACAGCCGACGTGCCCCGACTGGCGGAGCACTGCGCGCACAAGCTACCCGCGTCCTGCCGCTTGACCGCGGATCCGCGCTGCTGCGCGTGCCAGGATACCCGCCCGCATTCGTCCACTTACCGCGTGTATCTGGATGGCATCGGTTTCGTTCAGCGCGGGACGAGGTGGCAGGGGTATTGTTGGTATTGTCAGGGTAGGTTTTGTGTGTTGCTTCCCCTGAGGGGAGGGCGAGGGGGGAGGTTCCGTGGACGGGAAGGGGAAGGGCCCCCTTCTTTTCAAGCCCCTTGTCTACTACTCTGCCTTGCGGATGATCGTAACCCTAGGCTCAGTATGTATAGATATATATACATCGGCTGACTGCCCACAGAATTCTGGAACAACAGGCTCGCGGCGACAACACCGCGGATGGAGCCCTCACAGACCCGCATCCCCGAGATCCCAGATCAGACGCGGTTCGTGGAGCGATGGTTTGAGTTCCACCAAGGCTACCGGATCGTCAAGGGCCCCGATGGAACGGAACGTCGGGTCGCCGTGCTAGGTGAACCGCTCCATGAAGTTTCCCCCGGATGCCTCCCTCGAACGCTGGACGAGCTGCGGGCCGGAGTCCCTCGTAGTGCTGAGGACATGGACGTCCTGGTTCCCCAGCAGGGCAACGACACCGCCTCTAACGAGCCACATGTATCTCTCGAGGACGCCTTGGACAGCTTAATGAACGAGGAGTCAGACAACGACACGAGCACATCACCCCGAGGCGCACCTCACGCCCTCTCCGAGCGCTCTCAACCGCCTGCCACCAACCAAGGCATCCCGGCCGTGGAGCCCCATGCCGCAACGGATCCGAGCGCAGACGAACCGCGCGAACATCGCGAATGGTCTCAAATCAGGCGCACCTTGCTCAGCTCTGACAGCCCCCGCCACCGTGCGACCCTGGGCGAGCGACTGGCCCGGGCCCTAGGCATACGCGCCCTAGGCACACGCGAAGAAGTCCAGCAAGAGGACTACCAATCCCCCATCGGAAGCATGTTCAACCGGGCATGGGAGCGCTACCAACGGAGCGAGGAGCTCCGGCGGGAGGTCCAGCATCACGCCAGCAGCAGCGGCGGCGGCGGCGCAGCGACAATCAGCAGTCAACTCACGCCGAGCGAGCTACACGACCTCCTCCTGCACGGCTACCGCCCCCCCGAGAGCGCCGCGACCACCACCGACGCAGACGGGGACAGCGCGTCCACCGCCGCCGCCGCCCTCCCCAACGAACACCACACCCTCACCCCCCTCACCACCGACCATCCCTCAGCTCCCCGCTCCCCCTCCCCCCCACCAACCCCCAACCTCGACAACGACCCCACCCGGCCCCCGCCACTCACCGACGCCCAAATGACCGTGACGCTGCGCTGCCAGGTGTGCTACGCCCAGCGGGCCGACGTCGCCTGCCTGCCCTGCGGCCACCTGGTCCTCTGCCGCTGGTGCGCCGCCGTCGCCCTCCCCGCCCGCGACCCGGTGCGGCTGCCCCGCATCCCCCGTGATGGGGCGCGCGCGACGTGTCCGCTGTGTCGACGCAGGGTGAGGGAGCGGGTGAGGATTTTTTGGGGGGGGGGGGGGGTGGGTGGGGGGGATTGAGGGGGAGGGGGAGGGTGAGGAAGGGGGATGAGGATGGGGGATGAGGAGTGATTGGTAAGGAAAAGGGTTGAGGGCGGGGAGGGGGAAATCGTGGCCGACGAGCGGCCCTTTCTTTCTCTCCCCCCTTTCCATAAAGGAGCATGTCCTTTCCGTCTCGGTGCAGCTAGGCAGGAGCTATCGAGACTGATTCTTGGCCAAAACGATCAGGGGCACGAAAAATTCCTCAAGGGAAAGAAAGAGGAGGCAAGGGAAGGAGGGTTTCATGGATTGGGTTTCGTACACGTTGACCGTGTTCGAGGCGAAAAATATGCCAACAAGACGGATCTTGAACTACTTCTACGCCACATCACGACTGTGTATATGAATAAACACATACATAGAGGTAGACAGATAGGGAGAAGAGGGATTTGCAAGAGGCGTACGGGTTGCATTTCTCTCCATTCACATCATGCATCGCCCCATGTGGTCTAAACCAGCACCTCTTACCAGGGAAGGCGAAAGGGCACGGCAATGTTCGATTCTTCTTCTCTCCCCGACGATCATATAAGGATAGACCTCTCCACAGATCTCACTCCCTTCATAATCCGCTTCAACGCTTATTCTCCGCCACTCACGAAGCCCCTCCCATCACCCATCAACCCTCCTTCTCCATCCAGCCGGCGCCTGAGCGCCTCAACGCCTACCAGGCCTCTTCGGCCGGGCAAAAGCCGCCTTGCGCTCCGGCAGCGGGGCCTGCGCGCCCTCGGCCGCGGCGCCTTCACCTCCGTGGTCGTTGTTCTTAGGCCGGAGCTCCGCCTCAATGTCTTCAGGGGTCAGGTCGGAGGGGTCCGATGCCTCGAGCTGTGAAAGGAGAGGGTAAGTTAGTTGCGGATATAGGGGATGGAAGAAGTGGAGAAGGAAGGGGGAAAAAGAAACTCACCCGCTTATAAATCCCCACCCCAGCCTCCCCCTCAGCCAGATGCACAACGCTCCAGCGGGTGCTCGCGTACAGCATCCGCTCCTTCGGCCGGCTGCCCGTCGGGCACGTGTACACGAACAGCACCGGGCCGCCGGCGCCGTCCGCACCGCCCGGCGCCCGCCAGAAGCTGTACCGCGGCTCCTGAGCGTCGATGGCGGCGGTGAGGTCGGCGGGGCCGGCCACCCGGGCCGTTCGGTCCAGCACGATGGTTTCCGTGGGGACGTCGATCTTCAAGCTGACGAAGTTATCCGCGGCCGCGTCGTCAGCGGTCATGGTCTTCCGCAACTCCTCCACCGCCCCAGCCGCCACATTCGTCCGCACGCCGGTGCCGGCGCCGGACCCGCTGGACGCGGCAGCGTGGTGCACGCCCGTGCCGCCGATGGCCTTGCCCGCCGTGCCCGCGACCCAGCCCTCGGTGGCCTCGGCCTCGCGCAGGGCCTCGGCGCTGCGCTCCTCCTCCGTCAGCGGGGCGGCGAGGGCCTCGTGGGCCACGTGGCGGCGCCACCCCTCCAGGCTCAGCTCGTCCGCGTCGGTGACGAAGAGCGCGTCGGCCGAGGCGGTCGGCAGGCCCAGGCTCTTCAGCAGCGTCAGCCGCGAGGAGGCGTGCAGCGTCTTGGCTCGCGGCGGCGCCGTCTGCGGCACGTACGTCACGCTGATGAGTCGGCCGTCGCCGTCGCCGGCCGGGTCCCGCAGGAAGACGTAGCGTGGCTCGGAGGGGGGCAGGTGTGCTTCCAGCTGCGGGAGCGAGTCGAGGAAGGAGGCGGGCGTGCCGGCGAAGGGGAGGGTCGTTAGCGGTGTGATGGACTCGCTGCCCGGGGCGATGTGGGCGAGCAGCGCGAACTGGCTTGTGTCGGTTGTGAAGGACTGGAAGGCGGACTGTAGCTCGGCGGAGGCTGCGGAGGGGGGAGGTTAGAGAGGATCACCGGGTAAGAGGAGGGGACGTACCCGTGATTCCTGACTGCATCTTGAATTAGGGCTATGCTCCTCTCTGCTCTGATCAATCGTGGTGGAGTTCGTATAATAGCAGGAGGGATGTGGGGATGTGAATGAGGAAGTGTATAGAGTGTGGAGGAAGATGTGCTGGCGGTCTGGAGCAGGAAGGGGTACATACGGAGGAGAGGGGCTTAGCTCCGTTGTTGATACGCGGTTGGTGGGGCTACGGACGAGGGGCAAAGGGGGTGTCATAGGTTCTGAGGCTGCAAGGCATGCACGCACACACATATCATGATACCGAAACACAAATATATCAGTCATGTAACTCCAAACCACTGGTCGAGGATTCCTGAAGACCTCCCATCTGCTCCTACTCTAGCACAGCATTGGTCATGACAGAGTGATGAGAACCCAGAAGAAGTTTGTTTGGTGATAATGCATCAGCTATAAAATAAGATATCATGCAGACCCATCACTCCTCGCTGGAGTGGTTACATCGAGCTATTGTACATACTACAGAGTCTCTGGAGATGACTGTCCAGTGTTGGAAAGAAAAGTGAAGGTATTAAGCTCGTGGTTTGGAAGAACCATCATGTCGGGGCGAAAGTGTGAAAGCTGTAAAAAGTACAGATGCAACAGAAAAAGATAAAAAAAAAAAGTACAAGACAAAAAGCCATGAATGCGGGAAAAGGGAGAGAATAGGACTTCATTCCATCATAACCCCTAAATATCGCGGAATGGTCGTCGTAGCAAGTCCACCTTGCTTCACCTCTCGATCAGAAAGTAATGGATGTATAGACTAAATAGAAAAATCGTCAAAAAAAGCCTGCATCTCTCTCCCATGTTTTTTTAAAATGAAAAAAGGCCGAAAGAACCCGCCCCCGGTTGATCATTACAAAAAACAACGCCCCGAAGTTCTTTTAAAAGGTTCCTTCCCTTTTTTCTCAGATCCATAAAATCCATGACGCTAAAACACACACAGAGTGAAAGAGTTGTCGGATCCGCGAACAGTACGGTCTGTAACCGCAATGTCGGGATCCGGAAGAGCAATCATACCGGCATGCTTTAGTTGGAATGTTTGTCTTACTGCTTAGGCAGTAGCAGTAGGAGGGACGGAGGCAGAACCCTCAGCGGTGGAAGGGGCCTTCTCCTGGGCGGGCTCACCCTCAACGGGGGTCTCCTTGTCATCGTCCTCCTTGCCGGGGCTGTCGATGGCGACCTTGACGGCAATCTCGCGGCCTTCGACCTCCTTGCCGTTCATCTCGGCGCAAGCCTTCTGCTGAAGCTCCTCGGACGCGAGGGTGACGAAACCGAAGCCACGACCCTTGCGAGGCTCGTTGCGGGCCTGGAGCTTCTTGACCATGAAACGAGGGATCGGGCGGAGGGCGATCTTGGCGGACTGCGGCTGGTAGTCCTTGAAGATCTCGAGGAGCTGCGAGTCATCGTTAGAAAATGGGTGTCGACGATGGTCGAATGCTGAATTCTTACCTTTTCCTCACGGAGATCGTACGGGAGGTTGGCAACCATGACCTTGGTCTTGGAAGGGACGCCATCCTCAGGAGGACCACGCTGCTTGCGCTCGCGAGGGGCACGGGGCTTGCCGGCCTTGTCGGTACTGATGGTACCCTCGGTTCCCTTGGGTGCGGTGAGTGCTTCGTTCGTGGTCTCGGTAAGAGGGATAACTTGGCCAGGTACATTTGTCGGTGCGCTCTCGGCAGCGGCAGGGGATTCGCCCTGGGCGGGCTGCTCAGCGGATTCGTTCTGGTTCTTCTCGCACGTGATTAGCTGATGATCACCAGAGCGGGTCATGCGGATGTACTTACGCGACGTCCGCCAGTCCTGGCACGACCACCACGGCCACGGCCACGACCGCGGCCACGAGTGGAAGAGCGGCGGCGCTCCCCGTTAGCACCCTCGGCACCACTGCCAGCACCCTCACCGTGGGCCTCAGGCTTGCGAGCAAGCTGGATAGAGACCTTGCGGTCAAGAATAGACTTGCCGTTCAACTCGGCGATCGCGCGCTCGGCCTCGGAAGGAGTGGAGAGGTCGACGAAAGCGTAGCCGACAGGGCGAGTGGTGCGAGGGTTGGTGGGGATCGAGGTAGACTCACTGAAAAAGGAAGGTGGTTAGCTGGAATGTTGTTGCGATACTGGGATTGGCCATGCATATGACGGTATTGTCCCGTCCTTTTGGCTCCAGCAGGAGTCGGGCGGTGACAGCAGGAATGGAGGCACTTACACCAGGTAGTCCTTGAAGAACTCCTTCAACTCCCCCTCAGTGGTCGCATACGCGAGGTTCCCGATGTAAAGTCTCCTACCCTCAGCCGCAGAGGCGATGACAGCCTCATTCTCGGCAGCGTTGATGGGCTTGTCACCACCAGCGCCGACGTTGGCACCTTCGGCGGTGGTGGAGTCGTTGAGGGTAGTGGAGGCCACCTGGGCGGTAACACTGTCGACAGACGCGGACATTTTAAGATCGAAGTTTGTTTGTTGATGTAACACGAGAGTAGGTGCGGATGAAGAGATGACTTGATCGTAGCACTCGAAAACGCTGGGGAATTCGGGTACCGCGCGGATCGTGTTGATGCTTGCGGAAACTTGTGTTTGTCCTTGGTAGAGCGCTTTAGAAAAGGCCTGCCTGTGAACGGGTGTTGTGTTGTGGTGGTGGTAGTTCGAAGATTGCCGAAAACCGCCGGGAGATGGTGGGAAGAGGATTGACGAGAGGGAGTTGGTGTGGGAAGCTAAGTGCCCGTGGGAGTTGAGAGTGTGTGAAGTGATGAAGATGGGTGTGAACTTGATGAGGTTGTCAGTGAAGTGAAGGAGAGAAGGGGAGGGAAGGGCGACGACCTCCTGTTGTCATAAAAAACGGGGGCCCAGGGCGACAAGCGAGCTGTCCCGATTGGGAATGGTGTGAAATGCGGAAGGTGTTATGCGTCGTCGGTGGCGCAGCGGGGCGGTGACTTGCGGTGGCTCACCGTGGCTGATCGGTGGCTGCAGTACACGGAGGGAAGCCATTACCTACTACTACTTCGTACCATCATGAATAGGCACTTTATGTTCCCGTTTCTTTAACAGGAGATGGTATGGTATTGTACCTGAGGTACCTTCATCGGTAGTAATCAGTATACCGGTAAGGTAGGATGTGTTAACCCGGGGTCACGCTATCTCGTCGTTGGCCCAGCAGCGTGGAAGCTAGCAGGGAGATGGTCGAGTACGGAGCGCCACACTAGCACTGATATTCAAGGCACTCACCTTCGTCATCGTATCTAATTCCATACTCCGCTATATAATTGTAGATTTACGTTGATTTATAGCTTGTGACTGTGTCCAGGAGCTGTACTGTACACTATTTTCCCCTATCAACCATCCTGAATCTTTTGCGGTTACACTTGTGGATTACTTTACCGCGTCGCTTAAGTTAACGAACCTGTCCTACGGATACTTTCATTACGTCAATTTCCATATATAGGTTTCCTAGTTTTTCCTCTCATTGGTGAACCCAGCCTCATGCGTCCGGAGCTCTACGAACGACAGGGCTCTCCCGTCGGGTATTGAATGAATGCTCTTCTAGCCACACGCTCGCCGCTTCACTTCTCTTCCCCGTCATGCAAGACGGCTTCCCCTTGGCTGACCAGTCTCCCCTGCCTGGCCGGTCCGCTCTCGTTCTCTACGGCTCCGAGACCGGCAATGCCCAGGATGTCGCGGAGGAGCTTGGCCGCATCGCGGAACGGTTGCGATTCTCCGCGCAGGTGAAGGAGTTGAATGCAATCGACGTCGTATGTTACCTAAGCTCTGCCAGTCGTCTTTCGCTATTGTACTAATCCCATGTAGAGAGAATTGGTCCAGCACAATGTCGTCCTCATTGCCATCTCTACCACCGGCCAGGGTGATCTTCCAGCAAACGCGCAGACGTTATGGAAGAAGCTGCGCAGCAAACGGTTACCGGTTGGCTGTTTGCAACGGGTGCGGTTTGCGTCGTTTGGCTTGGGTGACACGTCGTATCCCCAGTAAGTGCTTCCCTTGTCTGCTTATGAGTACACCGGAGTGATTAGCTCGACTGAAGCATCTGAAGAGTACGTTGGCTGATATCAGTGCTTCAGATTCAATTGGGCTCATCGCAAACTGTACAACCGCCTTGTCCAGCTGGGCGCTCAGCCGATATGTGACCGTGGGGAGTCCGACGAACAGCATCCGGAAGGGTGAGTACAGCATCAATGTGACATTAATATGGCAGAAGATCTAACCGACTGCAAGACTCGACGGCTGCTTTCTTCCTTGGTCGATCAAGCTGAAGCAACGGCTCCTGGAAGACTATCCGCTCCCCGAATGCACCGAGGTTATCCCTGACGACGTCCTCCTGCACCCGAAATGGATCCTGGATTTCGTGGAACCTCTGCCCGCGGGAGACAGCAACCTCATCAATGAAGTTTCTCCTCATACTGCGCCCACGGAGCCAGACGAGGAACCTAACAGCGGAGAGACGGATGCTACAGACATCCCGCCGCCTGATCTTCTCGCCATCCCCAATGGACAAACCGCCACCATCCTCACTAACGATCGAGTGACTCCCACCACCCACTGGCAGGATGTGCGACATCTCATCCTGCGTCTCCCCGAGACATCCTACTCACCAGGCGACGTCGTCTACATCCACCCCAAGAACTTCCCGTCCGACGTCTCGCATTTCCTGGACATCATGGGCTGGACCTCCTACGCCGACAAACCCCTCAAACTGATCCCCAACCCGTCCATCCCCAACGCCGCCCCAACACCGCCGCCTCCCCTAACCCTTCCCGCCAACGGTCCTCTCACCCTTCGCACCCTCCTCACTAACCACAGCGACATCATGTCCATCCCCCGCCGCTCCTTCTTCGCCCTCCTCACCCACTTCACCACGGACCCAGACCAGAAGTTCCGCCTCCAAGAGTTCACCGACCCCGCCCTCGTCGACGAGCTCTACGACTACACCACCCGGCCCCGCCGCAGCATCCTCGAAGTCCTCCAAGAATTCGAAACCGTCCGCGTGCCACCCTCCTGGGCCCTCGCGCTGCTGCCCGCCATGCGCGCACGCGGCTTCAGCGTCGCCAGCGGCGGCGCACTCAAGACGCAGTTGCCCTCTCTGCCACCCACAACGCCAGAGGCAGCAGCAGCAGCGACGGGGGCGGAAGACACCCAAAAACCGCCCGGCACCCGCGTCGACCTCCTCATCGCCATCGTCAAGTACCGCACCGTCATCCGGCGGATCCGACAGGGCGTCTGCACGCGCTACATCGCCGCCCTTCCCCCCGGAAGCCGCCTCACCATCACCCTCCAAAAAGGCGGCCTGCACATCGACCGCGCCCGCTCCGCCTACCGACCCGTCATCATGGTCGGCCCGGGCACCGGCGTCGCGCCCATGCGCGCGCTGGCCTACGAGCGCCGCGCCTGGTGGGCCGAAGACGACGCGAACCGGGCAAAATCCCAGCGAAACGACGAAAAAGCGAAGGAAGGCGGGCACGCCTCCCCCAACACCGCACCGGAAAAACCCAACGACATCCTCTTCCTCGGCGCCCGCAACCGGGCCGCCGACTTCTTCTTCGCGACCGAGTGGCCCGCGCTGCCCCGCCTCGCCGTCCACCCGGCCTTCTCCCGCGACCAGGCGGCCAAGGTGTACGTGCAGGATCGCATCCGCGCGCAGGCGGCCGCGGTCTGGCGCGCGGTGGGGGAGCGCGGCGGCGCGGTGTATGTCTGCGGTGCTTCTGGACGGATGCCCCAGGCGGTGCGGGAGGCGTTGGTGGAGTGCTTTGTGAGTGAGGGTCGCTTGGGAAGGGAAAGGGCGGAGGGGTTTTTGGCGGAGTTGGAGAGGGGGGGTAGGTATGTGCAGGAGACGTGGTAGGTGGTGGTGGTGGAGGGTTGCGTAGGTTGTTGATTTTGGGTGGGGGATTAGAGGGGAGGTGTTTGTTCATGTGTGAGGAAAAAGATAGATCTTGATGGTGATTTCGATGAATCTGTTGTGTGAAACTGTCCTGACGCTCAAGTGTATGGGTATCTCTGTAATGTGCTTCGCAGGAACGCTTTCTTCCCGCATCCGTCTTTCCTCTGGAACGCCAATGTACCGGAGAAGAACTGCCAGCATTCGCTCGATCAGGTGAACTCTTATCCACCCCACGCCTAATCTCCACTTCACTTCTTCTCCTCCTTCTCCCTCCGCTCCCCCCACAGCCCATCCACAACCTGAAACACCGCCGTAACCAAGCGGACCGTTTCCGCATCCAACTTGCCTCCAAACCGCTGCTGCATCTTATCCGGATGCCACTTGACACGCTCACCCTTCAGCACCCCCTCCGGCGCCGCCTTCTCATAAAACTCTCTCACCCCACCCCTCTCCACATCCCTCGCCTTCCCACTCCTCACCGGCCACGGAATCACCCCCTTCACATCCCCCCGCACCTCCCCCTTCGCCAACCCCCCCATAACCTCCTCCCACCTCCGCACATAAACCGCCCACACCCCCTCCCACGCCCTCCCCTCCACAGCAACCCTCCTCCTCTCCACCCCCCGACCCAGCAAACCCTCCCACTCCCCCCTCTTCCTCTCCCTCTCCCTCTCCTTCCTCCTCTCCCTCTCCACCTCCTCCCTCCACCTCCTCCTCTCCTCCCCCCTCCTCCGCCTCTCCTCCTCCACCCCCTCATAACTCCTCTCCCACATCCGCGCCCGCACAAAGCTTACATACTCCTCCTCCCCCATCTCCTCCAGCTCCCCTCCCGGCCCCGGCTTGGTCGCCGGGTACACGTGGATCGGCTGCCCGTACACGCCCTCCCAGTACGCCGCCCCCTCGTCGTCCGCCAGCGCGTCGAACAGCGACTCCCGGAATGCGGCGTCGGCGTCGAGCGCCCCCGGTGCCCCCGGGGCGGGGAAGCGGGGGTGTGGGTGCGCGTAGGTGTCGTCGTAGGTGGAGGGGTCGTCGGGCGGGAAGGTGGGGTTGGGGCTGCGGTTGCGGTGGTGTCGGCTGCTGTGATGGTGGTGGTGGTGACGCCGACGGTGTGATCGCTTGGACCGTGATTCTTCTTTTGCATCCTCGTCCGAGGCGAACGGATCCCGCGGAGGCGGTGTGCGACGCGGGCTGGCGCTGCGGGAGGAGCGTGTGTGTGAGCGCGCCCGTTTCTTCGAGCCGGCCTTCTTGAAGCGGAACTTGCTCGGCCGGCTGGTGCGGTAATCTGGCGGGAGATCGTCGGGTGAAGGGCTGTCGGTGGCAGCTGTTGCGGTGGACGTCGCCATGTTGAAGATCTGAGATCTTGCGGGCTCGGCTCTCAGCGGATGCGCATGTGTTATGTGAACCCTTGGTGTCGCGGGTTTGCCAGTGTTGGAGGGTTGTGAGAGCTTATCGATATGCGACGCGCTGAAGATGACCGGACGTTCGGGAGTGGGTGATTATGTAAGCAGACGTCCTCACCTCACCTCCGGTTTCTCCAGCAAACTGCCCGGAGCTTCCCTCGGAACTCATCCGCACTCTCACACTTTCGACGGGATAGGAACACACGGCTATCCCACCATGTCGACCCTCAAGTACGGCCTGAACATCACAAAAAAGGGCGGCGCGTCCGGCCGGCCGCCACCACCGAAGAAGTCTCTCTTCGACGACGATGAGCCCGACGACGACAACGAAGCCGCCTCTACCACCAACGAGCAAGAGATCAGCGGCGTGCTTGAGCTGGGCGTCGACGACAGCTCCGCAACCACCCTACAGCCACCCTCCAAACGACCCTCTACATCCACCCTCACCAACGGCCCCCCAAAACCACCAGGCCGCGGCGGTCCCACGAAAAAGTCCATCTTCGACGACGACCCCTCCACAGAAACCAGCCCAGCAGCCGACCAGCTTAGCAGCGGTCCGCGCACCCTCGGGCTCCAAGCCCCCCCCAAACCCCCCACAAAGCCCAAACCCCCCACCCCCGCCATCTCCCCCTACGGCGACCTCTCCAGCCTGCAAAGCGCGCAAAGACACGCCGCCGCCGCCGCCGCCCTCGACCCCAGCATCTACGACTACGACAACGCGCACGACGCGCTGCACGCCGCGGCGGCCGCACGAAAGCGCGCCGCCCGCGAGGCTGCCGCCCGCCGCGAGACCAAGTGGCTCGACGGCGTGCTGGCGGCGGCGGAGACGCGCAGGCGCGACCAGCTGCGGGCGCGGGAGCGGCAGCTGCAGCGCGAGCGCGCGGCTGAGGGCGACGCGTTCGCGGACAAGGAGAGCTTTGTGACGGGCGCGTATAAGCGGCAGCAGGAGGAGGTGAGGCGGCTGGAGGAGGAGGAGAGGCGGAGGGAGGCGGAGGAGGCGAGGCGCAAGGACGAGCTGGGGATGGTGGGGTTTTATCGCAGTGTGATGGAGGAGGAGGAGCGGCGGCATCGGGAGGCGGTGGAAGCGGCTGAGCGTGCTGCTAAGGACGGTCTTCCTGTCACGGTTCAGGATGATCCTGCGGAGGATGATATCGCGGCGAAAGCCCGCCTGCTTCAAGCGCAAGGCAAACCCCTCATCCTCGACGACGAAGGTCAGATCGCAGATAAACGGCAACTCCTCTCCGCCGGCCTGAATCTGACAGCCAAACCCAAACCCCCTCCTGGGGCCGGGGCAGGTGCCGGCAGCAACAAACCCCCCACCCCCTCTGACACTCACCGCCGCACCCAACAGCAGGGATCTCGCGCCGATGAGGTGCGCGCCCGCCACGCCCGCCTGGTGGAGGAGCAGATGGGTCGGCTAGGGAAGCGGAAGGTGGAGGAGGAGGAGATGGAATTGGCGCGTGTGAGGGAGGCGGCGAAGAGTCGAAAGACGGCGGAGGAGATTGGGGGGGCAAGGGAGAGGTATTTGCAGCGGAAGAGGGAGAGGGAGGAAGCTGCGGCGGCGGCCGGGAAGGGGGAGGGGGGGAAGTCGTGAGGGCGTTTTTTTCGGAAATGGGTTTGGAGTTGGAGTTGGATACCCGATACACAGACGTATAAAACGTGTATATACGCACTGGAAAGTAACTCCCCTGTCCTTCAGCTTAAGCATCTCCATCGCGGCTTCATGCTGAGACATCAGGGCCGAGGGAGGAAGGAGAGAAGTACGAAGGAAGCAGGACACTGCGGTGCGCATCTTTCGCTGCACGCCTCAGCGTCCACGGCACGCCTCAGCCGTGCAACGAGACGAAGCGATGCATCTCCACGGTGACGAAAGGAAGGGAGGGTTACTACGGACGTTGGGGCTTGGCCATAAGCCGACAAGCCAGCGCATCATCCGCAAAAGCGTATACCTATATAAACAGAGCGAAGGGAGAAAAGGTATATTATATAGTAAGTGGTATTTTGATAAACACATACAGTCAGGAGGGATCAACAGAACGAAAAGAAAGAAAAAGAAACCCATCACCGCCTCCTCAAATCCCAAAACTCCCCCTCCCCCTCCCCATTATCCCCTACCTCCCCCCCCTTCCCCAACCCCCCACCAACCTCCCCCTCCCCACCCTCAGTCAACCCAACCCCCTCCCCACCCCCACTCAACCCGACCTCCCCCATCAAAAACCGTCCCAAATACACCACCGCCTCGAGGACCTCCTGGCCGGTGGGAACAATCTCCTCCTTCGGCAGCAGGAACCCATAGTTCCCCGTGTCGCGGAGCTTCAGCTGGTACGCGTACTTCACCCGGAGCGCGTGGTAGACCCAGTCGAGGGCGGAGCCGGCGCCGGCGCCGGCGCCGGCGCCCCTGAACGACTCCGGCTGCGGCTTTGGCTCAGGCTTCGCCTTCCGCGCCCCAACATTCCCCTCACACGCCGAGCCCACCTTGTACCCATGCCCGCCAGGCGTGACGCGCATCGCCTTGGCGAGGCCGAACGCGAGTTCCTCGAGATCTTCCAGCGTCGGCGGCTCCGCGGCGCACGAGTAGGCGTACGGGTACAGGACCTGTTCGGAGTAGGAGTGCAGGTCGAGGTAGGCGACGAAATCGGTGCGGCGGGACGCGGAGGTGGTGGTGGTTCCAGTTTCGTTCAGGGCCCAGCGGACGAAGGAGGCGGCTTCGTGCGCTTCGAGGGGCGCGGTGCCGGGGTATGATTCGCTGCAGGGGTTGCTGTTGTGGGGGGCTCCGGCTTCGCCGTCGCCGTCCCAGTGGAAGGGGAAGGAGCGATCGACGTCGAGCCCCCGGCAAAAGCGGAGCGGGGTGGGCTGCCGGTTCTTCCGCCACAGCCGGTCGGCGTCCCAGGTGTGGACGTAGCCGTCCGGGTTGAGGGTGGGGACGAAGACCCAGTCGAAGGCCTGCAGCATCTGGGTGACGGCGAGGGACTTGCCGTACGTCGTGATCAGGCTCCAGGCGACGTAGTTGACGGTCGAGGTGCTGATCCACTCGCGCGCGTGCGCGCCGCCCGTGACGAGGATCGTTGGCCGGGGCCCGTCGTCCCGCTCGTCGTTGGTGGGGTGCGCGCCCACGCGCAGGCCGGGGATGTCGCGCCCTTCGTGCGTGCGCCCGATGCTGATCCGTCGGACGTGCGTGGGGAACATGGAGGCCATGAGGTTCATCCAGGGGAGGATCACGGAGTAGGGTTGGTAGTCGCTGAAGAAGATGTTGTCGGAGGAGGAGGGGGAGGTGGAGCTGGAGGTGCGGAGGCGGGGGGTGAAAGCGCCGTTGTCGTCGTGGTGGGAGCGGGTGGAGCCGCTGGAGGGATAGGAGTTGCAGATGGCTTGGACGAGGTCGAGATCTTGCATCAATGGGGTGTGTGCGGTTTGGAGGGAGTCGGGGAGGAGGCCGAGTAGCGATGGTACCTGTTCGTTTTCTTCGATTTAGTTGTCGTCGTCCTCCGGTGGTCTGAGGCTGGGTTGGGGAGGGGAGGATACGCACCACGTCCTTTGCGAGTCGAATGTCCATCCAGTCATCGTTAAACTCCCAGACGTCCAGGAACATCACGTTGGCGGCATCGGACAGGGCCTTGGCCTCGTCGGCGGTGGAGATGTTGAACCGCAGCACCAGATCCCCGCCGTACTTGGCCAGTAGTGTGCCGGACGGTCGACGGTATGGTGTTTCGGGAGTGACGGGCACGGGTGTCTCGACGTCAGGCGTTCTCCATATCCGCTTCCACACGGCATCTGACAGCCGTCGCCATGACGAGAGCGTGTCTCCCTCGGGTGTGTTCGTTATCTCAGGCGAAGATGGGGCGGCATGGACGAGAGGGTTGGCGAGGAGGAGGCTGCAGAGGATGGGGGTGAGCGGGCGCATGGCAGGACCGTGAGCAGATCAGAGTGCTGCCAGCGATGGCCGACGGGGTTGTCAGGCGGGAATGGAGAGGAAGATGTAAGTGAATTCGATGATGTCGGTATGTGAATGTGAATGTCAGCGATGCGGAGAATGGGAGATCAGGCAGTGGTCCGTCAACTCCTGGCTAGCATCTGACTAACCAGTAGCTCGCGGGCAAGCCAGTCCGGGCGGAGGCGGTCCAGAGTGCTAACCAGCTGGGTCAAAATATGGAGAACAGGCCGCGAGCTTGGACGCTTCCCATGCTGCTGCTCTTCAATTCATTCCTCCCATTCCTCCCCATCTCCACTGCAATTCACTGCACGCACCCACAGAAGGTACCCAAGTGGTATAGCCACAGTACCCAAGGAGCCAAAGTGCCCAGGCACCCAAAGCTGCCCATCAGCCAGACCGTCAGCTCAGCCCGTCAGCCCGTCAGCCCCAAAGGAAAACAAGCTGTTGAAGGCCCGACGGGCAGTGCCACAGCCAGGAACCCCCCCAAGCTCCCCCCAAGCTCCCCCCCAAGCTCCCCCCCAAGCTCCCCCCCAAAAGCCGCCCAACACCCGCCCCGACCGGACACCGTCGCCTCTGCTTTCGCACGCACGCACGCGCAAGCTGCAACCAACTGGCTGACCTTGACCGTGACCTTACCTCATCTCTTCCCCTGGTTTCCTCCCATCACATACCTCCTACTACCTCACCACCACCTCCTTGTCCTCCTTTCCTCTCCTCTCCTCTTTCCTCCTCTCGATCCCTTCTACCGCTGCTGTTTGCTGGTGCGGGCGCTCTCGTGTCGTTCCGTATTCACTTCTCGTCGGTGGTGGGCGCTGCATACCCTTACGTCCTCCTCCTCCTGGGCGCGCCCCTTTCGCATCCGCCGCCTTTCCGTTCCGTCGCACACGCTCCGTCAGCCTTACAGGGCTGCCCTGCTTCCAACCTCCAACCTCCTCCTCCACCAACAACAACCCCGTCGCCGTCTCCGCCTCCTCCTCCTCCTTCTCCGCTCTTGTCATGTACATTGCCTCCGCCCATCCGACAATGTGTGCATGATCCATTCGCATCCCCCTCCGCCGCAATGACGCTGAAGGGCCTCCGTGCCAACCGCAGTGAGCGAGAGCTTCACCGTCGCAGCACCCTCGACCCCCACAACCTCTTCAAACGTGCCGAAAAGGCCGCCTCCGCCAACCCATCCGCCGACGGCCTGGCCCCCGATCATCACGAGAGCCGACCGCAGAATGTTGTCCGCTCCGAGTCGGACGGCCTCGCCCGCGCCTCCTGGTCCGGCGAACGCTCCCCCTCGCCTCCTATCCAGGATCACACCCCGATGACGCGCCGCTTCAGCACCCTGCGCTTCCGACACGCTTCCGATTCCCATCTCTCCCAGCGAGCCAGGGAGCATGCCGCCACCGCTTCCGAACCTCCGCCCCCCGTTCCTCCTATACCCGCTGGTAAGCTTCCGGGACATGCATGTCACGCAGGGGCGGAGACCGCTAACGGCGACCCGGCAGCACCCTCCATCATCACCACCGCTCCGACCATGGAGATGGCTCCACAACCTCCGCCGCCGAACAATGCGAAGAAGAAGTCTCGTTTCCAGCAGTTTGCCCGTCGACGGATGTCGTTCGATCCCACCAGCCTTGACTCCACACCGAGACTCTCAGGGGAACAGCCGGCCAGGAAGGGCCGCGTGCCGTCCTTCGAGAAGCGGCGTACATTCGTGGAACGGACGTTCGGCAAGTCGTCGGAGAATGTGGAAGCGGAGGATCCTGGTCGGCTCTCCATCAGCGCGGCTCGCAATCCTTCCGATGCGGGACTGGACGGCAGTGCATCCTCACAAGGTCTGACGGTGCCACGGTTGTCCGACTCCTCGCGTGGTTCGGATGGGAGCTTTGGCGAACACGGTGGGAATGCGTCACCTCACAAGCGGTTTGCCAACAGCAGGACCGGTTCGCTGTTCGCCTTCCCCCGGCGCCAGAAGAATCGTGGACCGCTGTTTCCTCTGCCGGTCAAAATCCCCCCGCCGCCCGAATTCCCCAACACCGCACCTGCAACGCCGCGCGCCTCCATCAGCGCCCTCAGCTCCGGATCTGCCACCCATTCTCCCGGCGAACACAGTCCGCCGCACACGGCCGTCCACCGGGCACGAGCGTCTCATTCCAGCAACGGCGCAAACAGCTCGACACCACCTCCCCACTCGCCCGTCAATGCCACCGCACCGACCATCAATTTTCCGGCCGGACACCCGCAGCTGTTCCGACAAAGCTCGACAACCTCCACGCGGTCGGCTCGGTCGTCGCCGAACGGAAAGCAACATCTCCGGATGGGTTTGCGCGGTCGATCGTCAACCATGAACTCCTACACTGCCACCCGCGACAAGGACCGTCCGCCTCCCACACCACCGTACGGGAGCGGCCGCACGTCGACGTCGACGACAGGACGAAACAGCTTCAGCAACTTGTTCAACCTTGGTCACCGATTTCGACAAGAGTCGGGAGCTCACACCCCGCGTCATGGCTCGCCGAGCACTGGCGCCCCCGGCACGCCAGGGCTCCACTCGCACACCAACTCCTTCAACCTGAGCAGGGAAGCGCTCGTCATCCCGAAGCGGGAGGAAGGCGAGACGCCGGGCAAGTACCTGGAACGGCTTGAAGCGGTGGTACCGAAAGGCGTCATCGCCAGCATCGTGTCTAAGTCGAGCGATCCGTTCTCGCTTGCGGTGCTGAGGAGCTACATGCGGCGGTTTTCCTTCTTTGGAGATCCGATCGACATGGCGATCCGAAAGCTGCTCATGGAGGTCGAGTTGCCTAAGGAAACCCAGCAGATCGATCGCGTGCTTCAAGGTTTTGCCGACCGCTATCACGAATGCAACCCTGGCATATTCATGTCACCTGGTAAGTCGAATGCTACCCTCTGGCAGCGTGGTCTCATAACGTCCTACAGATCAAGCCTATTTCATCTCGTTCTCCATCGTCATCCTGCACACTGATTTCTTCAACAAAAACAACAAACGAAAGATGCAAAAGCAAGATTACGTGAAGAATTCCGCGCAAGAAGGCGTTTCGCCGGATGTGCTTGGCTGCCTGTACGACAACGTTATTTATACCCCCTTTATCCACTTCGAAGATGAGATAGACCTGAAAGGCGCGGCGAGCCGGCGGACGAAGAAAGCCATCCTCAAGGCTCCCATGCACGCCATGAACGACCCCGCCCGGAAAGTGACGAAAGAACCCATCGATCCGTACACGTTGATTTTCGAGAACCGCTTGGACATCCTCCGGCCCAACATCAAGGAGGTGATGCATGTGGAAGACCCATATACGTATCGTGGGACGTATCAAACGCTCGATGCGCGCGCTCTGCATGCCGCCTTCGTCAAGTATGGCGTGTTGCAAATCGTCTCCGCGCGATCACGACCGGAAGCGTTTATGAACGCCGAGACGATCGACAATCCCAACGACGCCCAGGCGGGCGTGGTGGAGATGCCCGTGACGAAAATCGGGATCCTGTGGCGGAAAGATGCGAAGAAGAAGGCGGCTCGGTCGCCGTGGCAGGAATGGGGAGCGGTCCTGACCCGGTCCGGGCTTTCGTTCTTCAAAAATGCTGGCTGGGCCAAGTCGCTGATGCACCAGCACGACCAATACCAGAGCAAGGGCCACGGTGGCATCGTTGTCTTCAAGCCTCCGCTGCAGGAGTTCAAGCCTGACCATACCATTTCCATGGACGGCACCGTGGCGCTCATGGACACCAGTTACAAGAAGCACAAAAATGCGTTCGTTATCTTCTCCAAGGGAGGCATGGAGGAGACGTTCCTCGCCGACAATGAGGGCGAGCTGAATGACTGGCTGGGCGTGGTGAACTACGCCGCCGCGTTCGAAACCCAGAGCGTTCGGCCGCGGGGCCTCATCGGAGGGTTGTACGAAGGTCAGCGGTCGCGCGGGCTGCGCCGGTTGGAGTCATCGCATTCGACGCACTCCGTTCCGACCGCTACCGGCGACGTCACCATCATGAGCGGCAAGATCGACCAACAGCTGGCGCAGCAGATTAGCTCGGCGAGGCGGGAGCTGGTGGAGCAGAAGATCCGTGAAGCGGAGGAGAAGTTGACGGCCACGTTGAAGCAACTCGATGCACAGGAGCGCGATGCCCGGCATCTGCAAATCATGGCGCCTGTCCATCCGAAGACGCGGGAGCAGGTGATCCACGCGGCCGGACGCATGGAGGCGAAGCTCAAGTGGATGCGGATTGAGTACTGGCGGCTGAAGTGCCATCGCGATATCCTCTTGGCCGACCTGGACGAGGAGAGGAGGTCGTCCAACGAGACGACCGCCCGGATCGAACAGGTACAGCCGGAACAGGCCACCCCTCCAACCGCTCATTCCGCTCGCACATCCCGGATCAGCGGCCTCGCTCGGCTCAACTCGAAGGCGAGCAACATCATCGCGTCCAGTCAGCGTTCGCCGTCGCTCTCGCTGCGGCCCAACACCAAGTCCTCCGGCGGGATCACCGACGCGGACAACGACGTCTTCAAGACACCGCCCGAACACTCCCGCCAAAACTCCCCGGGCCACGCGCCCTCCACCTGGGAGCTCCCCGGCCTCTCCTTCTCGCCCACCTCCTCCCCCAAGCTGCTCCCCCTCGACCACAAACGGCCGTCCGTCTCGACCGCGCCCTCGGTCGGCGCCTCCAGCATCAGCGACGCCGACTCCCGCTACACCACGCCCAACGACGGCATCGACGCCCACGCCGCCGACGCCTCGGACGGCAAGCCGCTCGGCCTGCACAAGCCGCTCGAGCCCACCACCTCGGCCTCAGCCTCCTCCGCCCTCACCGACACCGGCAGCCTCCACCCTCCGCGCCCCACCACGCCGTCCGAGCACTCCGACGGCGCGCCCAGCGCGCTCACCTCCCCCGAATCCGTCCTCGCCGGCGGCACCGCGGCCGACCTCACCTCCTCCCGCGGCAAAGTGCGCCGCTCGCTGCACCGCACGCTGCGCGAATCCTCCGCGGGCGGCACGCCGGGCCACCGACGCGGCGGCAAGGGTAAAGGGGGCAGCACGAGCACGGTGATGTCGTCGGTGGGGGGCGAGCCGGCGGCGAAGGAGGAGGCGGACGCGGACGCGGATGGCGTGCCGGAGGGCGAGGGCCTGGCGCGCTCGACGGGTCGGTTTACCCTGCATGGCAAGAAGGCGAGCGTGATTACGTTTGGGGAGGGCTGGGACGGGCGGACGGCGGAGGAACGGTTGAAGGGGCGCAGGGCGTTGTCGGTGAGGGAGAGGGGTGTTGGGGGTGCTGCTGGTGAGGAGGGGGAGGATCCTAGGGAGGAGGGGTTTGAGGGGAGGGGAAGGAGACCGGTTAGTGCTGCTGCGGAGGCTGGGGGAGTGGGATTGGGGTTGGTTGGGTTGGTGGGGGTGGAGGATGGTGATGGTGATGGTGATGGTGGGGAGACCCCGCGGGCGGTGGGGAGGAAGATGTCGGTTCTGAGTGGTGCGCGGAGTGTGAGTGTGGAGGGGAGGGCGGAGGCGGAGGGGGTCCTAGGGGGGAAGGGGGATGGGGGTGCGGAGGCGGAGGCGGAGACGGAGATGGAGCGGGGGCAAGGGGAGGATGGGGATAAGGATGAGGTGGAGGAAGAAGGTTTTGTGGAGGTTAAGAGGGAAGATGCTATGCCCCCTCCTCCTTTTCCGCCTCTTCCTCCTTCTGTTGATGGGGATGGAGAGGGGGATTCGAGTACGCCTGAGGAGGGAGTGAAACCGACGATGGTGGGGGAAAAGGGGGGAAAGGGGGAAAAGGGAGAGGTGGCGGGTGAAGGGCGATAGAGTAGAGGAGGGAAGAGGAGAGGGAAGAGGGGAGGAGGGGAGGGTGTAGGCATATGGACTTCTTTTTCTTTTTTCATCTTCTACCCTTTTACTTCTCCATGTTTTCTTTTGTTTCTGGTCGACCTTCGACTACAACCAGTGGGACCGTGGGACTGTGGGACTGTGGGACTGTGGAAACTGTGGTATTGTGAAGGTGGAAGTGGAAATATGGGACTGTGGACTCTGGGGGAATGTCTTACCCCCTTCTTCTCTTTCATTTTCGTTTGTTTTTCTTTTGTGGCTTTCCTACGGGTGTTGATCCCCTCTCTCTATCCCTGCCTCATCTCCTTGCTTCCTTACTTCCTTGCTTCCTTGCTCGTGCGTGTGGACTGATACTAGCTGATACCGACGGACCGGACTGGCTGATAAGTACTTACTGATGGGTTGATACATCTGATACTTCCTTCTATGGACTGATACTGAAAGTTACTGAACCACCGCCTCATACCTCCCCTTGTGCTATAGTTATCTTCATCTTGCTCTACCTGGCTGTATATCAGCATCCTAACCCCCCCACGTCTTCGCACGGTAGGGTACGGTGGTAGAGTGAGTGCGGTCTATCGACGTACCTCTTCGTGTTTTCATTCTTCCGTGCCTCTTTTCCTTTCTTTTCCGTGACTGTTTCGCTTTTGCTTTTGCTCCGTCGTCAGATCTTCTTGCACTAATAGGACGAACGGCCGGAACCGTCACTCGTCTCTATCTCCCCTCTTATAGAATGCATCACAAAGTGAATGAGCGTAGGTACGGAGTATGTACATAGTAGGGAGGATGCCGGTTCGGCAACGTTCGGACTTTGAACGCTCCCCGGTTTCGGTAAAAGACGGGACGGGCGATTTAGGTAGGTGGTCGGGAGAGTGGAAGTGTGGAAGTGTGGAAGTGTGCTTGGCGGCGGTTGTGGGGGAGATGCCGAGGCTCGGGGGTTGTGGATGAGTATCCGTAGCCGACGTCATGTGTTGGATGAGGGTATGTACTTTTGAAATAATTCATATATAGAATTTGGTTTATGTGTCTATATAATATAGCTTAGGTCTTCTATCTCTGTATCCTTTTAATCTTTTAATTTCAGCATGTGAAATGCGTTTCATATTGTTTGTATAAGGTATTACAAGGCACGTGCCGTCCGCCCATGCAACTTCAGCCGAAGCTGACTCAGCCAAAAAACGACTCCACATGCAGCTCCCCCGCGCCTTTCGCCGAGGGAACTCCAAGTTCCCCATCAACGTTTCCGCTCGTCCAGATGCCATCATGACGGAACCGGGTCCCAGCCTCACTCCCTCCATCACCTTTGGCACCAGCCAATCCCAGGCCTCTTTTCCTACCGTAACTACCATAACCTCCCTCACTAACTAGTTACTCACTCTCACAGGACCGGCTTTCCCTTTCCCGCTGCTGCCTCGGCAAATGTCCTGTGTGTTGATTGTTGATGCTGGGCGTTTCGCTAAGTACCTAGGGACCATGACCGGCGGCGGTCCCTGGTGACCCGCCGCTGTTGGAGGGAGAAATGGAGGATGGGTGAATGGAGGGATGAAGGGGGCCCATTTTCGGAGTCCCCTTTTTCTTTCGTTCGTGCTTGACTCACTCACATATTTACATCTTCGCGTGGAGATCTTGGATAGTCTAAAAGGCTCGATTTCCTCTCCGGCTCTGGTTGGGACTTTCTCTCTCTCCCACTCTTACTTTCCTCTGGATTCCGGTTCACGCTGTCGTTGTCTCTCTTCTTCTTCGACTTATCCAACGATCTACCTACCTACCTTGTTGACATCCGAGGATACCCTGCTATACAGGACAACAGTGAACAGGCATCCGCCTCCAGCCAACTAAGAAAAAAAAAAAAAAAAAAAAAAAAAAAGATCTTCATCGCGCCTCAATCTCCAACAAGAAAATCGAGGAAGAAATCGGGAGTGAACCCCCCCCATCCCTCCTTACCCGGAGGCTTGGTCGCCCGCCCCGCCGCCGCCGCGCCCGCTGCCCCGCGCCCGCTGCCCCGCGCTTCCCTCCTCCGCATCTCCGGAGTCACCTCCTCGTTTTACCCCGGATTTTTTGGGACCTTCCCCCACCTCGACCTCCACCGCGAACAAAACACATTGGTTTTCGCATTTCCGGCGAAGGATTATTCTTCAGCAGTTTGACGGAATATAAGAAGGGAGGGAGATAAGAAAAAAGTGAAGGGAAATAAAGGGGTTCGCATTAGCAGCGTTCGCATCTCGCAGTCGCATCCGAGTCCAACGAAGCACCAGCGCGCATCAACCGGTCCTCCGCGCACACGCGACCTCCGCCGTGTTCCGTCTTCTCTTCTCCTTCTCCTCCCTCGTTCGATAGCGATCCCAGACAGCACACACGATGTCGGCGCGATCCGTCAATGGCCCGGACGGCAAGAAGCCGGCGAGCGCAGCGACAAACCTCATCGCCGGTGGTGGTGCTGGTATGATGGAGGCGCTTGTCTGTCATCCGTTGGGTATGTGAACAATTCTGGATGTGGGTTGGGTTTGCGTTCGTCGAGAGCATACCTGCATCCGTCTTTCCTTAGACGTCCACTGATGAAGTGCTTCACAGACACGATCAAAGTGCGCATGCAACTCTCGAGACGAGCGAGAGCGCCAGGGGTACGTTTGCTTCCCCCCTTCATACCTCCAACCACCCACCCATCCTAACCTCCCATCTCTCTCCAGGCACCCCGCCGTGGCTTCCTCCGGACTGGAGCCGAGATCGTCAAGCGGGAAACACCCCTAGGGCTCTACAAAGGCCTGGGCGCGGTACTAACAGGGATCGTGCCCAAGATGGCCATCCGCTTCACCTCCTACGAATGGTACAAGCAACTGCTCGCCGACCCGACCACCGGCACCGTCAGCGGACGTCGCACCTTCCTCGCCGGGCTCGCCGCGGGGGTCACCGAAGCCGTCGCCGTCGTGACGCCCATGGAAGTCATCAAGATCCGCCTGCAAGCCCAACACCACAGCATGGCCGACCCGCTCGACGTGCCCAAGTACCGGAACGCGGCGCACGCGCTGTACACGGTGGTGCGGGAGGAGGGCGCCTCGGCCCTGTACCGCGGCGTCTCCCTCACCGCCCTCCGCCAAGGGTCCAACCAGGCCGTCAACTTCACCGCCTACGCCGCGTTTCGCGACGCCCTCCAGCGCCATCAGGGCCTGACCGACCTCCCTGCGTGGCAGACGAGCCTCATCGGCTTGGTTTCCGGCGCCATGGGCCCGCTGAGTAACGCACCCATCGATACGATTAAAACCCGGCTCCAGAAGACCCCCGCGCAGCCGGGTGAGACGGCGTTGTCGCGCATCGTGAATATCTCGAGGTAATGAACCCTGAAATCCTCCCCCTCCTCTCCCAAAGGATGGCTTCGCTGACTTTGACGCGTTTTGCGTTTTGGTGTAGGGATATGTGGAAGCAGGAAGGCAGCCGTAGCTTCTACAAGGGCATCACACCGCGCATCATGCGCGTCGCGCCTGGTCAGGCGGTCACGTTTACCGTGTATGAGTATTTGAAGCAGGTCCTTGAGTCGGGGAGGGAGGTGCTGGAGGGGGGGGTTTATGAGGAGTGATTGGTGGGAGGTATAAGGGAGGGGGTGTTTCCTTTTTCCTTTCTGTTTTTGGGTATGGGGGACTGGGGGGAATCGTATATATGCTTGCTTGTTCGTGTGTGTGTGGCATTTGGTTTTGTTTTGTTGCGTCTCGTTCCTCTCTGTCTGTGTATGTATCTCCCATATTACCGGGCTCATCAATCGCACCAAACACGTCAGAAAGAAGCCGAAAAAAGGGAGCGTGGGCATGACACGTTTCGATCTCCATACATACACACATACATACACTCACCCATTCCTTTCCTTTTCCCTCAAACCCCCCAACCCCTGACGAAAAGAAAAGGATAGGAGAAAGGGGAAAGCGAAGAAGGCCCAGAATAGGAACACGAAGGTGGATAAGAAAGAAATAACCGACACGAAAGGAGAGAGGAAGGAGAAAAGGGGGATTTTCAGTTCCGGTTTCGGTTTCGGTATCAGTATAGATTCTCGAACCAATAACGACATGAAAAGGAAGAAGAAGAAAAGAAGAGAGCTAGCTAATGAACCCCTTCCCACCACCCACCACCACCCACCACCCCCCCCGACATGACATGACATGGGATGTCTACCTACTTCTTTTTCCGACTACTACTAGCAGTGGTGGTTGTACCACCCTCCCCACTCTCTTTTCCCTCCGCTCCTCCACCTCCCTCACCCGCCGTCGCCGCCGTAGTCGGACTACTACCTCCACTCCCACCTGAGGACACCGCACCCCTCTTCACCGCCAACGAAATCGCAATCTTCTTCTCCCCCCCAGAACCACGCGACGCACCAACAGCCCCTCGCTTCCGCAACGTCATACCGCCACCACTTGCCCGTCCCGCCCCAGCAGCACGCGGACTCCCACTAAAACCCCCCGCCGAGCTGCGCCGCTTATTACTGCTACTGCTACCACCACTGCCAGCACAAACCCCACCGCTGCTGCTCAACCGCCCCAGCTCATCCTCCTCATCGTCATCTTCCTCCGCCCGCCGGCGCTTTTCGGAGAGGCGTTCCGGCGGGGGCGGAGTAGGAGCGGGAACCGGCACGGGGGTCTGCGAACGCGAGGCGTCGGAGCGGATGTCGGCGGGCGTGTGCGGCGCCGCGAGCACGTCCATGTCGTCCGAGTCCGCGTCCTCGTCGGCGGCGTCGTCGTCGTCGTCTTCGTCTGGGTAGTTGACGAGGGGTCGGATTGGGGAGGCGCCGGAGCCGCTGCCGTTGGCGACGACAGGCTTGACCGGTCCCGCGGCGGCGGCGGCTGGTGAGGTATGCATGGTTGATCCGGCTGCACCGCCGCTGCCGCCATCTTCGTCTGCTATTTCGTCGTCCTCGTCGTCGTCGGGTCCGTTGAAGTAGGCTTCCTCGTCTGGATCCGCTTCGGTGAGGCCTTGCCAGCGGCCGCCGTGGACCACGCGTGGCTGCGGCTGCGGCGTGCTGTCGGTGTCTTGGCTGGTGAAGGAGTGGTCGGCGTCCGAGGGCGGCGGGGCGTGGATCTGCTCGTACCGGTTGATGAGCTCCTGGAAGGTGGAGACGTACGTGATCGGCTCGAGCTTGTCCCGGTAATTCTCCACGACGTAGTCGAGGATGGGCCGGATGTTCTCGCGCTTGATGAATTCGAACAGCTCGAGGCAGGCGGAGTTGAGGAGGTTGTCGCGGGGCATGGTTTCGAAGAGGATGTTCAGGATTGGCTCGATGAGCCGGTTGTCGATGATGGCTTTGTTGTATGTCGGCTCGTGCATACCGATCATGACGCGGAAGAATTTCAGGGCGGCTGCGAAAAAGTTAGCTATGCGTGGACGTGAGTAGGGAATGTTCAGGGCAGACGTACTGAGTTTGAGATGCTTTTCAGGAGAGGCCATCAGCCGCGCGACCTTGACGGGTAAGTCGCTACTGCGGATGAGAAACTTCATCCGGTAGGTGTGTTGGCGGACGAAGAAGGTAAGAGTTTCCATGAGATGACTGTACAGAGAAGTTTCGGTGATGGATAAGTTCGACATGTCTTTGCTGTCGTCCAGCTCGCAAAGGGGCTGGAACAGCTTCATCGCCGATCGAGTGAAGAAGTTGTCAATCGGGAATTCACTTCCTGGCGTAGCAGGCACGGCAGGTCGGAACTTCGCCATCAGGTCGCCGTTGTTCCGGCTCAAGGCGTCGATGGACTGCTGGTTCTGTGTAGGGTCGAGCAGCACCTTGATCGCATCCGCCATCTGCGCCTTCACGCCCAAATCCACCTCGATGAGAAGAAGCTCGATCAGCGTGTCGGTAAGCGGTTTCGTGTTATCATAGATAGCTTTGAAGATCTGCGAGCGCATCATTAAGGCGTCGTGATCAATCAGGGCTACAAGAATGTCCGTTCCTGCCACGCGGACGGATGCATCGCCGTGCCGTAGCGCATACGTGATGACGCCGAACAGCCCGTGACTGATGAAGTTCTGATACAGCTGTGCCCGGGCGTTGGCCTGTAGGCTTTTAGCTACGGCACAGCATTGCTGAATGAACAGAACGGCGTCCTTCTTGCGCTGGGCGTCCGCCTCTTGCGAGCCAAAAATGCCAAATAACTCCTTCAGAAATGCCGCGTTTGCCTGTAGATTCTGTACGATCTCGACCTGGTGGAAGAAGATGAGGGAGTTGAGTACGGAGAAAGTGGGGTCGTCTAATATCCGGGCCAAAACCACGTCTTTGAGGTACTGCAGCCGGTACGTGTAGTGTATCTTCTTCTTAACATCCGGGTTTTCTATCTTTACCACCTCTTTGAATTTGGATTCATCCGCCAGATACTGTCGGTGGTTGGCTTTGTGGCAAGGGAAGTCCGGGTCGTACTCCAGCGCGCCAACCACCCCCAGCACCACCTCATCCGTCACGATGAATTCGATGATGGTGCTGTCGTTCAGGAGAATGATGGTCTTCATGATGTTGCACAGGCGATGTAGGTCCTCCAGGCTTTCCAGATCCTCAGCCATCTCCACCAACGGCACGAGCTTCTGAATGTAGTCCGCCGAGACGATAAACTTCGCCAGAGCATCCCGCCCCTGGGGAGACGAGTTGGCCACGCGCATCATGTTCTCCACCTCGGTGAGGTTTCCCAGCTCGGGCGGCGGCAGCATGATGGAAGGTACATTTTCCACCAGGTCATCGGACAAGCCGTCATCTGACATGGATGAGAATCCCATGGACGAAGGGGATCGCTGGAGCATGGAGAGGGTCTTACCAGGCCCCGATAACGCATTCAAACGGTTGTGGACCTCACCAACAAATTCCCTGCGGACGTGAGTAAGCGCAAGACATCCCATGCACGGCAGGGTGCGGACATACCAAATCGCCTCGCAACCTTCCGCCTCTTGGAAACTCAATGCCATGTCCGTTCCATTTTCCTCGGTCCACACAATCAGGGTATCTGAATCTAGCTGGTTAGCACCGATTCATCCGCCGCGGGCAGCGTCAGCGTGCTACCTTGCTGTTTCTGGTATCCATCCCCCTTGAACACCTTTGATTCTAGCAACGTCCGGTTCGGGTCGTCCTCCGACTGAACGAAGATTCGTGCCTCATCCTGTACCAGCCGAGCGCGTTAGCAGAAGGGTTCGTGGAGTGGAGAGGGGCCGTGCGACGGCGCGCAAGGTCAGCACGCCGCCAGAACGCAACGGCGCGACGGGAGACTGACATTCACGATCGAGCCCTGGCAGAAGCCCGTCCCTCGGTCGAACCAATCGTTATTCTTGAGCTCGTAGACTTTGACGCGCTTGCGATCATTGGCTGGCGGGGCAAGGGCCATAGTAGGTGAAGTCGTGCGCTACCGCCACTCCGGACTGGGTGTGAGGACCCTCCGGAGCGTGGACGGCGGACGGAAGAGGTGCGCAGGATGACGATGCGCGGCGGGCGGCGGTACGACAGGAACGTGGGCGGTGCTTCGAAGGGCCGGACGAGATGCGCAGACGGGCGATGGCGAGGGGTGGGAGGGAGGATGGGGTTGTCGGCGGAGAGGTGCGCGACGCACACTGCACGGCGCGAGAGCGGGCGGCTCGTCGCTGTCGTGTCACGGTCGCAGAGGAGTGCTCGACGAGGGGTTCACGATATGGTCGGTCGCAACGATGATGGAGGCGAGCAGATCAGCGGGAGCGTTTCGGACGGTCGCGTCGTGTTTTGCAGGCGGAGATTCAAGGTGTGCCGCGGTCGCTGGCAGGTTCGGGGCCAAGGCGCTGCGCTGCGGCTAAGGATGGAGGACGGTGAGAATCGGCCGGGGGCGACAGAGCACCAACCGGAGGGGACGGGGACCAGAGTGCCAGAGCATACCAGGGCACCAGGGCACACACACCTCAGGCCGCCTCCAGGTGCACACGCCAGGCTGCCAGGCTGCCAGGCTGCCACACCACCGATAACCGATCCGTCACAGGACCGACGACGGGATGGTGGCTGGCAGAAACGGGGGCCCGGGGGAAGTCGGTGAGGCAACAGACGGACGGGCAGTCGGGCGGTGGGTGGGTGAGTGAGTGGGTCCGGCCGGCGGGGTGCAGTCGGTACTGTTGTAGGAGTAGGAAGACCTCACAGTATAGAAGATGAATAGGTACTATGGTATGTACCTCTGCTGCACCGGTCCGCGCAAAGTGAGGAGGAGGGGAAGGTAGGTACAGTATACTGAAGGATGCAGTATGTATCCAGTGATGCGATGTTGATGCTCAGACTGTCGATGCTGTCGCTAGATGGAATCGATAGTTATGGGGTGCAAACACACAATCGCGCCGCGATGCTGAAGAACAGGCGCCAGACGTGAGAAAGCGTGAAGCGTGAAGCATGAAGCAGGGCAAAAGAAGTCGAACCTACGGTAAGCGCCCGCCCGACGATGATGCAAAACCTCCTCCAACGGCTGGTCCCACCCGAAACCGATGACCGAACAGATTGCTGACATAAACATGCCGCATCTCACTGAGTACCAGGCAGCCAACCGTGAAGTCGTTAAGTACCTCTGAAAGGTCATTAGGGAGTACGGATTGTATAAGACGTCGAAGATGTCTCGCCAGGGATGATAAATGGAAAGACAATGCTCCTTGTATGTAGGCAACGTTCAGGCCTTTGTAGGCCGCAACAGCTCAAGACCCGTGCCGTGGAAGCAAGATAGTAGTGGCAGTGATGCATGTACATACGGTTAACATGTGTATACCTGAGCTCAGTGCTATCATGCTTCCATACGTGAAGAATAAGGAAGCGAGAGAACGAAGCTATATGGAATAAAGTGCCTCCTCTGCATCATGGTGTTTCTCCGCTGCTGGGCTTTAATCCCGTCCATCGCAATACGGGTGCTGAACATCCCATCCTCTACGAGAATATAGGCAGTATATCCGCCAGAAGAGGGGTTTAGAGCTCCTTCTGCATCGCTCATGAAGATAACTCTACCTACTCCCATGTTGTGCTGGTGCATGAAGAGCGGCTACCTGACGAACCTGCCTATTGCGGTTGGGCGACCCACAACGGGAGGATGGTTAGGTGGAAGTCCACCTGCTGCAACGGCCGCGCCGTCGTCGTAACATCATCGCAACGAGACGTCTGGGGAAAACTCCCCGATGAACTACCAGACATGGCCATGATGTTATATGGATTGAGTGCGTTTCTAACGCCGCCAAGCTCTTTAACCGTACAGGAGTTGTCATTTTCGACGCCGTTCACTACGAGAACCACAGTCATCAGCTCGTGGCATTGCAGAATCGATGTGAGCACGACATCCTCCAGCTGCACATAAGCAATGGCTTGCCGTGTTACCAGGATCCCTTCGGAATACCTTCCTGGGACTGCAGCCCTGCCGTGATTACAAACACCTTCCAGTCCACTCACCAGGCGACAGGTTGGCGGAAACTGGTTGAGCTTCGCCGCGGACCTCAGCGCACGTTTGAACGGAACCGTGATCGTCCTCGATCCTTCCAGCTTTTAGTATCTCCCGCGACGCATGTGGCGTGCGGAACAGCTCATTGCTCGTATCAAGACAGACTTCCAAGGGAAGATAGGCAGGTACATCGACCAACCACAGGCCGTCACTAGCCGTTTTCCGATATCTTCACAACAGTCTCCAGAGCCGCGCTCAGGCTTCAGCCGCGAGAATAGCTTCCGCTTCAGGCTGACTGCTCTAGCGGCTGGCTGAGGATGCAGTGGCTCACGGATGGCCATGAGCGAATTTGACGTGCAACCGTCGTTCCGATGCGGACACTCATTTCCCCCGCCGCGGTGGCCGAGCAGCATCTCCACGTTTTCGGCGAACCGCGCACGCTGTGCTGTGGCAGAGCCGTAGACAGCGGCGGGAGGAGGTATGTGTATCCCCTCGTTACCGCATCACGGTTATATGTACGTACAGGGACAGCTTCGCAAATGAAAGCTCGCCTGGCAGGAGGAACCGTCTTCGTCGCCAATGTCAACCGAGCACGCCATGGCTGCCGCCGACCGAGCCATCCACAAGCCACGCGGCCACTAGCTTTGACATGAAGCCAATCCTGAATACAACGGCTTCTAAGCCTTCCAAGAACCGCGAACTTGGCCTTCTAGTCTGTGATCATCCCGCGCGTTTCGCATGCGGAAACGTTGCCAGCCGGGATGGCGGTGTCTGTTCCTATCATCTCGACAAGCATCCCCAACAACATTGGTCCGCGACATCCCCACTGGTCGAACCGCCAGGGCCAACGCATATCTCACCTCGATCCAAAGTATCGACTGCACGTCCGCTGCGCTGCGCCCTCGACGACATACCTCACGTCGCGTACCGCCTGGTCAAGACAACATGGCTCTGGCGTGAGCGGCAGTCCAATGGAACGCCCCCACGCTGTCGGGGAAGCTAAAGTACACTGACATTTGTATTGGGTCATTCCCGAATAGGCAAGTGTCGAGAGCGTCCCAACTGGTTTTGACCCGTCTCGCCTCCTTATTTTAGGAATCATCGACTCTCGTTAATCTTACTTCGCTTCCGCTATCTCCTGTGAGACCTTGTTTTATCCCTCCTTGGATCTGGTTCGCTACCGGACGCACGTTGCCACGGAACGGTTTCAGCTCTGCCTATCCTCGATCCAGGCGGACATCCGTGTCGGAAGCTGTCCATCGGGACACGGCACGTCCTACAGTCATTTATCTGGCCTCCACGCCCGTTCAACTTCTCTTGCTCTACCCCAACATTGTACCCCGCAACTTTTCCTTACACAAGTGCTTCAGGCTTGTACCAAGCAGCCAACCTCTCCCGCCAGCCCTGTCTTTTCCGTCTACATGCCTCTCTTCACGCGGATCAAGAAAGCCAAGCAGGCCGCGGACGCCCACAAATCGCAGCGGGCCGACCACTCCGCGCCCTCCTCAACCCCTTATCGCCACGTTCCCACCCATGCTGAGCAGGATGCTCTGTCAGCGTGCCCGATGAGATGGACCTCTGCCGAAGCAAAGGCCAAGATCGAGGCACATCATAAGCGTAAAAGTACGGCCATGTCACGGAGCAGCAGCGAAATCAGCCTTCCCACTCGACCGTTTATGCCTGGAGATCTCTCCATCGACTCCATCATGCAACGGCCGCGTCCGTCCAGTGTTCAGTCGGCTCCGTATGGCTATGCCGGTCCTTCTTCTCGCCCGGAAAGCCGCGTCTACTTCTCCCACGCCAGTAGCTCTCGTGCCGTCAGTCTTCACGGCGCAAGTACCCCTACGACGAAGCGAAGCCCTCTCGCCACCAACTCGTTGACGAGGATCTCCATGGCGGAAGGTATGTCAGCATTGTCGTGGTATGCTGGTCCTGCGTCTAACAGCACTCCATAGAAGATGAGGGTGAAAAGCCCTCCAATTCGGAGGCCTTCGCAACCACGCCGGCCTCTACCGCTTCCAGCTCCAGCTCCAGCTCCCGTAAGCCCTGTCACCCACCAAACCCCCATGGGTCCGTCCAGCACACCAAGGCTAACCAGACCCCCGTCACCGGAGCAGAAGATCTTGAACTCAAACCGCCTGCACCGCACCCTTCTCCGGCTACCCCTCCCGCACCTACGACCCTCGAAATCGCCCATGCCGGTGGTGGCGCCGCCAACTTCACGCTCTTCCCTCACAAGCTTGGCGCCACGGAGGGTAAGGAGGAGGGCATGACGTCGGTCGTTGAGACGGGATCGAAACCCGATTCCACCGTGCCGCCTAAGAAGACGAAGGGTCGTCGGTGGTTTGGATCCGGAGGTGCAATGGCGGTCGCGGCGCACTGAGGACTGATGAATCTTGCTGCTCTACAAGGCAGTGCATTTTCGTTGTCCTTACACCTTCCCATTTTGTTTTTATTTGCGATCCCTCTTTTCTTATTTCGGTTGGTATAGCGAGTTGCATGTCTTGATTTCGATTACACACTGCCTTGACGGACATCTCTTTTGTTCTTTGATCTTGTGTAGCAGCGGAAATAGATATATCAGGCGGAAATCCCTCGTTCGCATCATATGGATAGAGATATATAATACTATTAGTGATATTGCATTGTTTGTTAGTAAATACATAGTTTTGATTTTTCTTATTGTGGCGACACAAGGCTACATTACCAGACCATGGTCGACTTCTTCCTGTCAACTGCTCCACCCACCCACCCACCCGACACCGTTTGCCGATCTGGAGGTCTAGCTAGGGCCTGTGGGTTCCACCCCTCCCCGCCAAGACCTGACAAGGCCGACCTCTCGTTAGGTTTTTCCACTTTCTCGTCTGACCCCACGCCACGGAGCGGCCGCTAGGTCGCGGGCGCCCGGGCATGTTCACCTAGTTCGTTCAAGCAAAAGGCCCGGGGTAGAAAAAAGGATAAGAAGAAAAAAAAATCCCCCCTCCCCCGGCGCGCCGCTGAACCTCTCTCTCTCTTCCTTTCCTCTTCCTTCTTCCTTCCACCTCACCTCACCTCACCTTTTCCACGAGCGACTTCCTGGAGTTTTGCGCTCGTGTGTGTGTCGACGGGAAAGCTCCAACCCCTCCTCCTCCTCCCTCCCCGTCTCATCTTTATCACCAAACGCCTGTTCGATTCGGTTCGATTCGACTTGTGCGACTTCCCCGCCTCCAGCCAGCCAGCTCGAACGACATCGCAACGAAATCGTCATTTCGCACGCCATGGCTCCCAACATGACCGAGGTGACGCAGTCGACTACCACCATAACCACCAACACCCCGCCGACGACGGAATTCGTCGTCCGGCCCAAGTCCGCCCACAGCGGCGGCGGCGGCGGCTCCTACGGCGCTGAGAATGCGCCGCTGGAGCACGGCGCGCCGGTGCTCGTGCAGGAGAGCGGTGACAGCTCTTCTGTTTCCCCTGAGAAAGGCCGGCGGATGGGGAAATGGTATTCGGTGCGGAATTGGAATTTTTCTTATTTCAGGACGAAGCAGTTTTGGTTGGTGTTGATTCTTGGGTACGTGAGAATTCACAGCGGTCTTTCTTCCTCTTGTTAGAATGAGGGGAATAGTGGGTGTGAATGCGGCTGACATTTTTTTATATAGACAAGTCCTTGCGATCTCCCAGACGAGCACGAATACGTTGACGACTTTGCTTGGAGAGAAGGGCACTAGCATGCCTGCGTTTCAGACGTTCTTCAATTACTGTCTGCTCAATATTATTTATACCAGCATCACGTGGTACAAGTATGGGTTTAAGAAGTGGTGCCGGTTGATCTGGAAGGATGGCTGGCGCTACTTTATTTTGTCATTCTTTGACGTGGAGGGGAACTACTTTATCGTGCTGGCTTATCAATGTAAGTGCTGGCAGGCAGAAAACATCCTGATTGAGGATTGATTGCTGACTGCTATATCCAGACACGAACATGCTCTCCGCGCAGCTAATCAACTTCTGGGCCATCGTCGTCGTGGTGATCATATCCCTGCTGTTCCTGCGCGTGCGCTACCACCTCACGCAATACGCCGGCATCCTCGTCTGCTGCGGCGGCATGGGCGTGCTCATCGCCAGCGACCACATCACCGGCTCCAACGGGGGGCGGCCGCAGGACGCCGTCAAGGGCGACCTATTCGCGCTTCTCGCCGCCACCCTCTACGGCCTCTCGAACACGTTCGAGGAGTTCCTCGTCTCCAAGCGGCCCATGTACGAGGTCATCGGCCAGCTGGCGTTCTGGGGCATGCTCATCAACGGCGTCCAAGCCGCCATCTTCGATCGGGACAGCATCCGCACCGCCGTCTGGGATGGCCAGGTCGGCGGCTACCTCACGGGCTACACGCTCATCCTCGCCTTGTTTTACACGCTCGCCCCGCTCATGTTCCGCCTTGCGTCGGCGGCGTTTTTTAACATCTCCATGCTCACGGGGAATTTCTGGGGCGTGTGCATTGGGATTAAGGTCTTTCATTATCATGTCCACTACCTGTATCCCATCGCTTTCGTCATGATTGTTTTGGGCATGTTTGTGTATTTCCTGAGCGAGGGCATGCGGGGTGAGGCGGAGAAGCCGTGGTTGGGGGAGAATCAGGAGGGTGGTGTGGAGGGGATTGGCACGGCGAGGCGTAAGGTTGTTAAGCCGGATGCCGTGGTTTAGGAGGTGGGATAGATGCAAAAAAGGGGGGTTTTGCGGTGGGATGGAAGGAGGGCGGTGATTGGGATGGCGGGTTATTCTTATCTATATTCTTTCGGGATGTCTGATAATGCGCCTTCATGATGATGATCATGATGTTCTCTGCTATGGATCGTTGTATTTTCTTCTTCGATCCTCTCCTGCCTCTCACCGTTGCTCCCCCTTACTCGCTATGACAGGAATGAGCACTTTGACTACCGTCCTACTGTACCATACATCCATGAGATCTACCCCTTGCGCTTAGCTTGTGCTGAAGTGGTTACCGTCCCTTCATTTCTCTTTCTCTTTCCTTCTCCTGTGCTCTTTTCCTCACTGCTCGACGCCCGCCTTCTTTTTAGTATCTCGTTGGTTAGGGAGAACTGGATGGAAGACGTGCAGTGTATGTGTATGTGATTGCGTGTATATATTGGGTGATAGGAACTGTAAATGCTGTATATATCCGTCTTCGCTATGCCTTGAGGCATGTACTCGGCGGACGTTATACTGTACAAGGTACATGTCGATACATTGGATGTACCTCGGTACCTCGGTATCTAGCCAGGTGGGGCGGGCGGGAAGAATCGAAAGCTCAGGTACCCGTACCCGTACCCGTACCTGACATCATCCGACTTCTTCACTTCCTCACTTCCATCCTCTCTCTCTTTGTTCTTTTCCTAGGTACCTACAGTACTACTTCCTCACCTCATGATCGTTCTGATCGTCCGACGACGAGTCACTCTTGAATACGGAACTTGCCACTTATTTGGAATCTACTCATTTCTATACTGCACAGTATCCATTCATCTATCCATCCCGCCCATCTATTTGAGTATCTTTACACCGCTTCTCTCTTGAGATAACTTGGGCTTGGTTGAGTTCTCTCTCTCTTACTCTCTCTCTTTTCTATTTACTTGTGTCTTCTTGGACTTCTCTTTGGATTAGGCGTCGGCGGCTCATTTGTGACCTTCAACATCCTCTTTTCTCTCCTCTATCACGCTCTGCGAGATCGCCCTCCAACAACACCCTCAGCACACCAAAAGAAGAAGGGAAAAGCAAAAGCTACACTTCACAATGTCGACTCCCCTCCACGATCGTCCCTACTCCCTCCTTCTCCTCGGCGCAACCGGCTACACCGGCGAGCTCACAGCCTCCTACATCGCCTCGCACCTTCCCACCTCGCTGCGCTGGGCCATCGCCGGCCGAAGCGAGTCCAAGCTGCGTCAGCTATGCGACCAGCTCGTCCGTCTTGCGCCCGACCGCGTCCCGCCTGCAATCGAGCTGGTGCACGACCTGGCGGATGAGGCTGAGATGCGGGCGCTGGCCCGTCGGACGGGTGTGCTGGTGAGCTGCGTGGGGCCGTATACGGTCCTCGGCGAGACGGTGGTGAAGGCCGTGGTTGAGGAGGGTGGGGGGTATTTGGATTGGTGAGTGCTGGGCTTTTCTTCCTGCTCTCTCTTCCTGCGAGAAGGGCCTTTTGGGTTGTGAGGATGTGCTGACTTTGATGGATATGTAGCACTGGAGAGGTTCCGTGGCATAAGGAGATGATTGAGAAGTATGAGGCTAGGGCGAAGGAGACGGGTGCGGTGGTGAGTATCTTCTTTTTTATACACTCTTTACATGTCTCGGGGTTGGCAGAGACTTATTTGACATTTTGCGCTCGTGTTTCACTCATGCTCGCGCTGCTTTGACACGGACCGCTGTCTTACGTCTAGACCAGCCGAGACAACCTTCCAGCTAACACATTGCAGCTAATTCCCCAATGTGGCGTTGACTCAGTTCCCGCCGACATCATCTGCGTTACGCTCGCCCGTCACATCCAGCGCCAGCATCACGTCCCCGCCACCCACGTCGCATCGTGCCTGCACGCCTTCAAAGCAGAAGCCTCCGGAGGCACCGCCTCCACCGTCCTGACCCTCTTCGACACCTACTCGCCCACCCAACTCGCCAAGCTCATGGCGCAATACGGCCTCTGCGATAAGAAAGCCAAGCCCCAGATCCCACCGGGCAAACCCCTCTCCAGCCTCCTCACGGGCCTGCACTCCATCCCCTACCTCGGCAGCGCCCTAGTCCGCAGCTTCCAAAGCGGCATGGACGTCCCACTCGTCCATCGATCATGGAGCTTGCTCACCACGCAGGCGCAGCGTAACAGCAACAGCAGCAGCAGCAGCGCCGCGACCACCCTGGAAAACCCCGGCTTCTCCCCCGACCGCTTCGTCTTCGAAGAGTACCTGCGCCCGCGCAACGCGCTTCTGGGCTGCCTCACCCACTGGGCCCTCACCCTCGGCACGCTGCTCCTCCTCCTACCCCCCATCCGCTGGCTCGCCCGCCGCTGGATCCACGCCCCTGGCACCGGACCCAGCGAGGAGGAGTCCCGAGCGCATTTCCTCGATGTCCGCGCCGTGGGTTTTGCGCAGGGTGAGCAGGCGCTCGCTCGTGCTCGGCTTTTCTACCGCGGTAGCCTTTACGCGCTTACGGGTTTGACGTTGGGCGAGGCAGCTCGCGTGCTGATGCATATGCTGGAGACGGGTGAGGGGGCATTGCCGGGTGGCTTTTGGACGCCGGCTTGTTTGGGGGAGCGGTATGTGGAGGGTTGTGTCTCTGCGGGAGTGCGGTTGGAGGTTGAGGATCTTTGAGTGGGGGTGGATGAAATCGAACTGTGGTTTGGTCTCTGAAGGACGATGCATGAACATATTCGGGTCATATATTGGTTGGAGATTCTTGATGATTCTTGAGCAGCTTGGTGGAGATCTGGTGGAAATTTGGTGGAGATCTGATGGCACGGTTAATCTTCTTCTTCATACTTTCTTGCACAATGGGCTGGAAAGGAGGAGGAGCCCTGCTTGAGTACCTCACTCAGGTATATTGGTTAGTTGCTTTGGATGAGCAATATGGGAGGAGCGACATAAGGATATGAAAGTGATCTGGAGTGATATCGGACAGTTGGGTTTTGGCGATCTAGGAATATTAGATACATACTGATATACATACATACAATATATATACATACTGACTCTGTTTCCCCCTTTTTCCTTGCATACTTGCTCAGATCACGGGCCGAAGAACGATGCTTCACGCGTTCCTCCGATCTTCGTCCTTGGCTCTTCCCTTGAGCCGTCGCGGCGGGATGCCTTCCCACTCTGAACGAAACCGTAGGATGTGGTTCTGCTCAGTCTCGCACTCTCAGATCGCGTTCCGCTCTTCCTCCTTCTCAGTGAGTAAAGGGGCGTCGAACCCACAGTGAGACTTTTTCGTGGACCTGGCGGGATGGCTTCGCTCCGTAGGCTTCTGGGTACTGTGGATAGTGGTTTGGAGGGTTTTGTGGCTGCTGAATCGTCCTAGATGGGATACGGAAGGCCTTCCTTTGACTGGCATGTCTGGAGGGCTCTTTTGCTTGCTTTCCCACTTCCTTGCATAGGAAATAAGGTCAGCACACAAACAACCCAACCCAACCCCCGCCACCCCATCACAGCGCCCCCTGCATCGCAAAGCTACTCAAGATCAAAACCAGCGTGTTGACAAACGCCCAGACAAACGGAATCCACGTGGACATGCGAAAGTAGCCCGCCTGATAGATGCCCCCGACTAAACCCCCCACCACACCACCCGCAATCACCCCTTCCACCCCGGCCATCAGGAGATACACGGCCGGCACGCCCAAGCCGAAGGCCAGCGCGCCGCGCTTGCTGTGGCGCACGCCCCCCGGACCGCTGCTGCCGCCGCTGCTGCTGCTCCGCCGACGACGACGACGACGACGACGACGCTGGTGCAGCCCCGTGACGACGGCCCAGCCGGCGACGGCGAGGTGCACGGCGGCGTAGAAGAGCAGCGTCCAACAGGTGGTGAAGCGCCAGATGTCGGTCGGGTGGTAGAGGTAGTAGGCTTGCGGCCCGCGCACGGGCAGCGGCCAGTAGAGGGAGGGGAAGGGCGGGGTGGTGTAGCCGCTCGGCAGGAGGGAGGATTGTTGGCGGAAGCTGGGGGAGGGGGGTTAGATGGGTGGTTGGTTTGCGGGGGGGGGGTTTTTGGGGGGGGAGGGCTTACGCCATGGTTGATATGGGGTAGCCCGGAGGCTTTCGTGCGGCAGCTCTTTGGGGAGTGGGAGCTGTTGGTGTTTTTGGGGATATTTATCCGTTAAGGAGTGGTTGTTGTAGTACTAGGTAGTATGTTCGGTATGTGAGGTGAGGTCTCGGACCTTGATGGCTGTTTGCCCTGTTTGCACATTCCCCGGACTTGAGCCGAGGCTCGGGGGAGAGCTCCCGTCCCAGCTTCCCATCACACGTCAACATCCCATCCCTTCCCATCCCATCTCATCCTCTCCACGCTCGTCACCGAGCACACTACACCCTAGCCAGGAAACACAGCACCAACTCACCATGTCGACCATCGACACCCTCCTCACCACCCTCCTCCGATCCCTCCACATCCCCGCCATCCAGCAAGACACGCCCCGGTAAGCGGCTTTTCCCCCCCTCTCCCTTCAACAACACCACTAACCAAGCCCACCCACAGCCTCCTCTCCACCGCCGCCCACCTCCTCACCACCCTCACCAACCCGCACAACCTCACCCTGCTAACCGCACACCTCCTCCGCGCCCCCGCCCTCTGGGACCACCCGGCGGCGGCTGCCGCCGCCGACTCCCGCTTCCACCTCCGCCTCCTCTCCCTCTTCCACGCCGCCGGCCTGCGCGCGTATGAGGATCGTTGCGCTGCGCTCTACCCAAGCCCGGCGCGGGGCCAGCCATCGCCATTGCCGCCGAGCCCGCAGGTGCTAAATGTGACGTTGGAGGAGTGGGTCAAGGCGGTGGTCACGGGCGCGGATGAGCGGAGCGCGCGGTGGAGGCACATGCTGGTGCTGGGGGGCTTGCTGTTGGGGATCGAGGCGGGGCGACGACGGCGGGAGGAGGGGGAGGAGGAGGGAAGGCAGGGGGTAGGTGCGCGCCCGCGGACGGAGGGCGTGCGGATGCTGTTGGAGGATGCGCTGGTGCAGGCGACCGCGTTGGCGGTGGAGGAGGTGCGGTGGCGGGGAGATGCGATGGGTGGGCTGGCGGTGGCGCTGGTGTTGAATCATGTTTTCCCGGTGTTGTCGGAGGGGAGTCGGGCACGGTTGGATTGGGATGGCTTGCTGCCGGTGCTGGTGGCGGCGGCGTATTTTGAGGGCGAGGGATTGGAGGGGGCGTATTTTCTGGGCGCGGTGGATGGGGATGTGGTGCCGGTTGGGAAGCGGTTGAATTGGCCTGCGCGCGCGCCGTCGTTTGAGCGTGTGGAGGGAATCGCGTCGAGGTCGTTGGTGAGTGGGCTTGGGCCGCTGTCACGGCTGATTGCACATGCGGTGGAGAACGCGAGGGATTCGGGGGTGGTGGAGCGCGTGGGAGCGGATTTGGCGGCGTTTGCGAGGTCGTTGATGACGCAGTGGCGGCAGAATCGCATCTCTGGGGTGGATAGCACGGAGGAGATGATTTTCTTACATGAGGAAGCGCGAACGACGACGCTGCCGGTCCTGTGGAGGGTGCTGAGGTCGGCGCTGTTTTCCGTCGTCATTGTGTTGCGGAGTATCGTGGCCAGGACGCTGGGGGATTCACGGCTGGCATCTGATGAAGGTTTGTCTTTCTGCCTTATCCTGTCTATTCACTCCAGCTTACACCTCTCCAGTCGCTCCGGCCATCGCTGCCCAGACCCTCCACACCCTCCGCAGCCTCTACTTCATCTCCGTCCGCCTCGGCGCCCACGCCTTCTCCCAGCACACCTTCGTCTACCTGTCCGCCATCGACATCCTGGCCAACTACCCCCTCCAAGCCGAGTCCTTCCTGAAGGACATCCAGCCCGAATCCCTCGGCCACATCCCCCCTCACCCTCTCGACCGCACCCTGGACCTCTACTTCCTCAACACCGCCGAGCACTTCACCCTCATCCTCTCCCCCACCACCAACGAAACACTCCTCCTCGCCGCCGCTACCCCGTACCTCGCCGCCAGCGCGCACGCCCACCTGCTGCGACCCATCCTCGAAGCCGCGCACGCGCTCACGCTGGCCGTGCTGAGCGCCCCGCACTCCGGCACTACGACCACGCTCACGGCCACGCACCTGCCCTTCTACGTCGCCGCCCTCTTCGCCGTCTTCCCGCGCAACCTCTCCCCGCGCCAGTTCCGCGTCGCGTTCCGGACGCTGATCCGCGTGACGTCGCCCCCGGCCCCGCTCGCGGCATGCCAGCCGGATACCCCCGCCGTGCTGATGGAGTTGCTGCATCATCGCGCGCTCACGGCGCCGACGACGCCGTTGGATGCTGCTGCCGGTGCTGCGGCGGTTGTGGCGGCGCAGGCTCACCCCCCATCTCCTTCCCAGCACCAGCACCAGCAGCCACCACCGGCACCGGAGCCACCGCTGTCGGAGCAAGCAGTGCTGACGCTCACGCTGCTGGACGCGCTGCCTTACCTGCCCGTCCCCTTGCTGGAGGAGTGGCTGGACCCGTGCGCGGACCTGGTCGGACGGATCGCGGATCCGGCGATGCGAGACGCGGTCCGACGACGGTTCTGGGAGGTCCTGGTAGGAGGGGAGATGGAGCCGGAGAAGGGCGTGCTGGCGGTGGGGTGGTGGAATGGGAGGGGGGGAAGGGAGAAGGTTTTAGGGGATGCGTTCATGATGAGTGGGGGGAGGGAGAGTAAGTTGTGAGTTTGTGAGTTTGTGAGTTTGTGAGTTTGTGAGTTTGTGAGTTTGTGAGTTTGTGAGTTTGTGAGTTTGTGAGTTGTGAGTTGTGAGTTGTGAGTTGTGAGTTGTGAATTGTGAATTGTGAGTTGTGAGTTGTGAGTTGTGAGTTGTGGGTGTTTTGTTCTTTGTTGGGGAGGATCAGGCTGAGGCTGGACTCGACGAGGTGAGGTGGGGTGATGGGTGATGAGTGGGTGCGGTGGGGGCGTGCTGGCGGAGCGGGTGGGGCGCCGAGTGGAGATGCCCTGAGATTTTGATCAGTACCCTGATGTTCACTCCCTCTGGTGGTGCGCAGATCTTCGAGATAAGATTTTTCTCGGAGTTTCATCGACGCGGGGAGTAGGAAGGACTATGTTGGTCCTGCTGAGGCTCTTGTTGTGTTGATGGAGTTGATGTTGATATATGGGTCGTGTTCATCTTGACGTTTATGGGAGAGACCAGCTGCCAGCTTGCTTCAAACATCCAAGCATCGTGGTACGCATGTCCGAAATCAGATCCTTCAGCGCTGTGGATTGTGGTTAGCACGCTGGTTCATTTCCTCGAAGGAAGTGGGAGGAGCAAGTGGTAACGATGATGTTGGTCGGTTGGTCGGTGGGGGGGGGGAGAACCGGCCGACGGGGTGAAGTCCGATGTCGCGCGCGCCCGGGAGTCATCATCCATCCACCTGCACCCACCAACCCTGTCCGTCCCAGGTATCCGTACAGGACAACCAACCCCCTCCTTTCACACCCCGCTCCAAGGACCTTCAGACGAGGTCCAAAGAAGGCACGGCAAATCTCGCTTCCGGGTGATGTAGCACCTACCTACCTACCTATTTCCCTTGGGCAGGGTCGGGTACTTCTTTACCTTGTACCTCCCCTCCCTCTCTCCCTCCTCTCCTCCTCCCCTCTCTCCTCACTCATTTCCTTCCTTCTCCCTTCACTCTCCCGTACCGTACGTACCCTTGGCTTTTCCCGCCGCACGAAACGCAGGACCTCGCCGGTGGCGTGAGATCTTCTCTCCTTACTCCCTGGATCGCGGAGACAGCGTGAATGCTCGCCCTGGGCACTCCTCCGTGCCTTCTTCCGCTGCTTCCGCGCGTTTGACGCTGATTTCGCTTCGCAAAGAAAGTGAAGAGTTGCGGTTGCTGCGCGAGAGATGGCTTGGTCGGCGTCAACGGCGGTGGTGCGGCCGAGGCTGAGAACGTTGGATCCGGGGGCGCTGGCGCAGCTCGGGCGTCGCGGACTTGGCGGTATGTTGATTCAGGCTGAATGAATACACGATGCGGAAGAAGAAGGTCAGAGAGCAGAACGAAAACTAATCGTCTCGCCAGTTCTTCACGTTCCCTCACTCTGTCGCCAGCATCAGACCGTCCCGACGGCAGCGGGGAGTCGAACGCGACTGCTGCCGCCGCATCCACCCCGCAAGGTCACCAGGACAAGCAACCTTTTCCACTCCACGTCCGCGACCCCGGCACCTGCAGCTGCAGGGGATGATGCAACCACCCCCGCGTCCATCGACGCCATCCCCTATTCATCCCTGACCGTCGGCATCCCACGCGAGACCTACCCGGCCGAGCGCCGCGTCGCCATCACCCCGCAGAACGTCGCCCTGCTCCTGAAGAAAGGCTTCCAGCAGGTCCTCGTCGCGCGCGGCGCCGGGGCCGAGGCTCAATTCACCGACGCTGCCTACGAGGCCGCCGGCGCCCGCCTGGTCGACCCGGCCGCGGTGTGGCGCGAGAGCGACATCCTGCTCAAGGTGCGCGCGCCGGGCGCGGAGCCGCCGCACGACGAGGTCGCCGCGTTGAGGCAGGGTCAGACGGTCTTTTCGTTCTTGTACCCGTTGCAGAACCGCGGGTTGGTCGAGAAGATTGCGGGTCAGGGCGCGACCGCGTTCGCGATGGATATGGTCCCGCGCATCTCCCGCGCCCAGACCTTCGATGCGCTTAGCTCGATGGCGAATATCGCCGGCTACAAGGCTGTGCTGGAGGCGTCGAATCACTTTGGCCGCTTTCTCACCGGCCAGGTCACTGCGGCTGGCAAGATCCCGCCGTGCACCGTGCTGGTTATCGGCGCGGGGGTGGCGGGACTGAGCGCCATTGCGACGGCGCGGCGTCTGGGGGCGGTGGTCAAGGGGTTTGATGTGAGATCCGCCGCGAAGGAGCAGGTGCAGAGTTTGGGGGCGGAGTTCATCGAGGTGGATGTCAAGGAGGAGGGCGCGGGAGCGGGTGGCTATGCGAAGGAGATGTCGAAGGAGTTTGAGGAGGCGCAGAGACGGTTATTCACGAAGCAAGCACCGAATGTCGACATCATCATCACGACCGCGTTGATCCCGGGGAAACCAGCGCCGAAGCTTATCACTGAAGAGGTGTGTGTAGGTCCTTGCGGTGAGGCTAGACGGAGTGCTGACTTCCCTGCAGATGCTCGAGGCGATGAAGCCAGGCTCTGTAATCGTGGATCTCGCGGCAGAAGCGGGTGGTAACTGCGTCGCTACCGTGCCTGGGAAACTGGTCACTCACAAAGACGTCACGATCATTGGCTACACCGACCTCCCCTCCCGACTCCCCACGCAATCCTCGACCTTGTACTCGAACAACATCACTAAGCTTCTGCTGTCCATGGCGCCGAAAGACAAGCATTTCGGCGTCGATCTGAAGGATGAGGTCGTCCGCGGCGCCATCGTCACTTACAAAGGCCAGATTCTCCCCCCGGCACCGCGACCTGCTCCTCCGCCAGCGCCCGTCAAGCCCGCCAAGGTCGAGGCGAAGGAGACAGCAGTGGCTCTGACTCCCTGGCAGAAAGCGACCCGCGAGGTCAGCGTCGTGACCGGCGGCCTCGGCACCGTGCTCGCGCTCGGCAAGGCTACCGGCCCCGTCTTCATGAACAACGCTTTCACCTTCGCTCTCGCTGGTCTCGTGGGGTACCGCGCCGTCTGGGGCGTTGCGCCCGCTCTGCATTCCCCCCTGATGAGCGTGACGAACGCCATCTCCGGCATGGTCGGGGTGGGCGGGCTCTTCATCATGGGCGGCGGCGTTCTTCCCGAGACGCTGCCGCAGTTCCTCGGTGCGGCGTCCGTTCTTCTGTCCTTCGTTAACGTCTCTGGAGGCTTCGTCATCACCAAGCGTATGCTGGACATGTTCAAGCGGCCGACGGACCCGCCCGAGTACCCTTGGCTTTATGCGATCCCCGGTGTTCTGTTTGGTGGTGGATACATCGCTGCGGCAAGCACGGGTATGGCGGGACTCGTCCAAGCTGGATACCTCGCCTCGTCTGTTCTCTGCATCTCCTCCATCTCCGGCCTGTCCTCTCAAACCACGGCTCGCCGTGGAAACATCCTCGGCATTCTGGGTGTGGTATCCGGTATCCTCGCCTCGCTGCTCGCTGTTGGCTTCACTCCGGATGTCCTCCTCCAGTTCGCCACCGTCTCCACCATCGGCTCCATCCTTGGCTTCGTCATCGGCCGCCGCATCACCGCTACGGACCTTCCCCAGACCGTCGCGGCGCTGCACTCCGTCGTCGGCCTTGCCGCCGTCCTCACCTCCATCGGCTCCGTCATGGCGGATGTGGCCCACGCCACCACCCTCCACCTGGTGACCGCCTATCTTGGTGTCGTCATCGGCGGCATCACCTTCACCGGCTCCGTCGTCGCCTTCCTCAAGCTCGCGGCCAAGATGTCGTCCAAGCCGCACATCCTGCCTGGCCGCCATATCGTTAACTCCTCCCTCCTCGCCGCCAACGTCGGCACCATGGGTGCATTTCTTACCATGGCTCCCGGCAACCCCGCCATCGCTGCCGCCTGCCTCGGCGGCAGCGCCGTCCTCTCCTTCCTCAAAGGCTACACGACCACGGCCGCCATCGGCGGCGCGGACATGCCCGTCGTCATCACCGTGCTGAACGCATACAGCGGCTTCGCGCTGGTGGCGGAGGGGTTCATGCTGGATAACGCGCTGCTCACCAGCGTGGGCGCCCTGATCGGCACCTCCGGCAGCATCCTCAGCTGGATCATGTGCGTGAGCATGAACCGGAGCTTGAAGAACGTCCTCTTCGGCGGGATCGCCCCCGCAACGCCGCAGACCGCGGCCGCGGAACCGCAAGGCGAGGTGATCAAGACCAGCGCGGCGGAGACGGCGGAGGCGCTGGCCAACGCCGAGTCCGTCATCATCGTGGTCGGGTACGGGATGGCGGTGGCGAAGGCGCAGTACGGGCTCGCGGAGATCGCGCGGCGGCTGCGGGAGCGGGGCGTGCACGTCCGGTTCGCGATCCACCCGGTCGCCGGCCGCATGCCGGGCCAGTGCAACGTGCTCCTGGCCGAGGCCGGGGTGCCGTACGACATCGTCCTCGAGATGGACGAGATCAACGACGAGTTCGCGGACACGGACGTGGTGCTCGTCGTCGGCGCCAACGACACCGTCAACCCCGTCGCGCTGGAGGAGGGCAGTCCGATCGCGGGCATGCCGGTCCTGCGCGTGTGGGAGGCGAAGCAGGTCGTCGTCATGAAACGCGGCATGGGCGGCGGCTACGCCGAGGTCGGGAACCCGCTCTTCTTCCGCGAGCGGACCCGCATGCTGTTTGGTGATGCGAAGGGGGGTGTTGACGGTGAGTCTCCTTCATTCTTTTGCTTGCGTTGCGTGTGTGCTGACTTCGTACTTGCAGCGATCAAGCAGGCTTTGGAGGAGAGGGGCGCATGATGGAGATCTCCGGAAGATGTTGCATTTTTCCAAGCTGGATCTGGAAAGGGTTTTCCTTCTTTTCTCTCTACGGTGCCGAGACGTTGGTATGGCATATCTGTGAGCTAGTAAGTTTTATATTGCAGCGAGCCAACAGAAATCCAAAGTAACACCAATCGAATCGTGCTGGGCTGCCACAACAACCACGTGGTTGTCAACCAGGCTGCCAAGACTGGTGATTACCTAGCGTCCGTACCGCTTCTATTGATCTCGAGGCTGCTCCTACACGGTTGTACTGTACATATGTACATACAGACATCTGGCGCAGCTGATGGTTAGCGTACTCTCATGCACGTCTTGATGGAGAGGAATCACAGCTTGAAGGGCAGCTTTTGATTGGCCTGAACAGGGATTAAAAGCCATCCGTCAGCAAAAGCAAACAGGACGCTAACCATCGGCCGTGGAAAGAGAGGCCATTCGTCCGCAGCAGCCGCTATTTCGAGAGGCCCCGGTTCGCCTCTTGGGATCGGCTTTGAGGTTTCAGCCTCACAGGCAGGGGCTTTTATGCACTAAGCTTCGCCCAGGCTGTTGGCATGACCGATGGTTCCCGTGCTGCTTGCTTTCGCTGGCTGGGGGCTAATCAAGAACTGTCCCGCAGCTGTTATTCCTCTCTAGCCATGCGTATACACCTTATATTGAGATATAACGCTAGCCGCCGGGGCGCACCAAGAGACTGTAACTGCACAGTTTCTTGGTAAGATTGACGGTTAGCGGCCTGCTGCTTTTGATGTCAGGTGGCTTTGGATCCCTGCCCACCTCAGACTGAATTACAATCTCTCGATTAAGACGCAGGACGCTAGCGCTAACCACCGGCTGCGCCAGGAGACTGTTACTGTATATTTTGGGGAAACCCGATGCTATTCGGCGTTCCTTACGCAGTAATAATAACCCTGATCGGCTGGCCAACAATCGGTAGTCTGTGGCACTGACGGCGTTCGCCTTGTTAACAGCCGTTAACAGACCGTTGGTGTGCTCATACGCCGTTTTCGCCATGCGTGATGGGTACAAAAGCCCACCACCCTCCGCTCCCATTTCACTGAGGATCCTTGCCCTATCTTCCGGCTTTCCAATGCGCATGGGCGCTTGTCCTTTTATCTGATCTTTTCATCTCTGCACGTTAGCTTTTCGTTTTCATTCACGTCGCCCGCCGTGACCTTTTGCTCACGGGTGGACTTGGACAAAGGACAGGGAAAGAACGACCTCTAAAAACTCGTATAGCGCAATCTGAGCGTTATGGGACCCATCTTGGAGAGCAGCGAAGGCCAGTACATAGGCCAGGCTGCCTCTTTGCCCAAGGACCCGGGTGTTCACCATACGACCGCCGACCTCGTGTGGGATCCTACTCCGGGTACCATAGAGCACTGGAAAAAGGATAGTCACGATCCTTGGACCCACTTCCCTTCCGCAACGAACTTCGATTGCAGCACTCTCTGTGCCTGCGTCCACTCAAGCGACTTCAATGATAGCACATCTGAGAGTCTCTGTAGGAGTAACCTCAAGACGAATGATTCACTCAGCCTGGACCACTGCGTGTCGGAAAGCGATCACTTGGCAGAGGTCGCAACCTTATCGTCATGGCCGAAGTCCCCTTGTTATCCTGAACCCCAGAGGATCAAGCCAGAAGGGCTGGGTACGGTAAAGATAACCGGGGACAATGCGTTGCCGCAGTCGAGAGCTGCATCCGTTGATTCTTCCGAGGCGGCGTACTCTACCGTAGCGTTGCACGATATTGGTCACGCATGCCTTCACTCGCCTGCATCTACACCGAGCTGGTCCGAATGGTCGGATGCAATGGACGACTCGACTCCTGAGTCACCATTTAAGCAGAGTTATATAGAGGCCGTGTCCCACTCCATTTTAGCCGACTTTCTAAAGGCCTATCATAAGGAATTGAGTCAGAGAGGTCAGAGTGATGAGCCGTCGGATGCTCTGGCATGGAGTGAACAGCAGCATAACTGTCCGAACTTGCCGGTCCCGTCTACTACCATAGCGCAGATGAGGCCATGCCCACCTCGCCGAGGGAGGGAACCTTCGGAAGAAGATGATGACGAGACGATGCGAAGGCCATCGAAAATTCGCAAGACCGCCCCCTTGGGCAGAAAATTTGCGTGTCCGTTCCTGAAGCGGGCGACAAATCCGTAACTCGACTGCGTCAAGTACATATACCTCGACACCGTCACCAAGGTGAAGCAGCACCTCGAGCGACGACACGAGATCCCCATCCACTGCACGCGGTGCAACGCCGTCTTTGCGAGCCAAGAGTCTCTCGAGGAGCATGGGAAGCAAGAGCAGGCGTGCCAGCTCGGCCCGCGTTGTGCGTGGGAGGGCATCACACGGAGCAAGATGGTAGTGATCAAGAAGAGAACGCCAAGAAATATGACGCAGGAGGAGTCCTGGTTCATGGTGTACAAGATCCTTTTTTCGGACGAGCCGCTCCCCGCTACGCCATACCTTGAGACGCCACTCTCTGACGAAAATTGAGCGACTGGAGGCCTTCGTCCATCAGGAAGGGCCGCGCGTCGTGGAGGAGTTCACTCGGGACATTCCAGATATGCCGCCGGTTCAGGACGTTCTCCGGAACAGCGTGATGTGTATCATCGGAATCTTGCTCGATCGATGGAGGGAGCGGCAGTGGCAGAACTACCAGCCGGCGGAGGGCTTTCCCCTACACCCCGTCGATGCTGCTGTACCAGGGAGGGAGCTCATACCTCCTGCCCAGTCATCAGCGGTGGAAGCGCCGGTTCCGGAGGTTTTGGACTGGTCTTTATTAAGTAATTGGACCGAGGCGGATGGGTTCTCGAGCGGGGAGGGATTTCCTTTTGCTATTCCTGCGCCGGATGCAGGGGATTCCGGAATTCTGGGCGAGTCTTGAAAACGGAGTCTACGGGATTTTGATCTTTCCTCCTCCTTCACCTCCTCCTCTGGGCTCGGACGGGGTCCGCCATAAGTTGAAAGAGACGCTTTGATGTCTGGGTTAATACTCAGGATCACGATTTCCGTTCAACTGTCAACTCTTATCTGAAGCAAAGCGCTTAATCAGTCTGGGTCCACTTGTTTCTCGAGACGATGCGAGAGGAATGGGTACTTTGATCAATGAAGAACAGGTCTTCCATATACGCCATGTAACTAGCCTTTGAGCTCCTCGTGTACAACTCGATTGATCGAGTATAGATCGATGGTCATCCGTCTTTTGAAGGAGTTGCACGGGCTTTTTTCCTGGTTATTTATGCTTTGCGGACGGTTGTCTCGATTAAAACCATTCTAAACAGTCGAGGCGTCTGAATGACCTGGGGGTTTTGAAGCCATGTTTGGTGAGGATGAGGTGAAGTGAAGACGTTACGTTGACGTCGAGAGGTGAAAGGCACCCCGCTTACGTTCCGTGGAAGCCTGAGCAACGAGAGGCATGCTCATGTGTGCCTGAGAGTGGGCAAGGTGGTGCTGTACAGGCTATCTTGTACACACATTCGTGAGTAATGCTCCTCCGAAGATACCTAGGTCCACAATATGACTACACGTATATACAGTATGTGATATGCACTGCAACGCTAGGCGTCAGAGCATCCCGAGGAGCTTGTGGAGATACACAAATCTTCAATAACTGGAGATAGGTCAGGCAGGCTGTTACAGGCATGGGTCATACTTACTGTGGATAATCCCATATATGAAAACGGAATAGGGATGTTCGAATCCAGAAATGTAGGAGGTCTATAGCACCATGCACTACTAATTATTCTGCAGAAGCACAAGGGCAGCCATTGAATCAAAGAGAGGGATAGAGGCCAGCAATGCTCCAGTTTTTTGATTCAATATACCACTAGTATCGGGTATTCCTACTGTGAAAGGCAATTGAGAAACACATTGTTAATGTCGAGGCCGCGCTTGGAGACGGTCTTTTACAGTCCTATCAGACCTACCTCCCCTACCTTAGCACTTCCCTCAACCACTCTTAGAAACCCACCAAGCGCTCCTTTCAACGCTCCATTCCTTCCTCCAAGATTGCCAACATCCCCCACTGCAACCCCACAAACCCTACACTCCCGTGGTCCTCGCCCTCCCATACTTTCTTCCGCATCCTGTCGCCTAAACGTCTACTTCTCTCCAGCTGCGCGGCCACCTCCTCGCACCAAAACCCCATCTTACGCATCTCGCCTTGGCGCCGCCGCTCCTCCCAGTCCTCGTCACTCTCCCATGGCTTGCGCTCCGGATGGTCTTCCAAAGACCCGTAGCCGAGGTAGAGGCTGGGCGTCACAGGCGTCGCAGGGGATGAGAGGAAGGAGGTAAGGTAGGGTAGGATGCTGGCCTCTCCGAACCAGATGGAAGGGGAGATTGCAATGTAGGCGTCGAAGCCTGCCTGGGAATCGCTGGCGGAGGTAAATAGCGCGTAGAGGGCGAAGAGACCACCAAATGAGTGTCCGAAGAGAGTGGAGTGCGTGATGAGACCGGAGGGAAAAAGGGAACGGATGAAGGGACGCACGTGGTTGCTGATGAAACGAAGGAACTGGGCGGCACCACCGGTGTGAAAGGGTGCTATGGATGATGATGAGGAGGAGGAGGAGTCTTTCCGGCATTGACAGGTGGTGGGCTGATGGCAAGGGCGGGACTGGTGGCATGGGGGCGTGAGGTCGTAGTTGCGCCGGCTGCTGTAGGGTAGTTTGAGGTTTGGGTAGCCGATGGCTACAATGATAGGGACAGCGCCAGAATTCTGGAGAACTGGGAATAAGAGGGCACGCCGGGCGATTTCCGTACCCGCGCCGAAGAAGGCATTGCCGTCGACACAGTAGCTGGAAGGGATTTGACGTCAGTGAAGAGGTTGGCGGAGGTCATGGATGGCTTGATCAGAGGAGCTATTGGTTATGCATCCACAGGAAACGATGGCTGGAAGCACAAGGAGGGGAGAGTGAACGCCTCAGGTGCTGGCAACGAGGGCTATCAGCTATCCAAGTAAAAGGCAGAAAGCAGAAGGCAGGTAGCAACTTAGACGTGAATGAGGACAACGGAGTACCTCAGTATTTCGCTGTCGTAACTTCTTGCTTGTGCCATCCGACAGCATATAGGGGTGGGGAACGAAGGAAAAGGAAAGGTTGGTAAATAAAGGCTAAGTGACACGAACCCATATGACGAAGGAGAAAATGCTACTACTCACAGGATATTCAGCTCCGCCCTCACATCCTTAGGACCTTCCCATGCAACAGGCCAGGACACCTGAATCCGGAAGACGTCCCCTTCGTCACTTTTGAGGTCCCACTGCCTGGCGCTTGTCCATTCGATGGCTGACATGCCTGCGGGTCGGGAAGGGAGGGAAGTACACAGAAGTAACGCGAGGTCACTGCAAAATGGTGGTTAGAATTAGTAAATTAAGTATATGTATATACATATACCATAGACCAATGCCTCACTTGTCCGACGTCTGGCCCGGAACCGCTCTTGCGCTGATGCGATCAGATAATTATGGATTGCCAAGCCTCCGCTCCGCTTGGCAACGACTCATCACTACCTCACGCGGCAAACCACACCCTCGCGCTGTTCACCCATCAGATTATATTACTTTTCGGACCGATGCCGCTTCACCTGTCCCCGGCGGCGGAGGTGACGGAACACCTTTACCGCGTCGGTGCGTTGACCGGATCTGATCGGAAGTGATTCACTACTTTGGAGTGGCAGAGCGGCATGAAGTGCAGCCCGGGCTGGTAGGTTGCTGAAGCGCAGGCAACGGACTCATACGGAGCGGAGTAGCTTCCCTTCGTCTGGTCAGTATGAAGGCTGACCGTCTTCCATCAGTTGCACTCTATGAAAGCTCTCACATATAACATTCTCGGCAGAGGAATTCAAGAGAATACATTTGTCCTCCTATTTAGGATACCAGATACTCATTCGGAATATACAATGGCATCGAGTCCTCCCACATGCTATCCGTCAACAGCCTCTTTCCACTCCCGTCTGCTTCCATCACCATGATCTGTCCGTACGGTTGGAACGTTTGGTCGTACCCGGCCGCCTCTTCGCGAAACCCATACATGCCCGTGCTGAACAGGATCCGTCCATCCGCACTCCAAACCGCATGCGCATCATTCGCACCGCTCGACGTGAGGACCGGCAGATCCGTCCCATCGGGACGAATGGTGCAGACGTCAAAGTTGGTGTAGCTCACCTTCCGCGTGAACACGATGCGCTCCCCATCCGGACTCCAGCCAGGCAAATTGTCGGTCGCGTTTGTCAGGAACGTCATCTGTTTCGTCTCCAAATCCAGCAGCCGCAATCCGTATCGCAGACCCCACTCCCGGTAGACCAGGTATCGACCGTCAGCGCTGTAGCTTGGAAAGCCCGAGTGTACCGTCCCATCCGTGAGGGCTTCGTAGTAGGATCCATTCGCAGTGACGCGGTAGATGCGCGCCTTGCCCGTCGCTCGCGACTGGAACCACGCCCCCAGCCCAAAGGCAATCCAGGAGCCGTCCGGGCTCCAGGCGGGCTGGAAAGCACCAGCGAGCCCTTGGCTCACGAGTGACGCATTCAACGTGTTCGTTGAAAATGTATCGAACACCATCTTTTCGTTGTTCCCAGACGGATCCATGCTCACAATGGAGCTGTTGCCCAGTTGCTTCTGGGTGATGGCCAACCGCCCCTGTCGAGACAGCATCGGGAATACGTCCGTGAAGCGATAGTCCCACTCCGGATCCCAGGAGTAGAGCGATTTCTCCATTGGTCGGACGGGCGTGAAGCTTTGCTTCTCATACACGAGAGTTTGACCGTCCGGAGACCAGGAGGGGGAGCGGAACGTGCCGAGGAAGCCAGTGTGGTTGGCACCCGAAGTGGAGGCGTAGTAGATGCCTTCATTGTCGGTGCCTTTGAGAAGGTAGCCGATCGTATCATTCGAGATGTACTGCGGCCACATCTTAAGCCCGGTGCCGGTGGTGTGTTCCACGCGGTCGGTGCCGGTTGCGAAATCGACGGAGACGATCTGGCCGGTGACGCTGGCGACAGATTCCGGACGGTGCGCGCCCCAGGTGTTTTCAGTGGTGAGCTCATAGTAGGCAACGCGCTTGCCGTCCGGCGACCACTTGGGAGAGCCGAGGCAGTATCCCGATTTCGTCGCCAGCTTGCGAAAGTCGGTGCCGTTGGGCCGGATTACATAGATGGAGAGTTCCTGGGTGTGTTCCCATCCGGTCCCGTTACCGTGGCCGCGCCATTGGGTGTTGCGGTCCGATGAGAACGCGATCCATTCCCCGTCCGGCGACCAACTCGGCCGGAAGTGGCCGTCTGGGAGACTCGTGTTGCCCTTGACTGCGTTGGTGTTGGTCAAGTTGTACTGGTCGCCGGTGTTGAGATCCTTGACCCAGATGTTCGCTTTGTATCCGTTGGCCGTCGAGACATAGGCGATCTTACTGCCGTCAGGAGACATAACACCGGCATCTTCGACTGACGAGGTCGCCACCAGCTTTTCCAAACCGGTGCCGTCCGATCGGCAACGGTAGAGATCAGCGTTGCCGTCCCCGTTGCGCTCGCTAGTGAAGGTGATCCATTGCCCGTCCGGGGAGAAGGATGCGTGATAGTCGAATCTGGACTCGTTGCCGAGCAGCCGGCGCTCGTTGCTGCCATCGGCATTCGCGATATACAGTTCGGAGACAGAGGGGGCGATCCTGTTCATTAGAAAGGCGCCCTTCTTGCCGAGAGCAGGAAGTCCGCGGGCGGAACGCGCTTTGAACATGGTGTCGAAGCCAAGCTCGAGATTGCCTGAATCACCTGTCGAGGGCATGATCATACCCACGGCGAGGCTAGCGCCCGCCATGATGCTGAGGATCGGGCGCATGGCGACAAGAACTCAGATAGGTTCAGGGAAAGTGATGCGCACGCAATCGGGCATGCATAAGAGGAAATCCAGGAGCGGGACTACGGAGCTTTATATTTCACCCGTCTGCAACGCAGGGCAGGAGCACAATCATATCGGATTCGAAACCCACAGCAATGAAAACTGCTCCTATTACCGGGGCCAGTGACGGAGAGCAGGTTACGTCCCTAACGACATCATTGGGCAAGCGGCAGGGCTTCTGCCGTTCATCCCCTGGCTAGGGCCCGTGATGACAGTGGAGACAGGACTTCTGTATCTGGATGCTTTTTTTGGTGTCCGGGCGCAGCATGAAAAAGCTATCACCTCCACCTCGACGATTGGGCACAAATCGAGTGCTCGGCGTTTCACATCTCTAATATCCCGCGCCTATCACGCCTGTACGTATTTCGACCTAGCCTCCCGGGAGCTCTCCTCTCCGTTCCTACGCTCGCCGATCTTGAAACGGGGCAGTCTCTACGCACCCTTGTCAGCGAGCGAGCGATGGTGACAGAACCTTTCTATTCTAGCCACACAGGATATGTTTACTCGCGTTAAGACTCTAGTGGAAGATTAGCTACTCTTTCTCTGCCGCAGACAAGCATACTCTCCGTTAACGTCACGTTAGCCACGAGCAGCCAGATAACGCCGAGGGTACGCAACGCAAGAGAATACAGCCTCAGCCTATCCGGGGACCATACCATGGTCATACCTTCGGCTGTAGCTACACGGCCGATGATCCACTCCGCGAAGCTGTCGAGCGGAGGCAAGAATTATCTTTCGTACACACGGATAGCATCTCCGCGAGTAGCGCCATCAGATATGCCCCAAACTTCCCCATGTCCCCTGTCCGCCTCTGTCCCTGGCCCCACACAGCGAAGATCTTCAACAGCCCGCCCGGGCAATTGCCGACACCGGAGCACAGGCTGGCGAACGGAGGCTCTTGTTCTTACATAAATTCACGGCAATGCCTCGGCAGACATCCCCCCCGGAAAGACTCGTCGTTACGAGATGCGACGCTAAGGTCACCGCCCTGGCCCCTGATTTCCACCTTTATCCTGGTCTTCCTTGGGCGGATGTTTGGTTTGTCGTTTTCTCTAGGCTGTGCGCATCTTCGCATCAAGGCTGTACATGAACTCTCTGGGATTTGATTGGTTACGACCTTCTCCCCGCAGAGATAACGAAGCCTTGTCTGTTCTGGTCGCAGGTACTTTCCCCCCCGCGAGCATGATGATTGGTCAACGCTGACACTGCTCAGCCTCGGGTTGATTGCGTTGACTGCGTCTCGGAAAACTGCCGACTACAACAGCCACCCTCTTCTATGAATACATGCAAGGTCACTTTCTGGCCATTCCAGACGGGGCTACACTGGTATCTTCGTCGATCGTGAGGGTGCCACGTTGAAGAGGAAAGAAAAAGCATTTTCTAAACCTTGTTTTTTGTTTGCTCCTATTCATTCCTCCCGTCTCAGAGGCGGTGTGATGTGATAAAGTGCGTCTACAACAGCTGCGCCTCCATGCTATCGTATGCTATTTCCAGACGAAACCGACCGGCAGAGAATAGACATGGTGGAATGAGGTGAATGCAGCCGTCTGTTTGGCCGGCACCGAATAGACGGAAGCAAGGCCAGGAAAGCAGAACGCTGCTCGATATGGGAACGATCTCAACGTTAACTGGGGCACTGTCTGGCCTCACGGAACACCCATGGCCATCATCCCCAGCCGTCCAACGTCACTGCCACCAACGAAAGGTTGCGAGAGAAGCGTCCGCGTTCTGGAAAGACCGGCTTATTTATAGCCATCGGTGACAGAGTTCGGGACGTGAGCTGGCGCGAACGTATTACAAGCCGAAACGACCGAGTCTGGGCCTTATACTCCCCAAAGTGCCAGGATACATTCCAGATTGGAATGGCAAGGGTGATATGCGGATGCTATCAAATGACATTCCCGACCACACGAAGTGGATTGGCTTCGTTCGTAAGAGGATTCGTCCCCGGTTGCGAGTAAAAAAAGAATAAAACCGGATTAAATAAGCAGCAGGGGGCTGACAAGAGAAGAGAAGCCATCTATTCAATGGTGCAGGGTATTGCGAACGTTCTCCAAGAGTGAATCTATCTTACAGCCGAAAATGAAAACTCCGCCATATGCCCGTGTCGCCCCAATGTCATGACATGGGAAACGAAAATCAACAATATGATGTATGATCTCGATACTAGCTGGTGGGATTGAATTTATACATAGGTCCACTGATTGCCGGTCCCAATGCATTATCTCTAATAGGAATATCATGTCTCCCAGGAGAGAAGACCACGCCGAGGAGGGAGGGGAGGTCTTAGAAAACGCCCAACAGGCTGCCATGGCCGGCCCACTTCGCGGCAGCCAGGGCGAAGCTGCCGAAAAGCAGGCAGGCGCCGGCATAGTCGCCGACGGCGGCCCAGCCGCTGGCGTCGATGATGGCGCCGCCGATGGGGGGACCACTGAGGCCGGCGAAGCCCCAAAGGCCGGTGCTGACGCCGAGCATGAAGCCGATGCTGCCGGGGTTGCGGGTGATCTTGGCGACGCAGGCGCTCATGAGGCTGACGATACCGCCGACGACGAGGCCGAGCAGGGCGGCGACGACGAGGATGGCGGCGTTGGAGACGACGCGCTGCCAGCAGAAGAGCAGGACGGCGGAGGCGGCGCTGCAGCCGATGAGGATGTTGTACACGCCGATCCGGTCGCCCATGATCCCGGCGCCGAGCCGGCCGAAGAAGCTGGTCCCGTTCAGGATGGCGGCGCTGTAGAGGGCGAGGGTGGAGCTCATGCCGCGCGCGGCGGCGAAGGAGGGCAGGTAGAAGAACGGCACGAACATGCCCCAGATCAGGAACCAGACGGCGAGGAGGGTGAGGAGGTAGACGGGCCGGCGCAGGGCGGCCCAGTCGGCGCTCTTCCGGCTCGGCGGCAGCCGCGGCTTCATCACGCTGGCGGCGAAGAGGAGGCAGGCGAGGACGAGGAAGCCGCAGATGCGGACGCTCCAGCCGAAGCTGAGGCGGTGGTGGTAGAGCAAGCGGTTCAGCATGATGGGGAAGATGACTCCGCCGATGGAGGAGCCGGCGACGACGAGGCCGAGCGCCATCCCCCGCTTCCGGAAGAAGTAGTGGCTCACGATCGCGAGGGCGGGCGAGAAGATCAGGCCGATGCTGAGGCCGCCCAGCAGCGCTTGCGCGAGGAAGAATTGCCAGTACGTGTGGCAGAGCGAGGTCATCATGATGGAGAGGGTGTAGGCCAGGGCGGCGGGGGTGAAGGCCTAGAAGGGGTGGAATTAGCATCGCGATGGTTTTGAGTATAAGAGAGCTCGTCCACTCACCACCAACCCGTACTTGTCGAACAGCGGGCCGCCGACGAAGCCTCCGGCAAACTGGAAGAAGATCTGCACGCTCCCGATCCAGCTGATGTCGTCCGGCGTGTGGTCGGCGAGCTGGTGCGTCTGGTAGTACTCCTGGTAGACGCCGAAGGCGTTCAGGTAGCCGAACGTCGCGAGCATGGTGGCTGCGCCGCCGATCACGGCGAGCCAGGCCTGCTTGCCGCCCTCGGGGAAGGAGGCCGGGTTGAAGTGAGAGGGCGCGGCGGCGGCAGGCTCAGCCTTTTCTGGGTCGCCGCCGTTGCTGAACGAGCCATCGCCGGCGGATTTGGGTCGCTCTTCGTCGACGGGCACCGCGGTGGTGTCGACCTTGTCCTCCGCCTTGCTTTCGACATCCAGGTCCTCCTGGCTCAGCCTCGGCGTGGGCGCGTCGTTGGTCACGGCGGCGGCCATGTTTTTGCGATGGGGGCCTGAGTGGGGGGTGATTGAAGGAAAGCAACGGATGGGAAAGGGGTCGGTCGGGTGAAGGCTGAAGAAGAGGACAGAGTCGCTGGAGAGACGAAGCTGTGAAACTCCATCGACGGGGTACTTTTTTCTTTTCCTTATATGTTTTGACCCCCCCGGGCGCCTCCTCATCAGCTAATGTCACCAATTCTGCGTGGACCATGCCTGTTTGGGTGAAGCACGCGGAGATGCGATGGCCGACCGATCTCTTCGTGCGGATCTTAGCCGCATCGGGTAAAAAGCCGGCCGACGCGGTCCGGAGTTAAGAGCCCGTTGCCCGACGCGCGCACTTCTTAACCCCCGTCTCGGCCGACCGCTGCCCCCCCTGGACGCCAACCGACGACCGACCTCCGTTTCGCGAGCAGATGGATGCGCCCGTGACTGAAGCCGGTGCCAAGCGTCGGAAGCGCGTCGTCAAAGCGTGCTCGCAGTGCCGCCTCCGCAAGATCCGCTGCGATCTGACCCGCCCGTGCTCCCAGTGCGTCCGCTCCGGCCGCGGGAATGGCTGCACCTATGCCGTGGAACATCTGCAGGGGCCGGCGGAAGGCGGGAGGTCAGCCGCGCAGGCGGCGTCGGGAGGAGCCGCGCCGTCTTACCGCATCCCCACCCCCACCAGCCTCGCCTCGCCTGGCCGCTCCGCTCAGTTCATCTTCCGCGCCCAGCCCAGTCCGCACGCCCTCCCGCCGCATAGCGAGACGGTTGTGGACGGTCTGAATGAGAGGAGCGAGCCTGCGTCTGAAGAGCACCGTGATGAATCGTACCATGGCCTGCACTGGTATGGTAGCTATGGCGTGGATAAGTTTGTGAGCCCCCTTGATGGCAGGACCGTCGTCAAGCCCAAGGAAATTTTGCGCGGCGAGAACGACACCACGACGTATCGCGGTCGAAGTAATATTGGCATCTTCTTGTCGCAGGTAAAGCCCTAAGGTCTTAAGTTACACGAACGTATCATTCACACCTCTTCCAGTTCGAAGACATCGCCAACTTTCTCAGCACTTCCAAATCCGATGAAGTCGCTGCGCTCAACACCGTCAAGCGCGCCATGTGGCAGCAGGGTCAGGAGCGCATCAGCAAGTTGTCCCCGGCCGAAATGCAGCATATGCAGGTCATGCGAGATCTCCTGCCTCCGCGCCCCCACCTAGACAAGCTCATCGACTTGTACCTCGACATTGGCGAGTCTGTTCATCGCATCCTTCACATCCCCACGTTTCAGGAGCAATACGCCCAGTACCACCTTCAGCCAGAGCTTGCCAGTGGCCAGTTCCTGGCTCTTCTCCTCGCGATTTGCGGCAACAGCTCCTGCTACGTCTCCGAAACGGTCTCCGTCAATCACCCGAAAGACCCCATCCCGACGTGGCTGAACGCCGTCTGGACCTGGCTCACCATCCAGCACACCAAGGCTGCCCACCTCAGCCTCACCTTCCTCCAGATCTCCTGTCTCCACCTGCTCGCCTACGAGGCCAACGGCCTGCACAGCGACCACGCCTGGATCACCGCCGGGATGGCTATCCGCACCGCCTTTGCAATGGGCCTGCATAAGGATCCCACCACCTACGTCCGCGTCTCGCCATTCCATGCCGAGATGCGTCGCCGTCTGTGGTATACCATCCTCGAATTGGACCTCCAGACCTCTCTCGACCTCGGCATGCCCATCCATGTCAACAGCGCTGACTACACCACTGCCACGCCCCTCCACGTCGACGACGCCGAGATAACTCCAACCATGCCCTCACTTCCCCCGCCCAAGCCCTCAATCGTCTACACCCAAACAACCGCTTTCCTTCTGCTCTCGCGCTCGCTGCCCCTCCGCACGAACATCGCCGCCGCCATCAACGGCCCGCAGCCCGCCTCCTACGCCACCGTCCTCACGCTCGACACCGCCCTCCAGCCCTTTCTCGCCGAAGCCTGGGCGCTCCACCAGTCCCACCCAGACAGCTTCACGCCCACTCATCTCCTCATCCTCCTCCACCGAGCCCAGCTCGCCCTGCACCGTCCTTACGCGCCCCTCTCCTCCCTCGACCCACGCCACCTGCACTCCCGCCATCGGCTCCTCGACTCCTCCGTCGCGATCCTCAGCCTCATCGACGCGGCCATGCGCCGCTCGATCTCTACCTCCACCCCCAGCAGCGGCGGCGGCAAACCACCCATCCGCAACCCGACCGCGCGCACGGGACCCTGCGACGACGACGCGGCCGGCCTCTCCATCGGCCTCGGCGGCTTCGGCAAGGACGTCGCCGCCGCCGGGTTCGGCGTGTGCTGGGAGCTTGTCACACAGGTGCGTCTCTCGCCCTCCCCACCCTCTCCTTCCACCACCACCACCACCCCCTCCAGCATCCCGGCTCCGGGCCCCCTCGCCCACCTCGAAGCCTCTAAGCACGCCGCCCTGGCGTCGCTGGTCGAGAACGCCGCGATCGGCCTGCTGCTCGACGGCGCGCGCGAGAGTACGTCCGGCAACTGGCGCGTGGTGGGCTGGCTGCGGATGGCGCTCGACCTGGTCCAGGTGGCGCGCGCCGGCGGCACCCGCGAGGAGGCGGAGCGTCGCATGCGCGCGAATCTGCGACGCAATTTGGAGGTGCATTGGCGCCGGCTGCGGGGGAGGAGGGGGGCGAGGGCGGCGGGGGAGGTGGGTGGGGAGGGGGGATTGGATGGGGGGGAGTTGATGGGTGCGGCTGCTGTGACGTCGATGGGGGTGGGGGAGGAGAGGTGTGCGGTTGGGGAGGCGGTGGGGAGGGCGGTGGAGGGGTTGAGGCGGAGGGAGAGGGAGAGGGAGGGGGAGAGGGAGGGGGAGGGGGGGTTTGCGGATGAGACTGCTGTGGATGATGTTGCGGTGTCGGCGGGCACGCTGCCTGATCCTGTGGCGTTGGGGGTGGGGCTGGGGATGGGGGGCCTGGATACGGGAATGTTGAATGTGAGTTCCTCTCTCGTTGTTTTCTCATCTGTAAGTGTCCTTGCTGATATCGTTCCTCGTTCCAACAGTTCACCGCCGACGCAAGTCTTTTTGACTTCAGCGGTGATCTCGATCCGTTCCTCGTCCCTTTTACTGAGGAGGGGTTTCCTTTCTTGTAGTCAGTCCGTTTGCTGATAGTGCAATTTATGTGGTGTTTATGCGTCTGGTTCGTTATAGAGATATCGTGCTCTTGCGTCTTCGCCTTGGTTCTCAGGCTAGGAAGTGCGAGAGCCCCGCTTGAGCCTTTTGTGGAGTGCCTGTTTAGGAAGTTGGAGGCTTACTCTGAGTAGCCTGAGGTTTGCTCTACGTAGTCGAAGGCCCCTCTGTATAGGTACCCAGAAGCCTCATAAAGGCCCCTCATCAGCCTCAGGCGCCCTCGCACGGCCCGTTCCAACCGACGTCAGTTTGTCTTTGAGACGCCAAAGGCCCTCCATCCACCTCATTCCTCACGACATCCACCCTCATGGCTGACGAAGCGCTCCGCGACGCCGAAGCTCTTCCTAATCTCATGGACCACCATGGGGCTAATAATGCCTTGCGAGAGGCTAATGATGCCTTGGAAGAGGCTAATGATGTCCTACAAGAAGCTTATAATGCCTCACAACAGGCTCATAATGCCTTACAACGCACCTACAATACTCTGCAAGCGCACGACACCGCCGTGACCGCAGAGTTAACACCCTGCAAGCTGAGCACAATACTCTCCAAGAACAACACAACACCCTACAAGCCCAGCACGACGCTCTCCACGGCTGCTACAACACCCTGCGCGCACACCACGACGCGCTGCAGGAGCAGCACGACGCTCTGCACGAGCGGTACATCGCTCTCCGAGCCCGCCGTGGCGCTGCTAGGATCCAGCGTAGTATCGCGGGCGCAGATGAGCTGCCGTCATCAGCCTGCCCAGCGGGCTTAATGTCGGCCAGCGGATCGGATCGGATGCGGGATGCTAATCGATCCCCCTCGCGGACGTCGTCTGTGATGGGATTTCACGCCCGACCTAGGACGCCGGGGACGGATAGGCGGCCTGGGAAGCGGTTGCGGGTTGGCGGGTCCATCGGCAGTCCGTTTCATTCTGGGTCCGAGTCTCCTGGGTCTAATACTGATCCTCATCCTCCGGCCTCCCGGCCGATGTTTAATCCTCCGGTGTCTCGGCCGGCGCGTCATCCGATGGCGTCTCCTAGGCTTAATCCCGTGGTCTTGCCGGCTGGTTCTTCGCCCTTGGCCGCTCAGGGTCGGCTTGAGATGTTTAATACGGCGCCTACGCAGCTGCCGTTGCTTAATTCACCGCGTTCCGCGGCGTCGCAGCCGGGATATAATCGCTTTTCGACGCGGAATCGTCGGCCTGGACTTAATCCTGCGGCTGTTCAGCCTGGTTTTAACACGCCGATGGTGACTTACGGATCTCTCGGTAATAATCGACAAACTACTAATCGGCCCCTCGAACGAGGAGCGGTGGTCCTGGACGGTGGCCGACAGATCTTCTCCCCGCCTGCTCCTCCTAATAACGCCTTCCGGACTCCTCATGGCTCTTCTCCGCCACAGCTTAATCCGCTACCGCTTAATCCGCCACCGCTTAATCCGCCACCGCGCAGCCGCCCGGAGACGCCGTTGGAACGGAGGCCACCGCCGGCGCCCCAGACTATAATCGACCTCTCAGACGACGAACCGGCCGCCATCTCCGACCAAGCCGCCGAACAGCTCATCGAGCAGCACATCCCCTCCCTCACCCTCATCCCCACCCTCACCATCTTCTTCCTCCACCTGCACATCTTCCGGGACGGGCGAGCTCGACCCTTCCGCGAGCTCATCGCGGCCAACCGCCCCACCGCCCTCGCCCTCCTCGCCGCCATCGACACCATCGTCCGCGCCCAGCGCGCCTTCGGCATGTCCCGCTTCCGCCGCCTGAACAATGCCGGCATGCGCTGCGCGGCCCACTACAACCTCGCGCATTCCGCCCGCCCTTACCGCTATCATGAGCCGCATACGGCGTGCGATTTTTGCACGAATACGGGCCGCCCGTGTGTGCGGTTGGGGGAGAGGGAGACAAGGGTGGTGCTGTATCCGTTGGCGTCGGATATCTCTCTCATCTTCCCCATTTTACTGCTTGAAGTGATGGGGATTATATAGAGCACGTTTTCATCCTTATTTAAGTATTTTTCCGTTAAGCGCACCGGGTCACATATTATACGAGCATCAGATGGAGAAATTATATATGAGAAGAGTATTATATAGCAGGTACGAGAAGTAATGCCTGGAGGGCGCTTAGCATCAGTATTTAACCAATACATGATTAGAACTGATTAACCTCCCTCCCTCCTATCCTCTTTGATGCTCACAGATTAGATAATGGCGTCAGTATTCGTTCATCGGCAGAGCATCAGGATTACCCAACGGCGGAGCGTCAGGATTATTCGACGAGCATTGGAGTTAGACGGCGGCCGAGCATTAGGATTATTCGGCGGCGGAGCGTTGGGGTTATTTAACGGCGGAGCGCCAGGATTATCCAACGGCGGAGCGCCAGGATTATTCGGCGGCGGAGCAAATCGATTATTCGGCGGCGGAGCAAATCGATTGTCCGACGGCAGAGCATTGAGATACTCAATCCTCCGTCGTCCGAGGACACGCTCCGCGAATTCTCCGTAGCCTCGCGCGACCAAGTCCTGCATGGTTCCCTTCTGCTGCAGGTCGACTTGGCGGGAGATCGATGCGAACGCCCGCTTCGACGCTTCCCGTTCCCGGTTCGCGTGCTCCAGCGCCGCCGTCGTTCTCTGCAACTCGGCGGTCAACCGCCCGTTCTCGGTCCGCAGACGGTCCCCCTCGGCCAGCGCCTCCGTGCGACTTTGTAGCGCGCCGACGTTGCAGGCCAGCGCGGTATTAAGTTTGTCTTCGAGCTCGGTGATGCGCTCGCACCGATTATGGTTGTTGCTATTAGCTTGAGCGAGCTCCTCGTGCAAAGACTCCCGCTCGGTATGGTATTCCTTCTGCAGCCGTTGCAGTTGGCGGAATCGATCGTTCGCCCGCTCCCGCGACTGCTTATTTTCCTCGAAGAGGAGATCATAGCTCCGCATCAGGGCTCGGAGCTCCGGGGGATCATTCGTGACCACGATTTGCAACGGCGGGTCCCGGGCCCTGGCGAGCTCGGGCTGAGCATCACACAGCTCACTCCGGAGGGTTTCGGCTTCGGCTTGAAACCAGGCCACGCGCGGGTCCTCTAATATGGGCAGGGGGGATGGCGAGCGGTTAGTAAGATCTCTGATCTCTTGCCGGAGGCGGTCCTCCTCATCTCTTAGCTCGGAGACCTGCTTCCGGAGCTCTTCTACCTTCCGCTCCCGCGCTGCCAGTTGCGTCTCCAGCCGATTTTTGTCGGTGCGAAGAGCTTGCATGGCCTCGTCGTGCTGCGCCTGTAGATTATGCAAGGCCTCCTGCCCGATGGGATTAACGGTGTCAAGTTGCATCTATTCCGCGTCTTGGTCCCGGAGGAGATTAGTAGGCTGTAGCGCAGCCGACGGATAAGGATTATTTAGAGCTATAGTTCGTCAGCTCGATGCTAACCTCGACCTTCACGTGTGAGACAGCGGAGCGAACTTACCGTCGATCGTACGATAGACCGCTGTGATTAAGCCTTCGGAGGCACCGATTATGCGCCTTTGTTCGGCGATTATGCGCTCAGCAGAGCGGATTTGCTCTTGCTTTCCTGGATTATGGTATGATACCCAGAGATTATCGGATTTTGGGCATCGCCCGGATTAGACGACGGGGTGGCCATTTTCAGGGGATTTTGAGATTTTCCGTCGTGGAGAGGAAGAGACGAAGTGGAGTAACGGTGTCGTTGATATAAGGTGCTTTCCTACTCGGGAAATGGAACAAAGACAAGCCGTGTGCCGCTTTCTCGGGGGCCAACGTTCCGCACACTCCTCTTTTCTTTCTTCTTAAGCATTCCGACTTCGTTGCGGCTTCGCCGATGCACCCGACAGAAACACGGCCTTCTGAATCGACGGAGTGGCTGCCATCAAAGACTCTTCAGGCTTATCGTGCAGAACTCGCCGTCTTTGTTCGCTCGTTACAAAAGGGACGTGACAGAGAGCAAGAATGATACAAGACCACCCTCGAACGTACATGAAATTGGCACGCACGTGGAGATAGGACACAGAAAAATAACATGAGCTGAAGAGCCTGGCCAGATGATATGACTTACTTGAACGACTGACGAACTTCATGCCTGAAGGCAGGATGTAGTGCGGAGACCATGCACGTCAAAGATGTTCTCAACGTTACTTACCCTGCAGGATAGGAACAGCAGGATGTTGAGCAGAAGAGCCAGTACCCCCGTGCCACAATGTCCCTTGCAAAGCTTCTGGCGACGGCTGCCGAAAGAGCGTCACCGTTGCCTAACCGGTTCAGTGACGAAAATGGGACTGCTGGGAGTTTAGCAGTCCTGTATAATGCGAAAAGCGAATGGTTTGAAAAAGGTACGACAGTCTATTTTCTTCCTAATACCATTTAACGTTGAATCATTATATAAACATCAGGCCGGTCTATTCCATTATGCCATAAATCTACGAAAAGGCCACATCTTCCTTTTCGGCCGACGAACAAGCGTCCTTCGCACCTCTCGCACCCCCCGCACTTCTCTCACTTCCTCAACGCGTACTTGCTCCTCGCCCGCACGCGAGGGCCATACACGTACAGCACGTATGGGATGGGGCACAGGGCGACGGAGATGCAGGCCAGGATGGTAAGGGTATAATGGGTGCCCATGTTCGAGTAGAACGGGATGCCGACAACGGTCATACCACCAGAAATGACGTAGCGGGCCAGGGCAACGAAGGTCAGGGCCGAGGCCGAGTACGTCTCGTAGCTGTCGATGATGTACATGTACGTGCAGATGAAGAGGCCGGTCACGCCGAAGCCGAAGAGCGTGCTGGCCAGGATGGGCGACCAGATGGAGATGCTTTCGAAGTCCGTCCAGCCCATCCAGAAGAGCGAGATGGGGATGGCGAGCGCGGGCCCGTACATGGCGAAGGTGAGGCGGATCTCGGGCTGGAAATGGGCGACGGCGCCGGCCTGGCCGGCTTCGGAGGCCTGCAGGGCCGCCTTGGTGCGCCGGTAAATGATCGGGACGAGGATGTACACAAGCTGAGTACCAACGAACATGGCCACGAAGATGATATTGCCGAGACCCTGGGAGGTATGGTAGGTATACTCGAAGATGTATGGCCAGCCGATCAGGAAGGTGAAGAGGACGATATAGAGGGCGGAGAGGTAGAGCGTCATGGCGACAATGATAGGCTCGGTGAGCATGAGGAAGGGCCGGGTCATGCTCACTTTCAGCCGGCTGAAGAGCGTTGAGTCCATGATCGAGTGCGCCGACTTGAAGCGCTGGTCCCCGGTGATGCGCCGGTAGTGCGCCGCCTTCCACTCCAGCAACACCGGCCCGTACGTCTCGGGCATGCAGAGGAGGATGGCGACGAGGATAACCCCGGCGAGGATCAGGATCGTCCACTCGGTCCAGCGCCAGGAGACGGCGGATGATGGGCCGATGTAGGCACCCATGACGGCGCCGAGCATCGGCCCGCCGAAGCCGACAGCGGCGAAGAAGGGGAAGCTGTACGTCTTCTCGAGCGAGTTGTACATGTCCGCGATGGAGCCGCCGGCGCAAACGATGGGCGTGGAGGCGCTGCAGCCGGCGAGGAAACGGAAGACGATCTGGGCGCCGAAGTTGGGTGCCAGCCCTGCCGCCATGATCCAGATCATGAAGATGGCCATGCCGCCTGTGTAGACGACGTTGCGGCCGAAGGTTTCGGAGAAGGGGCCGGCGAAGAGGGAGCCAACGCCAACGCCGATCAGGTAGAGGCCTACGACACGTCAGTGAGAGGATGGAGGCAACGCTTCGATGAACGTACCGGTTGCCAGACTCTCCGCAACATCGCTCACGTGCAGGTCCTTGGCCGCTTGCGGGAGCATGGTTGCGTCGATTCCGCTGGCGGCACCGATGGAACCGGCGATCAGGGAAATCTGCAGCGTCACACCGATCCGGCGTGCGGTGCTCCAGTTGCGAGGGTTCAGCGGGTCGTCCTCGCCCTCCCAGCCCACGACAAAGACTTGCTCGCCCTCGCCCTCGTGGGCATGGCGGTCGCGCACGTGGATGCCCGTGAGGCTGCGGCCGAGCGCTGTGCGGGCGGAGTAACGGGTACGGATGGTGTCGAGTCGCTGCATGCCCCCGGCATCGGCGAGCGCGTCAATTTCATCCCGCTTCTCCTCGTTGACGCTGCGGGACTTCTCGCTCGAGGTCGACTCCCGCCGCCATTCCACCTCTTCAATCGGGTCGTTCCGGGTGGGGTCTGCGTCCGGGGTGGGATCACGTCCTGGCCGGTTATTAGCATCGATGTTGTGTTCGTGAGCGTCTGCTGGCTGCGCTTGCCGGGTCATGAGCCGCGCCTTCTCGACATCGCGGTCGATCTGGGCTTGCGCGGCGAGACCGGCGCGGCGGTATTGGAGGAAGGACTGCATGTTTCTGCAGCTAAGAGATGGATAAAACAAGGACAGGCGAGGTCTGGATCAGCGGGAGAAGGGAGCACTCGATTTGGTGCTTCAACGTCCGCTAAACACCGTTTCTCTAGTCCCCGAGGCGGGTGAGAGAAGAGTTCTGAAGTGCAATTGAGAGAGCAACAGGAGAAGATAAAAGCTCCTGGGGCAGGCCGGACAGATGTTGAGGAGTCCAGAAGGCCAGCTTGGTAAGCCCACGCAGTTTTTTCCCGCCTGTTCCACCGCTATCGTTATCGTTATCGGATGGATCACTCCGGGGTACAATGCTGAGTGCTATTCGTCGTCACCGTCCTGGGTCCCGCACGTTCTCCACGAAAAGACTCAGACCGTCCAATAATCTCTCGGCAATAGAGGCGGTATATGGTGTCCCAGGACAACGGGAGCCATCCTTCGACATTTATAATATTTGAGAGGAGCTTAGAGACGGGCCGGCTGCCCCAGGGGGCCAATGACCGATGGTGTTGTCATGGACGGTGGAGACCTTCCTGCCTTGGCGCCTCAAAGTCGAGCTTATCTCCGCTCGACACCGGCAAAGAGATCACGGTTGATGGAGACGGGAGAGCGGTCCGTCGCCTCCCGACACTACTGCATCACCGCTGGCTGCATCAGCATGATGCCTTAAAGATTGTGTGAAGTGGCAATGGAGTTTCCGTGGGACAATTGATACCGAAGCGTCACTCTTCCATCTGGAGTACCGTCCTGCAGACCGCCACTCCGGCATTGCCAGTGCTTCCGGCGGGACTATGCCGCTCAGACCCGCACCGGGAGTCAAGCATGATCCTGGAGGAGATTCGTCCGTCATGGCCATCGGCTTTTGCCATTCACATCGTCATGGCAGGTGAGGAGAAGGGCAAGAGTTTGTCCCCGTTAGTGGCTGAGCTAGGGAAGGGGGGCCGCGGCCCCACCAGGTAGGGCTGGAAATGGAGAAAACTCTGCTTGCAGTTGAACAATTACTCACCATGCGGACAGACAAGGCTTTATAAAACAAACAACACCATTGTGCTTCAACAAGCAGCCAGCAATGGCATCAGCTCGGATGGTGTAGTTGGTTATCACGTCAGTCTAACAGTTGCCTCTTAGTTCACTGAAGGCGAGGGATCACATCCCGCTGTTCACTGAAGGTCCTGAGTTCAAGTCTCGGTCCGAGTATTTCTTCATTTGCCAATATAAATGCCTGGTATTCACTCTTTTTGCTTGGTGTAGTGGTTGCCCAGCACACCAGGCAGGGAATCCAATCACGTCCCGGACGAGCATCAAACAGTGAGGACGTGGTCACAGGCAACACGCTCGTTCTTCTACGACCGCAGCCGTCTCCAGCATCCGCGTTTAAGGGTATCTGTCTGTCAGGTCGGACCTCACTTTCTCTCTTTTTCCCACTTGACAGAGAACATGGCCCCATCCAAGCTCTCCTTGACCGCCTCCTCGACCCCCTTCATCTCCTCCTCGATCATCTCCCTCAGCTCGCTCTTCGCCTCGGAAAATCCATCCTCGATCCTCCCTTCTGTCTCCTCCCTCATCTCTTCCAGTTTCTCCTCCCACCTCTCCTCCAACTCGTCCGCCACCTCGTCCAGGCGATCCTCGAATCTCTGCCGCAGCCCCTTGCTCAACCTCACTCGCAATCTCTCTTTCAAGTCGCGCTCCAGCTGCTCGCACGCCTCCATCAACCGCGGCTCGAACCGGTCCTCAAACTGCATCTCCAGCCTCGCTCGCAAGCTCGTCTCCAACCGCTCGCTCAGGCCATCCAGCTTCTTGTCAAACTCCCTCCCGAGCGCCATGAATCTCTCCTCCATCCTCTCCTCCAGCATCTCGACTCCGCTCCTCAGCGCATCCAGATCTTCTTCCACTCTCCTCAGCCTCTCATTCCCTCCCTTATCACCCTTTTCCTCTCTCAACGCCTCCACCCTCTGCCGCAACTCGTCCAACGCCGCCACCACCTCCGCAACTCCATCCTTCCCCTCCACTCTCCTCCTCTTCACCCCCCTCGCCTCAGCCCCCATCACCACCGGTCCCGGCCCCAACTCATCGTAACTCGGCGGCTCTTCCTCACCCACATGAGCATCTCCCTCCATCCTTTCCCCGCCCACCAGACCCAACAACCCCACCACCTCATCCCTAGGCACCACCCGTCCCCCCTTTCCCTTATACATCCCCTCCAACCCTTCTCCCTCCCACCACACCGGCCGCGCACTCCTGACCAGCCCAAGATGATCCCCAAACCATCCGAGCAACCCTTCACACCCCTCCAACCCCTTTCGCTCCACCCACACCACCACCTCGACCGGCTGCGCCATCGTCGCGACACCACACACGCCCTTCAGCAGCTCCCCCATCGCCCTGGTCTTCGGCGCCAGCTCCACCCTATCGGGCGCCACCAGCGTCGGCGGCTCATGAAGTCGCAGCCGCAGACCCATGACATCCGTCAGCGTGCTGGCGGCAGCGGGCGTAGGAGGAGGATGTGCGTGATCATCGACGATGGAGAGGGCCGCGAGCCGCTCCGTCGGCACGCACAGCCAGAGCGTGGTCTTGGTGCGGATCCCGCGCAGCGCGACGGAGACGCGGAGACGGAAAGAGGCTGTGCTCGCGAGCCGGTCGATCTGTAGGTCGAGGGTGAGGTTGGGGAGGTAGGTTTCGTTGGTAGTGGTAGTGTGGTGATGGTTGTTGGCGTATTCAGGAGAAAGCGAACCTGAAGAGGGTGAAGAATACGAGACGGCGGCGGTGAGGGTGCGGTGGACACGCTCCGGCAGCGTGTGCAAAGCAGGAGGCGAACATGTTGTCATGGTAGAGATGTGCGACTGATGGAAGTGTTGTAAATTATTGTGCTATCTACAAAGAAAGAGGAGAGACCCATCAGCCTTGGACTCCTCAAAGATTGATGACGAATTTCCCTCTCCACGACCCCGCTTGCGATCCGAGCCTCTTTTGTGAAACATGCTTCCAAACACCGCCCCTTCCCTCTGACGCCAACTCACAATGCACCACGTGACCAGAGCAGGAAGAATGACCCACACGTATAGACAGTTCCGGATCCACCATAGCAGCTCCCAGCGGTGCTGGCTGCCAGCGATCGGAACAGCCCCAGCGGGAAAAGAGAAGAAAAGCCCCCAGGAATCAGTGAGAGATCTGGAAAAGAAGCCCACAGCGAGGAAGCACAAGCGTACATGTTGTGCAGCTGCCGCAGAGCATCATTTTCCCTCTCCCATCGAAGCTGGTCACGAAGATGGACCCTCTCTCTTTTCCCGCCTCGTGTGAGTCTGTTCTCCTCGCCCTACTCCCAACCAGCGGACGAGGGGAAGAACAAACGGTCGAAAACGAAAAGTAGCTTCTCCCTTTATCCCCACTCTCCATATCCCCGCCTGACCAGCGCTCAAGCGTATCTGTTGAGGGTGTTCGTGAACGAGGTATGGAAAGAAGGGAGGAAGAAAGCTCCTGCATCACCCCCAGGGATCATCCACCTCCCAGTTCTCTCGGAAGACCCAGCACGTCTGCGCCATCGGCAAGCAAGACAAAAAGCTGCTCAAGCGTGTTGATAGACAGCGAGCTGTTTGCTTGCCGAGGGAGAAGTGTGGGTTCCAGGGAAAACCGTCGGAGGCGGCGAAACTGGTCACGAAGATGGGTGCGCTCGTCATCGCGTCGTTGGTTCTTCGCTGTCGTTGAGTGGGAGGGAAAGGGCGTCGGTCGCGGTGCGCGTGGGTTGGGTGAGGGTGCAACGGAAGAAGTGCACACATTGTATGCGTCGCTATATTGTGATGGTGAGGGAAGAGGGAAGAAAGAGGGTTTGTAGTTACCGTTGTTGCTGACTGTCGGGGTAGTCCCTGGAGACGCGTCGATGCGGTCGATAGCACGGTCGCAGTCAAACAGCAGCGCGCGGATGCATGTTCTGCGCGAGCGACGATATGGCTGTCAAAATGTGGATGCAGTGCAGTGTCGATGAAGATGCAGTTGATGAGGATGTGGTGGTGACGTTGATCTTGGTGTTGACGTTGGTGGTTTGGTTGTGGTGAGGTCGAGGTAAAGGGGATGGTCTTGGCGTTGCTGCCTAGAGGAGGGCGGGATTAGGTAATCAGGCCCAAGCGTTATTAGCACGTGACTGTGTGTATCCGATGAAAGTCACATTGTCACCCAACAATAGCAGAACGCGAACTGTAACGCTATTCACATAGACTGTGAGTGATAAGCGTCCACATTGTATGGTTTCGGTGGTGTTCAACCAGCATCACACCATTGCGTTCCTGCTTGACGGTGATGGCATTCAGCCTCACGACGCCCCACTGCAGCTCGGCAGCCGAGGCACTTAGGCCCATCCGATCTGAACATAACGCCGGTTGAATCCGCTCCTCCGCAGGCACCGACGATATAATATATCCAGCACGATCAAATAAACAATCATTTGAGAAGCGGCGTAAGAAACTGAGTACAATGTCCAAGCTTGTCAAGGCTCTCCGCCCCTTCGCCTCCTGCGACGTACGTTCTTCCCGCCTAACCGCTGAATACGTGAAAGAGCTGTGAAAAAAGAGCAAATGGGATATTCGAGACAAAAGGCCAAAGCAAAAGAACACAAGTGGTGAACACCATCTAACGAACCCCATCTCACCCTCAGATCGGCGACGCCCTCGTCAAACTCGGCCAGCCCTTCGGCGGCTACCTCGACGGCCTCCGCATGTTCTCCCCCGTCCTCGCCGGCACCGACCCTCGCAGCCAGACGACCGTCATCGGCGAGGCCGTCACCGTCAAAATGGTCCCGGCCGCCGACAGCACCTCGCCCAAGCCTGCGGGCCATTTCGCCGACGCCAACGAGCCGGGTAAGGTTCTTTTTGTCTCCCAGCCACCTGGCATGTACAGCGCGTGCTTTGGTGGGCTGATGGCGCAGCGGAGCCGCGTCTTGGGCGCTGCTGGTGTTGTTGTCGACGGCCGCTTCCGCGATGTGGGCGAGATTCAGGAGATGGGTTTGCCGGTGAGTTTCCCTTTTTCATTCACCCGCCAGCAACCCCTCCGCTGGTTGAGAAGAAGTGAGATAGTGCTTGCTCATCAATTTTGCTTTCATGTCTCATCTTTTAGCTATTCGCCCGCCAGCAGTCCATCCTGGGCTCCAACACCTTCACCCGCGCCTCGGAGATCAACGTGCCCGTCCAGTTCAAGGACGACCTGTGGGTGCACCCTGGGGACCTGATCGTCGGTGACCAAGACGGAGTTGTGGTCGTGCCGCCGACGCTGGTGCAGAAGGTCGTCGAGATCTGCCAGGCGCGCAAGGAGATCGACGAGAAGACCATGGAGGCGCTCAAAAACGGCATGCCGATGGCCGAGGCACTGGCGAAGTTCAGAAAGTGAGAGGATGTCAATGTTGAGATGGAGAACCTTGATTGATTTTGAGGAAAGTATCTAAAAAAATATGTACACGAAGATTTCTAGGGAGAAAATTGAAAAAGGTTCCCACCGCCAACGTGATCGATGCTTCTTACACGCACTGACTGTAGTACTCGTTCTGCACCTTGCAAGTGGAGCCAGCCTCGCAGGTGGTCGGGCCCGTCCAGTTGCTGCCGCCGCACTGGTAGTACTTCTTGGCCACGGTGGCGTTGCTGGTTGCCGCCGCAGCCGAGGCGGTCGCGGAAGTCGCGGAAGGGCTGGTGCCAGCAGCGGCAGTGGCAGAGGAGCTGGCGTCGTCATCGTCCGAGCAGTCTTCATCATCATCATCGCCGGCGTCATCACTGGATGATGTTGAAGAGGAGGCGGGAGCGGAGGAAGCAACGGTAGCTGGCGCAGAGACGGCCGCGGCGGATGTGGCCGCAGGAGCGGAGGAAGCGACGGCGGCCGGGGCCGAAACTCCGGCAGCAGGGGCTGACGAAACGACGGCAACGGGAGTGGAAGCTGCCGCTGCGGGGGAGGAGGCAGCTGCAGAGGTGACGGCCGCAACGGGGCTCGCGCTGCTGGTGGCGGTGCCAGAGCTGGAGGTGCTGTTCGAGCCCAGGGCCAGGATCTTCTCGGCCGCCTTCTCGGCCGCCACCATGATGATGGCCTGGGTGTTGCCGGTGGGCAGGTCGGGGTGAATGCTACCGTCGACGACGAAGAGGTTGTCGGTGCCGAAGACCTTGGTGTCGGTGTCGACGACGGCGGAGCCATCGTTTGAGGCGCCCATGCGCGCGGTGCCGACGTAGTGGGCGCCGGTGATGTAGGAGCTGATGAGGTCGGAGGCGGAGACGTTGGTGGAGCCGCCGGTGGTGGAGGCATAGGTGAGCGTGCTGTTCGCAAGGCGGGTCTGGGCGAGGAGGGAGTCGAGGAAGGTGGTGATGGCCTCCTTGTCGCCGTCCGTGTTCATCCACGGGTTGGTGATGAAGGTGGTCGCGCCGTCGGAGGTGATGCCGAGCTCGCCGGTGGAGGTCAGGCCGTGGGTGAGGTAGATCTTCATCTTGATGGTCGAGTTGGACGGCGCGTTGCAGGTGCCTTGGAAGTAGCGGGTGCTGCCGTCGCTGATCTGGACCGACGTCCAGAAGTTGAGGCGCTGACCAGACTGGGTGAGGACACCGTTACCTTGCGCGAACAGGTCGATGTTGGAGGTGCTTGGGGAGGTGAACGCGGTCTGGGTGAGGGTGGACAGAGCGTTCTTGGTGGTGAACTCCAGAGTGAAGATGGGGTGGTCCATCAGGTGCTTGCCGACAGGAAGCTCGATCCAGTCGGCCTCGTCGGGAAGCGTGACGGAGACGGAACCGTTGGCGACGGTCTGGATCTGCTCCTTAGGGCCGATGCCGCTGTTGAACAAGATGCGGGGAGTGGAGAGGGTACCGGCAGCGAGGATCACCTTGCCGCCAGTGTTGACCTTGATGATCTGACGGGCACCAGCCGCCGTTTCAATCTCCACACCAGTGATCGTGGAGCCCTCGCGGACCGCGCGGATGACCTTGGTGTTCAGAGAGAGCTTGAAGTTAGACAGGGCCTGGGCCTTCGGGAGGTAAGACTTGACCGGCCCAGCACGCTCGCCGTCCTGGATATCCCAGGGAGGGTGAGAGAACACCTTATGCTTCTTGTTGGGTTCTTCGAGGGCGTTGACGGAGGAGAATCCGAAGGAGGTGAAGAACTCGGACAGGACGTTGTAGGCGCCCTGGTCATACCGCTTGCCATCGGCGGACGGGAGGAGAGTGCCGGGGTTACGCGAGTAGAAGCGCTCAGCGGCATCCTGCACGTCAGCCCACTTCCAGCCAGTGGGCCAGTTGTCGTCAAAGTCGGCCTCCTGAGGACGGACAAACATCAAGGCGTTGACCATCGTACCGCCACCGAGCAAGCATCCAGCCTCATCCGCAGTGTCCGTGCAGTAAGCATCCGCAGTGCCATCCATGGAGGTGAGGTAGTAGGAGAGGGCCGGCACGTCGTAAGCGGTGACGGTGTCATTCCAGGAGACAACAGCATTGCCGCCGGTGGCGTACGTGGAAGCACCACCGCGCTCAATGAGGAGAACACTGGCACCGCTCTCAGCGAGACGCTCAGCAACGACAATACCAGCAGCACCAGCACCAGCCACGATGTAGTCGTAGGTGCTGTTCGAGACGGTAGCGGTTGTGTTTGTGCCAGTAGAGGAGGAGCTGCTGCTGCTGCCAGTCGTGCTGTTCGTAGAGGAGTTGCCCGAAGAGGTGTAGGAGACCGGGCTAGCCATGGCAGCCCAGGTGTCATATTGGGTCGAGGTCGCGTTCGAGAAGATCATGCCGAAAAGACCGTAGCCGGCAGAGTGGTAGCTCAATGCGGTGGACACGCTGGAGGGGGTGGTCACAGCGGAATCGGAGTAAGCCCAGCCCAAGACGCCGCCTGAGGCGGACGCGTTGAAGGACTGACTGTCGCCAGTGATGCAGCCCTTGCACAGGAAAGTGTATGAGACATGGGTGGAGTTGACAAACGTCCCGGACGCTATCGGCTCCAGGGTTGCGTTAGCGGAGGCGACGGCAGGCGTGGTGTAGCCTCTGCAAAGGGTTAGCATCACATATCAAGGTAAGGCCATATACGGCTACTCACGTTGCCTCCCGGATGGATGCCATAACGTCGTCGCCATTGGGCCATGCGACCACGAGAAGGCAATCCGTCATGGCTCCCCCCAGCGCGACGGCCCCCCACCCCTCGCCGTCGGTCAGGGGCGAAACGATCTGACCGATGAAGTCGCTCCCAGGCGTTTCCGGCAGCGCCATACCAAAATAGAAGCCCGTAGGATCCAGACGACCTTGGAAGGTGATGCCCGTGTTGGAGTCGGTCATGGCAGAAGATTGCTGACCGAAGGCGCGCGCAGCCAGCAGCGCAGCGCTGGCGAGAAAGGAGAAGCGGACCATGTTGGACCAGAGGAACAAGAAACGAAGACTAGCTTGTAGAGAACGAGAGCGCCGTCAAGGCGACTTGGGAACGAATGATCTGAAAAGACTGGAAGCGGCGCAAAGCACCTAGAGAACGCGAAAGAGAGCGAAGAAGCGTGTTGCAAGTGAAAGTTCGAAGGCATTCCCAGGGCACCTCAAATGTATATATGTACCTAGGGGAATATGATCCATCGTGGGGTAGGGAGACGACATTACGCAGACCCATTGCTTCTCTTCAAAACGGTTAGATGTTTTGGACATATGAACCTGCTGCCGTTGGGTGTTTCAATCAGGCGAGACGCGATCCGGAGTGGTGGAATCGAACAGGAGGTGAGATAACCGAGGCCGAAATATGACCGACCCCTGTTCTGGATCACCGCAAAGTAGACGCTCCTTTGCTTATAACCACTGATATAGTCGTTATCCGGAGTGGCTCTTACATTGCGTCCTCTCCAACTGAAACATCCTTGAAACGAAACGTCGGCGCGGCTGTCAGCCATTATTCCCGCCATCTCATTCACCCCATCGAGTATTGTTTCACCCATAGTATGCACAATCAGAATGCCAGAATAGGGATCCGATAGGCACGGGCTGAGCGGCTATGCGGCATTCCCGATGGGAGGTTGAAGATGCCGGTCGAGTACCGGCAGCCAAGATCGCTCGGTTAAGGTGCACATCCAGAGACGGTAGCACCTTGCAATAGTGTAAGCCGGTGTCTCTCTCGTCGAAGTGAAGTCGAGAGCCGATGGGTGCAACCAGCCGAAATCTTTCCCTATGATTCTCTCGCGATCTCATGGAAAAGCGGCAGTCATTGTTCCAGAACAATATCACTGATATCAAAAGGCCCGATGCAACGACTTTGCCATACTCCGTAGAAGGCTGAGCTCGGTGGAAGTGCAGAGTCGGATAGACGGTCTGCAAGCCACACTGTAGGGATACTGCCCCTTGAGCTCGGTTGGCCTGCTGCAGGGGTGGGAACACCCACCCGGACCGATTCCGCTCGGATCATCCTATATCAGCAAGGTCTAATTGGCTGTGAGAAAGCTGAATTTGGTGGATGGATAACGGTTTTGTGGACCTTATACTATATCTTAATTGCAATTTCGATGTTGGGGTGCTGTGTAGGCGACAAGATACAGCCCTTGAATATTTGAGAGCTCAAGGTAAATTGCTATAGTCCTTGGCCCGGTTCGTGCATGAAGAACTGGCGGCAGCTGGCGGTATGGTCGTTTACCGGGATAACTCGAAAAGCATCCCCATGCAGATGGCGCAACCATGGTTGTAGATCAACTAGCTGCCACGGCGATTCTTGAGTACTGACAGAATACCCATGTTCCGCCGGCCCGTCCAAGCACGACCGCTGACTTTCAAAAAAGCGGCAATGGTCGAATTCAAGTATATTGCCTCCATAGATCCATGCCCGGATGCTGGTATTGCGGACGGTTGACGCCGTTACCACCGTTGGAACGAGCCTCCATCGGATACTTCACACTGTGTCTTCTAGAAGCATGAGTTCGGATACCGGCTATAACTGTGGGGTATATGCCCTTCGTCGAATACCAAGCTCACCGACTCTTGGACGGTGTACTCATCAGCCCTGCTATGTTACTTATGAGCGAAGTCGACGCTCCTCTCTGAGCGCGCTCGAGCCCGCGGCAATCGGTTTGGTGTGGAGGTGTTAGTCATGAGTCAAAGTTCCCATGAAGTTATAAATATTGTTGGAAGAACAAGATCAAGCGCGTGTTCAACACGGCCGCCAATGGAATCGACGTCCTTGGCTACGACCGACTCCCTCGACTCCTGTAGACGAACTTGTTGCAACTTCATTCATAGCCTCCCACCAGACGCTGTGGAAGTGAATTGTCCAGGCTAGAACGGCTTTCCAGTGACTGCGAGATGGGAAGACCAACAACATCATCAGGATCGTCTGGAACCTGGCGGCTAGCCAAGAGGCGAGAACCCCCCCTGCCTCATTGTGGATATATGGGCTGAGGCGTTTGCGAGGCCGGGAAGTCATCATCCTTTCAATGTTTTGGTATTGTTTCTTTGTCAAATCTCTTCGGGCCGAACAATGCTGTGGTCAGTTTGAACCAGGACACGATTATCCGAACTCAACATAGGCTTGAATCACTTCAGAGCTATGAGAAACCTTGCTCGTCCCGGCCAGAACAGTGCGCTGTTGTAGCGTGCTGATAAATTCAAATAAGCGTAACAATCCTCTGCTTGCCCTTCGCATAAGGATCCTGTTTCTTCAGCTCGTACCGCAAGAACCCGATGCGCTTATATGTATCCGCATTGGCAGGGTGCTGCGATCGTCTGGCAACGAGCGAATACTGAACAGGATCATGGGATGCCACTTTCGCCGTCCCTATCCTGATGCAGATGACCAGCTCACGATCCTGGAACGGCCCTGGCGTCCCTTGGTCAACAGGAGAGTCCAGTTTCACGGGCAAGGCGATACCATCGTCAAGTAGCACGTCGCAAAACCGACCTTTCCCCAGCCTCAGCACTCCCTCCCGGCACACTCCCACCAGCACCAACTTCCCACCCCGCACCTCTCCAAACAGGTCCGGGCCAACGAGCTCGCAGCGACACTGCTTCACCACGACCTGCGCCGTAAACGCCCTTTCCTGTCCCGCCGGGCCATCGACACTCCAAAACAGCGGCGCGTCGGCGTAGTACACGCTCCCCTCCACGCTCGCCCAACTCCAACTCGGCACGCCATTCCCCACGCGCGTGCACCCCTGCGGTTCCCACAGCAAGTCCTCGACCAAACTCCCCTCCCACAAGCCCGCCAGATACCGCTCCCTCCTCACCGCCGCCACCTGCCTCGCCACGCCCCCCGCCGCCACCACGCGGTCGCTACTCTTCGTCAGCGCCAACGACGTATAATGCATGACCAAACTGCGCCACAGCATCGGGGTGGGGTATCCCTCATCCGCGCCGTAGGCGAGCACGTCCGCGTAGAACAGCTTGGCGAAGGGCTCCGCGACGTCGTCGGCGTCCAGGGCGCCGCACTCGCACGTCGCCGTCGACGCGCACTCCCAGTACAGCTCGTGCGGGCCGAAGTGCAGCACCCGCGGGCTCAGCAGCCGCTCCTGGTAGATCCAGGCCCGCGACAGCAAGGGGAAGGTCTTGTGGGCGCGCCAGTCGTCGGCCAGTAGATGCTCGACCTTCGGTCGGAACCAGAGACGGTAGGCTTCCCCGCCGCCGGGGGTGCGGCCGGCGACGGCGACGTCCGGGGTCGGGCGGAAGAAGCCCCCGGCGCCGGAGGCGGAGGCGGTGGCGGCGAGGGTGAGGTGGGCGGAGGCGTAGATCCCGGCCATCTTGGCGGATTCGGTGCGCCAGTCCGCTTCGGAGTCTTGCAGGATGCAGAGCGAGTCGATCCAGATGTAGGGGATGCCGAGGCGGCGGGTGAGCTCGACGGCTTGGCGGAAGGTGTTGGAGAGGGCGGATTCGGGGATGCGTTGGAGGTGGGCGTGGTAGGTGGCGGCGGTTGTGGTGATGATCTGGACCAGGCCCCAGCGGTGGCTGAGGGCAATGTAGCGGTCCACTGGACGGTCCATTTCGACGAGCTTGATGATCTTGGTTGTGAGGCCGACGTCCACCAGGCGTTTAGGAAACATCGTGCGGTCTTTGGGCCTGTGGCAGAACTCGTGTTCTCCTTCTTCATCGCAATCCTCGATCCACCTCAATGCCTTCTGGAACGCTTCATCAGAACCTGTATCCGGCGATATACGCTCAGATACGGGCATGTCATCCCACGACTCCGGGCAAGGACAGTCTTCGTCTATCATGCATGCCTTGTCAGCGCGCAGTCTAGACATTGATAGATCACATACCCACCTGCCAGCGTAAACCACTCCACACAAAACTCCGTTTCATCTGTCATCTTCAGCGTAATATCTTTATCAAACGGTCTCTCCTCAACGCCCCTCTGATACGCCATACAGAGGGCGACACTCTTAACCGACTTCTCGCTCAAGCCATGCTGCGCAAGACACCCGCGACATCCTTCCAGAATCACGCTGCAGCAGTGACAGCGTCCAGCGGAGCGCACGAAGTCGGAGAGAGAAAGCTCCTTTCTCCAGATCAGAGCAGGCAAAGGCGGAGGTTTGAAAGAGTTACAGGTCGCGCAGGCCATGAGTCAGTTGAACGTGCTTGCTTGCCGTCAATATCGCGAGACCACTGCACATCCAGGTCAGCGATGCGGGGTTCCGCGGAGCGGCGCTTACGATACCTATTCAAGTGGTGTTGCACGTCTGTGCGTCCCCGCTGTCGAATTAGCCTCGCAGGTAAGCTTATTGCGGGAGAGCGGCTCGGGAAGAAGCCGTTCACTCGGCACGAAGCGGCGACGTGCTCTGACGTGCCGCTACGCCGATAGGCAAACCTCAGGGTCTCAACGGTGAAAGTAGTTCACGACACTCCGCATAGGGAAAAACAGACGCACCGGGAGACACCGCAATACGAAGCATCTCACGTCGAATCAGCGCGGCCAGACGGCAACGGACGGAGATGTAAACCTAAGGTTTCGTTGGTGGTGGTCAGACAATCCTGGTGCAGGCGCTTCCGCTTGTTATGTTGTGAGACCATCATCTGAACGCTCACAGGCAGCATCTGCAATGCAATGTCGAGGACAACCCTCCATGCGTGAGATTATGTATGGAGGGAGTGGGGGCTGAGTTTCTCCGCCGATTGATTGGGATGGCCGGTTGAACCTCTCAGCCACCAACACTGCAACCTGCAGCTAAGGCTAGAGCCTGCGGAACCGTCCGGCGCTTGCAGCTCTCCTCTCTGAGCCTCGAATTTGAAGCTTCATACATGCTGTATACTGCCTCAGAAGTGTAGCAACAATCGTTCGAGAGACCGTTTTCCACGAGTCGAATTTCATCTTCTGTTTCAGGAGCCACCGGCGGCACTGGAATGAGGAAGCCATCATGTTTCGGCGAGCGAGTCCCGCTAGTCTGGAGGTGATCGGCGACGACCCTCCTCCCCCGGTCGTGCAACAGGGCTGCAGCACTAAAATACCAACAGGACCGCTGTTGACCTGCCTTTCCAAGTCAAGATCTGTTCCACCAACAATAGAGAAGGAGGGGGGGTACGAGAGGGTTACCACATAACCGACCGGAGGGGCAAGATGGGACTGCCAGCGATGCGCTCTAAATCCACCGCAGCTCCCCGCCGCAGCCTTATTCTCTTAATCCTCTTTCCCTGCGTTGACTGTCTTTTCTTCTCACTGTCTCAAGTCGTACAATCATCATCGGGGAGGAAAAGACGCACTTCACCGATGATAACAATGCCTTCGCTCTCATCATCATATCCCCTCCTTCTTCTCCTCCTCCTCTTCACATCCCTCGCCCACGCCGCCACCAACAGCACCAACGGCACCTGCTTCCACCCCAAAGGCAACACCGCCGACGACGAGTACCCCTGCACGGCCTCCCTCCCCAGCGCCTGCTGCCCCGTCGGCAGCGCCTGCGTCTCCAACGGCCTCTGCATCCTCACCCCGGAGACGACGGTGAAGACGGACTCGGCCCTCTACAGCCGCGGCAGCTGCACCGACCCGGATTGGAACAGCACCGCCTGCCCGACCTTCTGCCTCGACCCGGTCAAGGATAACCTGTACTTCGGTGAGGGTGTCGTCAAGTGCACGATTGAGAAGTATTACTGCATCCGTGATGAGAGTGTGGAGCCGCTGCTGCCGGATATGTGCTCGAGCAATCGGACGTTTACTTTAGGTTAGACCTCTCCTCAAACTCACATTCTCCCCTTCCGCCCCTCCACCGTCCAACGCACCCAGCGTCTAACACCCCCCTACTAGCCGTCGGCAACATCATCGCCACCATCGAAACCGGCGGGCAGCGCACCCTCGCCACCGCAACATCCGCCATCACAACCACCACAGCCACCCACCCCCCCACCCTCACCTCCACACCCTCATCAACATCCTCCTCCAGCGGCCTCGACACCTCCGCCAAAATCGCCATCGGCGTGCTCGTCCCCATCGCCGCGCTCGCCCTCCTCGCCGCCAGCTGGTTGCTCTACCGGTGGCGGCGCAGCAAGCGCGCGCTCGCGCGCGCCCAGCTGCTGGAAGCCGAGGTAGCGGCGGCGGAGAAGGGGCCAAGGCGGGCGTCGCAGGGTATGCCGCCGTCGCCGCCATCGCCGCCGCCGCTGCCGCCACCAAGGCGTGATGCCCCGTCGTCGCTGACGGAGTTGGATGATCGGGCGAGGAATGAGATGGATGGGCGGGGACGGGTGGAGATGGGGAAGGATGAGAGGGTGGTGCATGAGTTGGATGGGGGGAAGCGGTGAGGAGACGTGAGGTGGTTTGGGGTTTCTTGTTCGGATCTTTTTTCCTTCGTTGGATCTTTTGGCACCACCTGTTTGGAGGTTTGTGGTCTTTTTCCGCCCGCAATGGATGAGGTTTCGGGCCCTAGTTTGCTTGTAAGGGCATAAGATTAGCCGTTAGCTGATTATGGAAAGCGTAGTGGCATGGTACATCCTCTAGCAACACTCTGAAGCCATACAAGCTGGGCCATTCCCGCAGGAACTAGTGAAGTCGGCACCGAAAGACAATGTTTAAATTTGACTTGGAAGAATAAGTAGAGATATCGAGAGGATGGTGTCCTCAGCCAGGAGGACTCATTCGAGTGGAACTGTAAACATCACGAAAGGTCTATTACTTGGGCGTGCGCAGCCAGCGGCTCCGAGAAAGCACGAATATACTAGTAAGCGGTTGTTCAGCCAGCATGGTGAATTTGGCTAGCGGGGCACAGTTGAGCTTTCTGAGGTGACCTTTCTTGTGATAATGATCGGATCCTGCCTCTGGTCCAGATATTATGCTGATAGAGGTCGTGTCAGAATGCTGGACGTACAAAGCCATGGTCACACTTATCAAAAGTACTTCATTCACCTAAGCTCATGGCTCGACGGGGTGGGAGGCAAGATGTTCTCCCTGTACATCGAGCAGCCCATAGTATGGTGCAGGGCGGGAGTCATTGCGTTCGAGGATAAAGACTAAGCCTTACAGACCTTGAACGTGCGAGTACGCATGTAGCACAGGATACATGATGAAAACATAGTGAGCTTCCGGAAGGTTGACGCATGATGTATCACTGCTTTGAGTAAGGGAAATATTGATTATTGAAGGAAGTGGGATATCTTCAAAGAGAATGATCACTCACTCGAGTCCCCCGTGGGGTATCAGTGCGCACACGTCCCTAGTCCGGTATCTGCCATCGTACATGTTCAGCCGGCAATCCCTTATCCCGCTCCTCCATTCTCGCGCTTATTTCGCATCCCCCTTCAAAGCGACAATCGCACGCTCAACAAGCTCAATAAGCCGCTCATAAAGCGACAAGTCCTCCTCCTCCAGCGGCTTACCATCCGGAAAAAACAAATCCACCATCCCCAACAGCAACGGTTCGACCGGGCGAAAGTACTCCGTCACCGGCACCCCCGCCGCCAACCGAATCCTGCCAATCTCCCTGACCTTCCACGCCGCCACCGCGGGCTCATGCTCGCTCGACCAGCCCTGGAACCGCGGATGGATCTCCGTCCTCGTTCCCGGTCCAGCATACGAAACAGCAATACGGTACAGGACCCAAAAAAACGACTCCAAATCGTCAACGAAGCAATGATGCCCGTTGCCCTTGAGCAGGCGGACGGACATGAACGGCTTCGTGCCGGTCGTCTGCGGCGCCCGCTCCCGCCGCAGCCGCTCCACGTCGATGGCGTGGTCGAGGTCGATGAGGAAACCTTCGACCTCGCCGCCGGCGCGCTCGCGCATCATCAGGTTCCCCAGCGACACGTCGCGGTGCAGGATGTTGGCTTTGCGGAGCAGGTCGGCGTGGCCTTCGATGCAGTGGCGGAAGGCGGAGAGCATGGACGTTAGCGAGGATGCTTCTGTGATCCCTTTGCCGGCGTCTTGCACGAAGAGGCGGCGGTGCTCGCGTGTGCTGATCCGTGTTCGTTGGAGGGGATACCGCGCTCGGAGATCGGGGAGCGAGGAGCCGGGGCGGGATTCCTGCTGCATGAAAGCGGGGATGCATGTGTAGTCCTGGAGCTCCATCCGCCATATCTTGTTCACTTGCTGCTCCAGAGAGAGCTCGCCGCGGATGTTGGAGAGCACCTCGTCCGGCCGCTTGTCGACCGTGACCACTTCGTGATGATAGTACTTCGGGATGTGACGTACGCCGCGGGCGGCAGCTCGTTTGTAGAGTCTGCCTTCGTCCTCTTTCTTAGGATTCTGCCAGCTGTCCTTGATCACCACGTCCACCTTTTCGCCATCCACAATCAGAAAGCCGGTGCGACAGGTGGTTGCGCGTCCAACCAGCAAATCCGAGTGGCGAAGGACTCTCTCCAGATGAACGCGACCGAGAGGCTCAACCTCCATATACGCTCCCTCATCATCGGCCATGACAGTCGGGTCAAAGCCCATCCCCAGCTGTCCGACAAAAAGAAAAGCGCTGAGAACCGAAACCAGCGTATACGCACCATAGCCAGCGTTAATATCCACCGCCTTCGACACGACCGCGCCACCCCGATCAAACACCCACGTCCGCAACAGCGTGCCACAAATCGACACGCCAATGACAAACCGGCGCGTCTCCTGGTTGCGAAACGTCCGCCGCGCCGCCTCCGCCATCTCCAGGCACAGCGCCGTCTTCGTGTCCATCGCCGGATCCGCATGCAGAACCGTAATGACCAACGCGCGTTTCGGCGCGTCGTACGCGAAGTCCGTCGTGTCGAGGATGATCACGTCCGACTGCATAGAGGACTGCATGCGCAGCCAGCGCTCCCGTCGGGGCGTCCAGCCGTCCGCGGCCGCGCACGCGGACAGCGTCGCCGTCGTGTTGTTGATGAAGTTCTGCATCGTGGGTACGTCTGGGTGTGGTGACGTGCGCAGGGCAACCCACTGCCCGTCGACGTAGCCGCTTTCGCGGTTGCCGAGGATGTGCTTCTGCCACAGCTGCGTTCCGATAAATGTCCCGTTGAGAAAGGTCTCCGTGACGTTGGGGACGTCGACGAGGACTCGGCCTTGCAATTGAGCGTTTAAGCTCGCCATCGTTTTCGATGTTGTTCCGGCGGAGCACGTTAGTTGCGACGATGAAGATAAGGTGTATACGTACCCGAAGCGGTTGCGCGTAGAATGGCGCAGGAGAGTCAAGATGCACCGACGGAAACGGGTATGTATTGACTGTTGGTAAGGTGATGTAGAAGGGAGGATAGTATCCATTCGCAGGTCGTGGTTGTAATGGAGAGGTGACACTTGGCTTCGAGTCAGCACGCAGATTTGATGACCGGAAGAGTCACACACAAGCCTCACCGCTGTTTGCGTACCTCGAGCATGCAAATAAAGAAGAAGTCATTTCAGGCGACCGTTAGTTACGGTTGAACGTGTTGCTAGGGACCCTAGAACACGTATCATTCTTTGCCATCTGCCTAATTATCTGCCGAATTTGTGCCCAATGAAACATATCTCTCAGCGGTTTACCTCTCTTCTCAGCACAAGAAAAGACATGGTCATCGTTCTTCGGAGGTAACGGTGCACTTTACATATAAAGTTCAACTTCAAATATATTTCAAGAAAAAGAGACGGAAAGAAAAAAAACACTTACGATATGTAAATAAAACGAGCTCTCTCCCAGAACCTTCATCCCAAACTCACGCACTCATCCACCGTCTCCACAACCTGATAACCTCATCTTCTTCAAGCAAGAGGATACCCTTCCTTTCCATCATCCCTCCCACACCTCCCCCTCCTCATCCGGGCCCGGCCAACATGCTCTCACCACACCACCCTCAACCACCAGCGCAACCGTCGCCCCAAACTCCCAGGGCTCCCCCTCCCACACCACAAACCCCGCATCTTCCCCATCCAGCCCCAACATCTCCTCCACCGCCCCAGCCAGCATCCGCATCACCCTCGCCCTCTCCTTCCCCGCACCCGCACCCCCGCCCATCACCCACCCCGCCTCCCACCACACATTCCGCACATGATTATTCGTATCATCCAGATTCCCCAACGCCACTTCAACCCCGGCATCCAGCAGCAGAGCCGCCGCGTGGCGGTCCGTGAGCGGGGGTCCCGGCAAGCACCGACGTTGGGACCACCAGAGCTGCTCGCAGCCCCAGGGTGCGAGGATGACGGGGATGCGGGCGCTGGCGAGGTCGGCGGCGAGGAGGTGCGCTTCGGCGCCGCCGGCGATGATGAGGCGCGCGGAGGGGAAGTGCTGGGTTTTGAGCAGGATGAGTTGGGCGATGGTGGTGGCGGAGTGGGTGTGCAGGATCAGGGGGAGGCTGCCGTTGGCGGCGAGGGCGTAGGCGGGGTGGGGTGGGGAGGAGAGCAGGGTGTGGAGGGTTTGGATCCGGGTGGAGATGGGGGGGTTGGGGGCGTCTGGGGAGGGTTAGATACGGGACTATATGGAGGGATAATCCACTGACCTTTTCCGTTGGGATCGAGGGAGAAGTGGAGAGCGGTGGAGGGGTTGATGATAGCGTTGTCGTCGAGAGCTGGGGGATCAGTCAGCGGTGTGCAATGAACAGTAAATACAGTACAAGGGAAGAGGATACCATTCTTCGCCCCAGCGCGGAAAGTAGCACTAATCCCATGAAGAAATCCGCTGGTCAGAGGAGCAGTAATGATGCGAGTGACACCAGCGCGATACGCCCGCTGGAGATGGATCCCACCAAACTGAAGCCCGTACACCGCGGAAACAACGTTGTTCAAGTCATCGCCGGCCGACGTCCCATCCGTGGTGACGGGTTCCTGGCGAATCTCGGCCAAGCCGTGCTGTCGGGTCAAAACGGTGGCTCCCTGGACAAAACGAATCAGCGAAGAAGTCGTAAGAACAAGAGAGGTAAGACTGACCGGAGTGATCCACGCATCCGTCAAGTTCAGAACGCGGACTCCCTTTTCCAACGCTGCTTGTACCGCCTCCGCGCACTGCCCCACACAGGCCACAGTCCCATTCCGGACGACAAAGTTGATCGGCGCATCCGCCTCGATGCCTTCCCTAGACAGCCTCTTCCCGCCCTCACCAACCCAGCTTCGCCGCACACCCGTAACGACAAAGTCCTTCTCACCCACACGACAAGCTTCCGCCTCCGCCACCGGCGGCGTCTCCAGCCTCGAGCCTGGCGGCTGCTGATCGTGCAAAAGCTCTTCACTTTCCCTCCATAACGCCGCCGACGCATTGACCTCCGCCACTCCATCAATAAACACAGTGAGCGGAGTCGCGCCTACAGCGAGCGGATGACGATCCCAGATCACCGCATCCGCGTCGAAACCCGGCGCGATCATGCCCAGCCGGTTCTCCAGGCCGAGGACCCGCGCCGGCTCAGCCATAATCGACCGAAGCGCACCCTCAGCCGACAAGCCGAAATGATGTCCGATCTGCGCCTCATACGCCAGCCACGGTCCCGGCTCGGCAGGATGATCACGCACGAGAACCAGCCGGACGCCCTGCTCCTCCAGCCGGGCCAACATGAGCGAGCTAACATTATACAGCTCAACCTTGTCGCCCCAAGAGTCCGAGAACGCCGCCACCGCGATATCCCTCTTCCGGAGCTCCTCCGCAATCGCCTCAGAATGCAGCGCATGATGCAGCGCCGTGATGCGGAAGCCGAACTCATCCGCGAGGCCCAGCAGCATGTACACGTCCTGGGTCTCATAGGCGTGCACGTTGACCCGGACGTCGCCGCGCAGCACATCCACCAGCGTCTGCCACTCCCAGTCCTCCGGGTAGCGCTCATCCACCCCGAACCGCTCCCCCTTCCGGGCTCGCTCGCACCACCCATCCTGCCGCTCCCTCAGCGCCCGCGCCCAGCCAAACGCCCTGCGCAACCATCCCGCGCTCCCCAACCGCGTCGCCGGTCCCGTCGCCGATCCTTCAAACTCCCTCTTCTGATTCTCCCCCACCGCCATCTTCAAATACCTCTCCCCCTTCCCCCCATCCCCATCCTCCCCCTGCACAAGCAAATCCCCCACCCACCCCCTCCCCCCCTTCATCTTGACCACCACGCCCTCCCCACTGATCAAATTCCTTGCCCCCGTCAGCACCAAACTCGTCGTCACGCCCCCCGCCGCGATCCGCCGCACCGCCGCATCCCCAGGCTTAAACCCATCCACCGCCCGCGCCCACGGCGTCACCGGCAACAACCCCCCCCCGCCAGCGACCACCTCCGTCACGTCCTCCGTCGCCCACAGCTGCGGCAGCGCCCGCACCCCCGCGTGCGAGTGCGCGTCCACGAGGCCCGGGGTGAGGTGGCGGCCGTGGGCATCTATTAAAACGTCCGGCCCCGGCAGCAGGGCGGTGGCGCTGGATGTCTCGTTGCTAACGCTGATGATGAGCCCGGACTGGAAGGAGACGCGGACGTGTGGCGTGAGGCTGCCGTCGCCGTTGACCAGCGTGGCGTTGGCGATCGTGGTGATGAGGCCGGTGCGGGGGCGGGCGAGCCGCTGCTCCGGCAGGGAGGGGGAGATGTGGGGGCGGATGGCGTTGTGGGCGCAGTGGGTGAGGCCGTGGGCGAGGTGGGTGGGGGGGAGGATGCTGGGGTGGTTGGTGTGCGGGTTGAGTGGATTGAGGACGGTGAAGGCGAGGAGGAGGGCGAGGAGGCTGAGGAGGAGGAGGGAGGAGGTGTGGAGGTGGCGTGTGAATGGCTTTGGCGGGGCGTGCCCGAAGTCTGTTGCGGTTTTGGTGGCCATCGCGTTTGTCGGATGGAGATGATGTGCCTGGCCATCTTTCGTACCGGCATGGTGGGCGTTTGAGCCTTGATATGTTGCCTTTGGTGAATGATGGGACGTCGTTGGGACGTCGGTTATGGAGGGGATGGAGTTGCCGCTTCGGGAGTGGTGTCTCGGCTCGTCCCGTCGGTTTCCTGAAACGGCAATTTGTTGGCGACGATGGGGAATGGTCCCGGCTGTGGAGGTTCTTGGGTACCACAGCGCCGGGCTCACCACTGTGATATACTATCATTTTACGTTGTAGGGAGAGTGAATGATATCCATTTTTTGTTGCTATGTCATTTGTCTCTATTATAACCTCAAAATTTCTAAGCCAGAAGTAGCTTTGGATAGCTTCATAGCTGCAGGACGGATCAATCGTTTGTAAATATATATCAGAACGGAACAATAAATCCATCTACAGTAACAAGCGGAAAAAGACGACAACCGTGAACCAAATCAAGCATTTCTCCCAGTTACCCCATAGATAACACGCCATTTATTGAGGGACGACGCATCTCAAGCATTCAGAACCAGAACATCCTCCGCAATCAACCTATAAACACCTCCCAGTGCATTAAGCTACTCCTCAAAAGCATCAAAATTCAATATCAAATCTAGAACCGCAAAGTTAGCAAGAAGGAAGGCAGAAAGGACAGGATGGCCACCACAGTCACCACCAACCAAGCAAGCAAAATACATACCATAATAAACCCTCATCCCCTCCACCAACGCCCTCATCTCCACCCGCTCATCCACCGCATGCGCATTCCACCGCGCGCCCTCCCGCACGGGCGTAAACCGATAAATATTCTCACTCAACCCCCAATAGTGCCGCGTGTCCGTGTTCCCGGTCATGAGATCCCCCACGGGGACCACCGTTTCCACGACGCCGCCATCCCGCGTCGTGTGGCCGAACACGTCCGCCAGCGTGCCCGCGAACACGTTCCACACCGCGTGAGCGTTGGAGGTCGGCGAGAGCGGCGCCACCTCGATCGTTTGCGGGAAGGCGAGGGTGATGAGGGTTTCGTTGGTGGTGGTGGTGGATGCTGATCCCGCGGCGTCGTCGGCTTCGCCGTCAACGAATCTCGCACCCACCGCTTCCGCCGCCCGCCGCACCGTCGCCGTCACCCGCTCCTTCAACGCCGCAACGGAGTCATGCAACGCCACACGATGGTTGACCAACACCTCCACCAGCTCAGGCAGGGCGTTGACCTTCCCGCCTCCCTCCACGGCAATAACATCGACCGCCGAACTCGTCCTCACCAACCAGCGCTCCTCCCCCTCCAACCGCTCCGCCAGCTCCTCCTCCCCCCCTCCATCCTCCAACCCCCTTCTCAACCACTCCGGCACGCTCCCCCCCGCCCACCGCACCCGACACTCCAACATCCGCCTTACCGGGCTCTCCCTCCCCAACCACGGCCTCCACATCCGCTTCCCCTCCTCCAACCCCCTCACCACCTCCGCCGCAACCCCAATCGCCGTATGATCTGGGGGCCTCGAGCTATGCCCGCCCGGCGCCCTCACCCTCACCCTCGCATCCACATACCCCTTCTCCCCCACCGCCGGCCTGACCAAGAGCACCCTCCCCCCATCCAACCCCCGCACCCCCATCCCCCCCTCATCCACCACCGCCAGCACACCCCCCTCCCCATACACCCCGCGCAACCACCGCGCCAACTCCCCCGCACCCCTTTCCCCCCCAACCTCCTCATCAAACCCCAACCCCACCAGCACCGTGCGTCGCGGCCGCCACCCCTGGCCCAACAACTCCTCCACCGCCCCCAAAACGCCCACGAGATTGCCCTTGCAATCCGCGGCGCCCCTCCCCCATACAAAGCCGTCGTCCTCATCGTACCAGCCGTCGTAAGGCGGGTGCGTCCACGCCCCCACCGGGCCCGCGGGAACAACATCCTGGTGCGCGGTCAGCAGGAGCGGTTTGAGCGCCGCGTCGCTGCCGGGCAGGGTGTAGAGGAGCGCGTAGCGGTTGATTTTTTGCGGGGGAAAGGCGGCGTGCAGGACGGGGAAGTGGGAGGCGAGCGTGGCGTGCAGCTGGGTGAAGATCGCCCAGCGCGTGTCCGAGGTCGCGGGGCCGTAGGTGTCGTGCGATTCGGTGGGGATCCGGATGCTGGCGCGGAGGCGGGTGAGTTGGGTGCGGAAGATGGAGGGGCTGGTTTCGAGGTAGAGGGAGGGGCGGTAGGGGTGGGTGGGTGCGGGGAGGGGAGGGGGGAGGGGACACCAGGTTTTGGGGTCGGTTGTTTTGTTGGTGTTGTTGGTGGTGTTTTTTGCATGTTGATGGAGGGAGGACCGGTGGAGGTGGGTGAGGAGGAGAGGGATGCTGAGGCCGAGGAGGAGGAGGATGGCTTTGAGGATGTGAAGTTTGGTCCTTCTTGGCCTCTGGTGAGGGATGTCGAGAGTTTCTGGTGTACCCATGGTAGGTACTGTATGTCCAAGATGTCGTATTGCTCTTCGTATCCGTGGAAGTCGTAGCCTTGTGAGCGCGGGAGGTAGACGTGAAACGGAAGGGAGGACGAGAATAAAGAGTGATATCCATGTCGCAACGGTGCTCTTATCACAAAATACGCTCAGTCACTCTGAACCCCTCCCCCATCAGCTTAGATCTGCGCATGGTGGTGGTCAAGGTGGTGGTGCGGAGGATGATAACACACTTTCCTATTCAAGTAATCCTATCGCTTCCATGCGTTACCCCGCAGCCAGGATATGCTGAGTAATATCCACTTATATGTACGAATGAGAGAAATCACATGCGAATCTGCTGGAAGTAGTAGTGAACGTCTTGTAGTAGTAGGTGGAAGCATTGGGAAAGCATTTCCAATCCGCTGTACCATCCGCACCCAGCAGTCCCACCTAACCTCCTCCCCTTCTCTCCACTCACTTCCCTTCTTCGAACCTAACCCGATCAGCCTCAGTAACAATATCTAAACACAGCCTTCTGCTCCTTATCCGTGAGATCCATGAACTCGCTACCCTCCGCCACATGCACGCTGCCCACCCCATCCGTCACCACCAACTTATCCCTCCGGCGATTCTCCCAAATTAAATAGAAGCGCAAGGCCAAGCACAAGCAGATGCACAGCGCAAAGCAGACGAAGGCCGCGCGGAACGCCGTCTGGTAGCGGGGCGCCTCGTCGCTGAGGAAGAGCTGGGGCGCGACCACCTGGCCGACGCAGAAGGCGACATACATCATCGCGCTCGCCGTCGCTTTCTTCGTGTACCCGGCGAAGTTGGACGCGACGAGCGACATGGTCAGCGTGCCGACGATGCCGTGCGTCTGCACGATGTAGTAGCTGCCCAGCAGGCCCCGGGAGTCGCTGCGGGGTAAGGTGTACAGAAGCACCGCCCCGATCAGCGCGGGAACCTGACACCCGGCCACGAGCCAGAGTCGGATGTTGGTGAAGCGGCGCGTCATGAAGCCGCCGAAGAGGATGCAGATCGCCTGAATGACGCCCAGGGGCACCAGCAGTAGCGTCGAGTACAACGACGAGTAGCCGAACCCCTTGACGACGATGCTGCCGAAGCTGCCCACGCCACCGGCGGGGATGTCGTCCAGGAAGAAGGTCGCCACCAAGATCCAGACCTGCACGTCCGTCACGCACTCTCGGAACTGGCTCCACTTCCACACGTGGTTCTCGATCCCGGTGCGGTTCTCGCGCACCCGCTCGACCGCCCGCGCCCGGTCCGCCACGCTCAGCCAGCGCGCCGTCATCGGGCTGTCGGGCAGGTAGTAAAAGAGGAAGGCGCCGTAGAGGACGGTGACGGCGCCGAAGATCAGGAAGAACCAGGCCCAGCTGGGGACGAGGCGGTGGGCGGGGATGTGCGCGATCCCGTAGCCGAGCAGGCCGCCGCACACCTGGCCGATGCTGTTTCCCAGGTACCAGAACGTGATCCGCAGCGGCTGCTCCTCCCGCGTCCACCACTGGCTCGAGATCACGATGAAGCACGGGTTGATGCAGCTCTCGAGGCAGCCGAGGATGGCCCGGACCGTCATCAGGGCCGCGAAGGAGCGGCACGCCGCTGTCGTCATCAGCACCCCGCCCCAGCAGATGGTCGCCAGCGCGACCACTCGTCCGATCGGGAAGCGCACGATTAGCCGGGCGACGACGGGCTGCGAGACGAGGTAGGCGAGGTAGAAGACGCTGCCGGACGCCCAGCTGTACTGGTTGCCGACCAGATGGTTAGACTCCTCGAGCCCGAAGTTGGCCGAGTAGGAGAGCGCGTTCTTGTCCATGAAGTTGAGGGTGTAAATAATGACCATCTGGGGGAAGCCATGTTAGTAAGCAAGGCTTTGAGACTGATGTGACCGTAGGAGGAGCCAAGTCCGCAAGGCTGAAGCAGAGCAGGTTGCACAATAGAGTTCGTGTAGAGCTGCCGTGCGGTGATTTTACATACCAAGGGCAGGAGATGGAAGTCGATCTTCCGCAAGATGCGCTTGTTCTCGGCGGCGGTGAGGGGTTGAGCCGCATGTTCCTTCAAGAAGCCATAAGCAGCGTCGGCAGCGCCGTCACCCACGGCGGTCGCCTCAACCGCTTCGGATCGTTTCTCCATCGCAGCTGGTGGAGGTTGAGGAGTAGGCAGACAAAGAAGATGAAGAAGTAGAAGTGCAGAGTCCTACACGACAAGCATGCGAAACGTTCCAGTCGGATAAATCGAAACACTGACTGTACTGTGCACATCTTTTCCCAGACTCGGCATGCCCAGCATAATTATCCTCGTCCGGACGGGGTGAGAGAGCCGTCGAGGCAACATGGGCGGAGGTGATAACGTCGGGTGTGGCATACCGAAACGGGGAGGGAGTGGGCCGACGACCGGGGCGAGATAAGCAAGCGAGCAGGCTAAATTAGTTGGTGATGATGTTTCCGCCGCCAAAAGTGCGGGGTGAACAGGCCCGTGAGTCCCCTCTCGTCCCCTATCGCCCGCCGCCCCACCGTCGACCGACTCGGGACTATGCGCTCGTCCCGTCTCACTCACACTGAATGATCCGACCTGTAGGTAGTAGTAACTCCCCTCTCCGGTCACCTCCTCGCCTTCGTCGCGTCCTCCACGCGATGCGATGCGATGCGAGCCATCATCTTCTCCAGCCCGCCGCCAGCACCGCACCACCCCGATGACCGGAAAGGCTCGCCCCCGCAGATCCAAGACAGGTAATGCCAATCCAAACCCACACAGTAACCAGCCATCAGCCGTCCGAAGGCGCGGAGGGAGAGGGATGAAGGCTCATTTCTCACACAACAACAGGTTGCCTCACCTGCCGCCGTCGGCGCGTCCGCTGCGATGAGCGGAAACCGACGTGCGGTGCCTGCGACCGACTGACGTTGAACTGCTCCTTCGACCGGGCCGTCGTCGACTTCACCGCCACCTCCAAGTACCGCGTTCGCTTTGTGAACTCGCCGTACAACAGCATCCTGGCCTCTTCCTCTTCCTCCCGCGCTCCAGCAGGGAGCGGCGGCGGTCAACGAGCCAATGTCGAGGATGACGATGCACGCCCACAGCATGTCGTGCCAGAGTCGCCTGGGACCTCCGCAAACGACTCATCCGATCGTATCACCGAGTATGATTTCCCTGGCCCAAGGACGACGACGGCGGCGGCGGCCTTTGCAGACGCTTCCGCCGAGTCTCAGCAACCGTTGACGCCTTCATCCATCTCGTCTCCATCAACCGCGAGAGCGAGTGCTGGTCTCGTCCCTCGGCAGGAGCAGTTTGTCTTCGCCCAAGATGCCGGCATCGTGCCACCATTGCTGGACTTTGACTGGAATTTCGATCTGCTAGACCAATGGATGTTCGCTGGTTCCACGTCGAACGGCATCTCCTTGCCTGGCGAGATGGTCATGCCGCCGAACCAACATCATCAACCTCCGATGACCACCACTTCCTCCGGCTATGTCGATACGCGCGTGGATGCCATGCGACCGGAGCTGTCTGGCGACATCGACGATTCGCCCACGATGATATCCGCTTCCCCACTCACCAACCGCGTCGTCATCGACCCAGAGGACCAGCAACTCGTCCAGCACTACATGGACATCATGACCGGCTACGTCAAGATCCGCCAGTCCGCCAACGACGACATCTACAGCCAGATCTTCACCAACATGGCCCTCTTCTACGCGCCCCTCTACCACGCCATCATGGCCTGGACCTGCCTGCACCTCTCCCAGACCGACCCTGCCTCCCGCTTCAACGCCGCCGCCGCCGAGCGCCGCTACCGCCTCGCCATCGCCCTCCTGCACGCCGACGACCACTTCCCCGCCCACTTCGAGAAGATCACCGTCACCATCTGGCTGCTCCTCCAATACGAGCTCCTCGCCGCCCGCGACGTCGACCGCTTCGCCCAGCACCTCGAGTACGCCGCGGACCTCGTCGACGCCCGCCGCACCCTCCGCCGCAGCCCCGGCACCCCCTCCCCACCGCCCCTCTCCCCGATCGGCGCGCGCGTCCTCGTCTGGCTAGGCAGCTACGACGTCCGTGCCGCGTACGCCGGCGCGCCCGGCCGTCTCCTGCAGAACCTGGAAGCCTTGCGCGCCTCGGAGGACTTCGTCGGGCTCGCCTTCCCCCGCGCCGCCATCCAATCCAACCCCGGCCTCGTCGAGCTCGAAGCCTGCCTTCGACTCATCCTCGACCTTGACACGGTCGAGATCCGGGTGCTCTCGCTTGCGCGGCACGGGCCCGACACGAACGCGACCACGACCGCGGCCACCCTGGCTAGCATCCGGACGGACTTGCTCGCCATCCGCCGCCGCACCGAGGCCGACCCGCTCATCCGGCCCGCCCTCGAGGCCATCGCCGACCCGACCCGCACCCTCGGTGGCAAGCTGACGACCAAGCAGTTCAACCGCCTCCTGCTGCTGGCCAGCTACTACAGCGTGCTGATCGTCTGGCGGCGCCTGCTGCGGCGGCACGCCCCCAACAATCAACCTTTTGCCAACGACAACGACGAGCTCGTGCAGGCCGAGGAGGCCGCCACCCGCGCCATCCGCATCGCCCTCTGGGTCCGCACCTCACGCCCGCCAAGCCCGCAGACTGTCTGGCCGCGCATCCTCATGACGGCCGCGACCGAGGTGCGGGACGCCATCTATCGGGCGTGGGTGCTGGAGGTGCTGCGGGAGGCGGAAGGGTTGTGGGGGAGTCACTTTGGACGCGTCGGCCGGCTGATCCGCGAGTGCGTTGAGGAGGGGAATGGCGGAGGTGTGAATGAGTGTTTCTCGGGCGGGTTGGGATTCGTCATCTGACTGATTGCAAGTGCTGCAAGATGTATGTCACACGTGTCATGATCGTTCATTCACGATTCGGTTTGCAGGGGTTTCCGTCCGCTGGGACAGGCTGCGCCATGGCGACAGGATTGCTCGAGGCGCTGTGGAGTTTGGCAATGTTAGATACTGCGATAAGAAAGACCTCGTTCACTCACTCCGATATTCTCAAAACGTATGATTCGTAGGATAGCCCGCCTTCCGGTGCGCTCAGCCGGAATGATAACGACTCCGCCCATTCCCATTCTTCGGCGGCGGCGATAACGCTCGCGAGAACGTCAAATCCGCCGTCTCGGGTCACGCCGTCTCGGCTGTCGCTCCGCGGGGTATCGGCCGGTGGTGCGACGTCTGCTCGCTTCGCCACTTTCCCAATCGGGAAATCGAATCGCTTCTGCTCGGCCCGCTAACCTCAGCCTCCACTAAGCACCTTTATGCCCTGCGCTCGCGTGCTCCCTGGTCGGTTCCGCTCAGGTCGTGGGAATCATATGAAAGGAAGACGGCCGGGGTTTTGCGGTGGTGTTTTGGCAGGCACACCTCATGGCAACCTTCCAGGGCGTCTTATCACCAGCATGCAAGCGTATCAGATCCCGCTGCAATCGGCCGTTCTTCCCGGTGCCGCGTCGGGAAGGCTTCTTGAGGTGACGGAGGATTTGGACTTAAGGTGAGTTTCTAACACCAGAGTGGATGAAGTTGCTAACGCATTCGCGATGCAGGTTTTTATGGCGAGAGCGTATGCACCATGTGGTTGATTTTATCGCCGCAGGCTACGTCCAGGTCAGCCTTTGCGGTCTCTCGCTGTTGATGCTCTTGGCTTTCTCGCTGTACGAACGGTTCTTCGTACCGTCGAAGAGAGCGTTCACGAAAGAGCTTGGAAATTCATCAGTGGCATTTGCATGGTTCCTGGCCCAAGCCATCTGTATCACAGCGGCGCTCCCACTGGATTTCTTGGTGGCTGTCCGACAGCGACTGTGGGGAGATGTACTGCTGCAGGTCTATGCCTTTGGTCTCTGTATGGCCCGCTTTGTTTGCAGGGAACCATATAGAGGGATGCTGTATACTCATCTCAACGTGACCGTTTTCTCCTTGGCGGCCCTGTCCATCTTGCAACAGTTCCTTCCTCTTATCATCATCGGCCCCTATTCTGGTACCGGGCGCTTGTGTCTCTGGAAGCTGGTCCTCGAGTGCGCTGCAATTCTCATACCATTTGTCCAGCCCAGGCCACGTCCGGCCTTCGTTGTAGGACTGGATGAGGCTGCCGACGAGAAGACCGTCGTGGTGTCGCCGGAGCAGACGTGCTCTTGGTTCTCCTACTACTGCTCCTACGGATGGATCAGTCAACTCATCTTCCGAGGATGTCGGCGCGACCTCATCCTGGACGATCTGCCCCCATTGCCGGCCTACGACGCTCCCCTGAAGTGGCTGGAGAAGGTGATCACGGCTCGACTGAAGGGTGGGAAAACCTTCCTCACCCTCTGCCGCGTACTCAAAGCCGACATCCGAACCATGATGTTTTGGTCGCTCATGACCGGTACGGTCGAGTACATCGCGCCGTATGCCATGTACCGGCTGCTGGCATACCTTGAGGACCCCAGCGCGGCAATCGTGCACCCGGTTGTGTGGATCGTCCTGCTGTTCGTTGGACCGATGGCCCGGTCGATCTCGTATCAGCAGTACATCTTCACAAGCACGCGGCTGCTGCTGAGAGTAGATTTGGCGCTCATCCAGGAAATTTTCCAAACCATGATGCGTTCGTACGCGTTCCCGGATGCGGCAGAGACCAAGCAAGAGGAGTCCGGAAAGGTGCGGTCAAAGCAGGCCAATGTCACAACGCTCATGTCGTATGATGTGGATGCGATCGACTCGGCGCGAGATATCTTCTATGTGGCCACCGCTGGTACAGTTTCCACCGCAATCGCAATGACTCTACTCTACCGCATGCTGGGCTGGCCGTCCCTGGTCGGAGTGCTCACCCTCATCCTCCTCACGCCGCTGCCGGCGATCTTCTCCCGTCGCATGTCCCGGATCCAGCAAGTCGTTCTGCGCGCCACCGACGCACGGCTTTCGCGCATCTCCGAGTACCTCTCCTCCATCCGCACGTTCAAATACTTCGGCTGGGAGACGGCGATCGCGCGAAACATCCACACCCTCCGCGCTGTCGAGCAGAAGCATATCTGGCGTCGCAACGTCACCTCCGCCATCATCTCCATGACTGGCGACCTCCTCCCACTCCTCAGCTTGCTTGTCATGTTCACTGTCTACATTCTCGGCACCCGCCAGCCCCTGCGTGCCCCCGCTGCCTTCACATCCCTCGCCATCGTCGAGACGCTACGTGCGCAGTTTGTTTGGCTCTCCAACGTCTGCCGCTGGGCGGCCCAGGGCCTCGAGTCTCTCCGTCGGGTGGACGCCTACCTCGACAGCTCCATTCCTTTCCAGCGGCACCCGGTCGGGCCTCCGCAGCTGGTGAACGCGACCTGCCGCCGCACGCCTGACGCCGCCTTCACCCTCACCAACATCACCCTTGCCTTCCGCTCCGGCGTGCTTAACGTCGTGACCGGCCCCACCGGCGCCGGCAAGTCCAGTCTCCTCCTCAGCCTCCTCGGCGAGACCGTCCTCGAGGCTGGCTCCATCACCTGCCCGGCCGACGTCGCGTTTGTGCCGCAAACGGCCTGGCTGCAGAACGCGAGCGTGCGTGACAATATCCTGTTCTACACGTCATACGACGCGGACCGCTACCGGCGGGTGCTGGAGGCGTGCGGGTTGACGGAGGACCTGCGCGGGTTCGCAGGCGGGGACGGCATGATGGTGGGCGAGAAGGGCGCCGCATTGAGCGGGGGCCAGCGGCAGCGGGTGAGCTTGGCCCGGGCGGTATACTCGCATGCCGGCACAGTCGTACTGGATGATGTATTCTCGGCGCTGGATGCGCAGACGACAGAGACGGTGTGGAAGGGCTGCTTTCGCGGGGGGCTGCTAAGGGGCAGGACGGTGGTGTTGGTCACGCATCTGCCGGCGGGGTTGCGGGAGGCGGAGGTCTTGGTAAGATTGGAGGAGGGGAGGGTAGTGAGTGTGGTGACCAGAGATCATAGTGAGATACAGAGTGCTGCGGAACAGAGCGCTAAGGATGCCGCTGTGGAGGTGGTGGAAGTGGTGGAAGTGTTATTGGAGCAGGAAGAAGGAGAGACGTCTTCTCAATCGACGATTGTCGCAGATGGCGTAGAAGAGTTAACAGCTATTGATCCTCAAGGGTCGAGGGAATATGCCTTGGAAAGTCCCATGGATGGTCTGGTGAAAGAGAGCCAGGCGGAAGGCCGGATTCCGAGGACGTTGTGTAAGTGTCTCATAGATGGACTAAAATTCACCGACAGGCTGACATGTGATAGTTTGGCGTTATATGCTCCTCTTTGGAGGCTTACCGTACGCCCTCGCCGCGTTGCTGAGTGCGTTTCTCGTCCAGCTCGCCTTCTTCTCCATCACTTACTGGCTGTCCATCTGGACCAGCCAGGAAACAGACTCCAGTCACTCCCACTCCGTCCGCAACCTCGCCATCTACGCCGGCGCCGTCACCCTGTTCCTCCTCCTTCAATTCTCCAACCACATCACCTTCCAAAACGGCAGCTGGAACGCGGCCAAGAAGCTCCACTGCCGCCTCGTCACCGGCATCCTCGGTGCCCCCATCGCCTGGTTCGACGCCAACCCGGTTGGCCGCGCCCTCAATCGCTTTGGAATGGACATGCAGTCGGTCGACACGGTGCTGGTCGACTGGCTCCGTATGTCGCTCGACAACGGCCTACGATTTCTGCTCCGCATCCTCAGCATCGCCTCCATCATGCCCATCTTTGCGCTGCCTGCCGCGGTCGTCTGCTCGCTTGGGTTCGCCATCGGCGAGATGTACACGCGCGCCCAGGTCTCCGTGAAGCGGCTCTGCGCCATCAGCTACTCGCCCGTCTTCTCTCACTTCGATGACGCTGCCGCTGGCATGACCGTCATCCGAGCCCGGGGAGAGGGCATGCAGGAAGTCTTCCGCGGCTTGCTGGCGGACCGGCTAGCCCAGCGGACGCGCGCCTGCGAAGCCCAGTACAACTGCAACCGCTGGGTCTCCGTCCGGTCCGATTTGTGTGCGGCTACGGTGGCGTTCTCAGCCGGGTGGGTAGCGTACTGGAACGCTGGCCCGCCCGGCCTGGTGGGCTTCTCCCTCACTAACGCCATCGGCCTCAGCCAAACGATCCTGACGCTTGTGCGGAACATGAACGAGCTAGAGGTCGAACTGAACTCGTTCCAGCGGCTGTGTGAGTACGCCGACATCGAGCCGGAGAGGGAGCCGGAGCCAAAGTCGGTGCAGGATGTGCCGGCGAGCTGGCCTGCGGAAGGGCATGTGCAGCTCTGCAACGTCACGGTGCGGTATCAGGAAGATGGGGCGGATATCTTGAAAGATGTTTCGATCGAAGCGAAACCTGGCGAGAGGGTGGCCATCGTTGGGCGGACCGGCAGTGGGAAGAGCACCTTGGGACTATCGCTGCTCGGCTTCACGCGCGTTGTCGCAGGCCGGATCCTTATTGATGGGGCCGATGTGACACGACTGCCTCTCCATCGTCTCCGACAGAGCATCACTATGATCCCGCAGGATCCCGTTCTCTTTTCCGGGGACGTGCGAGAAAACTTGGATCCGTTCGGGGAGATGGACGGGACGGAGCTGCAGGGGATCCTGTCCGCCTGCGCATCGGTGAACGCGCCCAGCCGTGACGGGAATGCTGCTGTCCGCGCAGCCGGCTCGTCCGGCGAGGTCCTCTCAATCGACTTAGACACACCTGTGCTCGCCGGCGGAGAGAACTTCAGTCAGGGCCAACGGCAGATCCTGAGCTTGGCTCGCGCCATCAGTCGGCGATCGAAGGTGGTGCTGTTGGACGAGGCCACAGCATCGGTGGACCAGCGGACCGACAATCTCATCCAAGCGATCATACGGAAGGAGTTTCCTGGCTCCACAATCATCGCAATCGCGCACCGGCTGCGGACGGTGATGGATTTCGACAAGGTAATCGTGATGGGTGGAGGTGCGGTCTTGGAGTGAGTACTTGTCGCCTTTTCCCTTGCCTTGTCCCTTGTTAGATGCTAATTAGTACGCAGGTTTGGTTCACCATTGGAGTTGATTGGGCGCAAAGGCGTGTTTCTAGATATGCTGAGGCAAACAGGGGAATTGGACGAGTTGATAGAGATAGCCAGCCATAAAAGTTAGCCGATTCACAAAAGAATGGCGAGTAGGAGAAAATGATTTACACTGCGCATCGCGGGGCGGCGACATAAAGTCCTCTGGCTCTCGTAGAGTTACGGCTCTTTCATGCTCGATCAGACGTAGATACGAAGGCGTACATGATAAGAACCGTACATTGTTGGACTTGGTCTTTTGTGAACTTTTGACCACTCGCTTTTCTGGTTGGAAAACAAAACAGCACACTGATAGATCTTACTCAACGGATTCCCCATTCCATGTCGAACCTGTTATGTGGGCATGGAGATGGCGATGCTTGGCATGGTGTTTGGGTTTCGCTCAGCTGATTCGGCACGATCGGCAGAGTCTGGATCGGGGACGCGCCCCGTCCCGCTGCAAGGGACGGTCTTCTCTCACCGCCATATGACGTCAAGGCGTGTGTCTGGAGAGTTCGCTTCGTTTGTACATTCGCTGCATGCCTTTCTCACTGATCGGCTGTAGCCTCCGCGGAACGCTGAGAGAAACGATAAGGAGCCTGGAATTCCATCAGTCACGAGATCCTCTTCGCGGTGGGTATCCTTGGTGGGATTCCTTGTTGCTGTAAAGATCTGGCGAGAGATCGGGTGGCGTGGCTGGCCGACGAAGTTTTCCCTGTCGTTCGTTCCCTTGGTGTGATGTGGCGCATCGGGTAGCGTTTGTGGCGCATGAGGGTGAGAGCTGTTTTCGGGCCTCATGCTTCCCTTGTAATTATCACGAGCTGAATTTAGTATTCAAACTCTCTTAATATAATAAATCAGATATGCTCTTCTTCACAGCAATGTATACCACTTACTGTTTCTCGCCTTTTGTCGACTCGTCTCCTCTTCTTCTATACGATCGATTGCTTCTCATCCGAGCGGATCAACCTCGGTCTATTACCTAAGGTATTACGGCTCAGGGCTTAGCCTACCGTAACATCAGGCCTAGAGCGTGCAGACAGACACCATCCTGAAGAAATTTTTGCACATGCTGTCTTCGGCCTTCTTGCGGAGCTGCTAGGTTCTTCACTTGGAGCTTTCGGTGTGTCTGTGTGCGTGAAGGCGTGCTGTGCTACTTTTGCCGATGCCGATGCCGGTCTTGCCTTTTGACTCTTTTTCATCATGGCTGTCTGTCTTCTCACAGCTTCACCTTACCTCCTACCTTCCACCTTCCACGCTCTCCCCTCGCCCATACGCACTGGTTGCGTCCCCTATAGCTTAAATACTGCCTTGATCTTTGGATTCTCTCACCCCCTTGGCAGCGCGCGACATGGCCATCACCACCGATGTCACCGCCAATGCCGCCGAAGTCAAGTCCGAGGGCCTCACGCCCATGAATGTTTCGCAGGATGATCTGAATTCCAGTGGCTACGATGCCGAGAAGCAGAGCGCCACGGAAGAGCCTGCGCAGCTCCAGCGCACGCTCAAGAACAGACATCTTCAGATGATTGCCATCGGAGGCACTGTCGGCACGGGCTTGTTCATCTCCAGTGGAAGTGAGTGGGATGCTGTCTTGGCATCGCGCAAAAGATGAGATGCTGACTGCGTGTCACAGCTGCCCTGGCCAAGGCTGGACCTGTTGGTGCCCTGATTGCTTACTTGTTCGTCGCTACGATCGTGTATTCGGTGATGGTGGCCTTGGGTGAGATGGTCGCGTACATCCCCATCGCCGGTGCGTTCACCGCATACGCGACGCGCTTCGTCGACCCGTCTTTGGGCTTCGCAATGGGCTGGATATATTGGTTTGCATGTAAGCGCTTGTCCACAGGGGCTTCCCGCACCCGCCTGCTCCATTACGACACCGAGACTGACTGTGCCCTCTAGGGGCCATTACCTTTGCACTGGAGTTGTCCGCCGCGGGCATTATCATCCAGTATTGGAACGAATCCTTGAACATCGCGATCTTTATTGGTGTTTTCTGGGCTGTTTTCACCGCCGTCAACTTCCTTCCCGTCAAGGCCTATGCCGAAGTCGAGTTCTGGTTCGCCAGCATCAAGTGCATCACCATCGTCGGCTTCATGATCTTCGCCATCTGCATCGACGCTGGCGCCGGTCAGCAAGGATATCTTGGCTTCCACTACTGGACGCAGTCGCCTGGCCCCTTTGCGCCGTATCTTCTCTCGGAAAATTCCCCGGACTACCACACTGGTACCATCTCTGGTCCGGTTGGGTCCAGTGCAGTTGCCAAGTTTGTCGGTTTCTGGGCTGTCCTTATCCAGGCCGGTTTCGCGTACCAGGGTACTGAGCTGGTAGGAATTGCCGCCGGAGAGACGGAGAACCCTCGCAAGACCATTCCCATCGCCATCAAGAAGACTTTCTGGTACATCGTCCTGCTCTTCTGTCTCACCATCTTCTTTATTGGGCTGCTCGTTCCCTGCACGGATTCCCGGCTCCAGTCTGGCGCCTCCGATGCTTCCGCGTCCCCATTCGTCATTGCCGCCTCCATTGCAGGCGTCTCCACGCTTCCGCACATCATCAATGCAGTTCTTCTGACCGCCGTGCTCAGCGCAGCCAACTCGAACGTGTACTCCGGCTCACGCGTGATGGTCGGCCTTGTCGAATCCGGCCACGCGCCGCAGTTCCTCGCCAAGACCATCGGCCGCACCGGCGTTCCGTACATTGCTACCTTGGCCACCTCGCTCATCGGCCTGCTTGGCTTCCTCAATGTCTCCTCCGCTGGCCAAAACGCATTCAACTGGTTAACCAATATCTCGAGTGTGGCGAGCTTTCTGACCTGGGCTTGCCTGAACGCCTCACACCTGGGCTTCATGCGCGCGCTCAAGGCTCGCAACATGCCGCGCAACGACATGACTCTGCCTTTTGTCGCTCCGTTCCAACCCTGGCTGAGCTGGTACGGCTTGGGCTTCAATGTGCTCATCATCCTCACCCAGGGATTTACGAGCTTCTTGCCGTGGAACACGACCAACTTTTTCGTCGCCTACATCTCCGTCATTCTGTTCGTCGCGCTGTATGCGGGTCACAAGTTGGTGTCGCGGTGCCCAGTCGTGAAGCCGGAGCTGGCCGACATTGACTCCGGCCGCCGGGAGGCGGACGAGGAGGATGCAGCGTGGGAAGAGAGAGTTCCGGTTGGATTCTGGCAGAAGTTGGCGGCGTGGATATGAAAAGCCTTCTTCTCTTCCCTTTTTCTTCGTACTCGTGGGATTGATGTCGTCTGTTTTTCTCCAGCTTTCTTTTAGGATACGAAGTATGGTGTCACGGAGAGATGATGCATTGTTAGCGTATTGGCATGGCTGCGTTATGAGTTTACACTTGGCCTGGAGGGAGTTTTTGCTTTAGCATAGCGGTCTTTTGGTGTAGTACATATAAAAGCGTGAAGGTGGAGTTATTGTCACGCAGGTTCCGGAGGACTGAAAAGCGAGAAAAGTGCTCACTACCGGTCGTCTTAGACGCCCTGTATCTGTTAGTAGCTGTCTGGTATGAGACTTCATACCAATAAATTCAACATACCCTTAGGATAACTATGTGCATAGTCCAATGGAACGCTGACAACACAAGGCTCAAGACTGCTCCATCTGCTATGATTTTTGAGCTGCCAGATTGTGACACGACATCTCACTGTCGGTTTCAGAATCGTTCTGCTTCAGTGTAGGTGGAGATCTGGATCATGCCGCGGTAGTTGGTTCGACTGAGAGCCCTTGAGGAATGACTTGCATGTCAGTAAAAGAATGTGTATGCAAGTCATTTCACTGTGATTCGTACCTTCAAGTCGCCATGCCGACGCTGACGGTCTGTTTTGTTCTTGCTGACTGGAACGAGCGTTGATAGTATCAGCCGGTTCGGGATTGGATTTCTGCGTCCAGACGTTGAAGAGCCCTTTCATTGACCGACTTGGTGACATGATGGCTGTCCTGTCGGATACATGGAAGGATGGAAGGATAGGCGATGATGTTGAGGGCGGAAGAGAAAGTGAAGAAGAAGGAATATGTGATGTCATGTATCCGTTATGCCGTACCTTCCATTTCGGGAGTATGAAGCAAGAGATCGCCAGGCATCAGCTTGATTCTCAAGGCATCTTGGGATTCACTTGCATTAGAAGGCTGAAGGGGGGGACAACGTGCACGTTCGGGTTAGGACACACATGAACTGTGAGTGAGGAAACACGCATATGGCGTGTGAATAATTCGAGGCACGCTGCGGAAGCGGTACAAGGCTCACGAATAGGAAGATATTACCTATATAACCAACCAACGCGCTGTCTAACCTAATCAAATGCTTCCGTAATTGATAGCTGCAACGCAAGAGAACCGTAATCCAAGATAAATGGCTCTACACCTTCCTCTTCATCCCCTATTTATCACCATGCAACCCCCAACATCCCATCTCCCACCAACCTACCGTATAACGCCATTCTCCCTCAACAACCCCGTCAGATGCTCCACCTCCCCCCGCAAAGCCTCCTTCAACTCCCTCAGCTGCGCATCCCGCTGCTGCTCCACCGACACCCCAACCATCTCATCCACCCACCGCGCCTGGAGAATATCCTCGATCAACTCACCTGCCATGTCTAGCCTCTCGAGCGCCAGCGCAATTTCATTGCTCCTCTCAACCATGGCCGCTGATGGCTGGTTGTGGTGCTGATGCGGGGCAGCGGGCGCGTGGAGCATGTATGGCTGTGGAGGATACTCTGCGTGAAGGACCTGTGGCTGCGGAAGGTACTGCGCGTGGAGGACTTGTGGCTGCGCGTGGAGCTGGTGCGGTAGGTAAGGCGGCGAGGCTTGCCGAAGGGCCGCGGGGTGGTATGGGCCTAGGGGAAGCTGAGGATTGCAGTGGCCCTGTAGGTGGATGTGGGCAGGCGGCGCTGGCGGTGCGAGGCCGGGAGGTGGTGCCTGACGGTGTGCAGGCATGGTTCTTCGACTTGTGCTGTTGCGAATGATGGTCTAGTGAGATTGGTAGGGAGTGAATATTAGTATATGGAGTCCACTCGTCAATCGAAGATTATATACAAATAATCACACAAATTGTATGTGAACAATGCAGGGTGACCGAACGTGAAGAACTGCGTGAGCACATTGTTAGCATGTTGGATAGCTTGGATCAAAGCAGAATAGCAATCACCCTGCAGGGAGCATCTTAACATCGATTGTGAAAGTTTTACAGCGTTCCTGAGAGGTGAATCCAAAAAGAGTCGTTCATTGATAACCATGTAACCTATTAAGTTGACTTAAGAATTAGTGATTAGAGATTGCAATGGTTACTGCGACTCCGATCATAACGTGAAAGACATTCCACCGGCGCGTTCACATTACTGTCCATAGATCGTCAGCGTATCCGTTGAGTTGGAGTACGACACCTGACATTTCTTCGAGAAGCCACCATACAACTTCTTCCTTTCCTGAAGAAACTTTTCGAACCCTTCCCTCCCGCAACTCCACCCCGGCCCGTCGGTGCAACCAGGCAGCAGCTGCGGCACCTCGTTCACCAGCACGCGGAAATACTGGCCCACGCTGGACGCCTCGTCCTGGAACCCGTACGAGTCGCACTCGAGCCGCTCCACCGCCACGTCGGACAGGAACATCAGGAACCGGCTCGTCTGCCACTCGCGCGCCGTGTTGATGATCGTTTCCGGCATCGTAGCGTTGATGTCGTTCGCTCCAGAGAACGCGGAGTTGTTGAACAGACCCAGCGCCACCAGTATGGACGGCGGCATTTCTCGGTGGCTGAAGGACACGTATAGGTCCTGCGCGGGAGTCTCGTTCTTCAGCAGCAGATTCGTGCTCGCCTCCACCCACGGCCATCCCATCACCCCGGGCACGTCGTGGCTGTAGCCGAGGTTGTGGTGGTAGAAGAGGTCCTGCGAGTACTCAAACGCCAACCACTCGTTCGGGCTGAAGAGATCCCGGCTGCAGAATGAAGACGATCCTCGAATCACCGTCTCGTACCCACAGAGCACTTGCATTGCAACCACGTCCGTGAAAGTCCAGTTGAAGCTAGGTACTTCGGCGCGCAGGCGGGACAGGACAGGCTTAGCGTAGAGTCTCTGGAATGTCTGGAATTCCCAGTTAGCAAGGGCTATTGGGGTTTGGGATGAAGGGCTTCTTACCTCTTCCTCATCGCTTCCCCTGCTTCCGTGATACGCTGGGCAGCCTTTCCAGGGCGTAAGAGTGTCCGCGCCTCGCTCTTTACTCTCGGTGGTGATCACGAGCTGAGTGTTGTTATTTCCGGCAGTATAACCTTGGATGAAGCTTTCGGCGCTGAGGTGGGTGCGCTCTGCAGAGCTCGCCCAGATCTTGGCAGGAGTACGGAAGTTGTATGGCGAGTAGCGCTCCTGGATTTGGCGGCCGAGGCGCTGGGCGTCGCGGCGACCAATTTGGGTCAGGGCTTCGAGATCCTCGTCCTCGATCGGCGTCTTCCAGCCAGCAAGGAAAGAGAGGCGAGGTGAGGCAGACCAAATGGAGGCACTGTTCTGTTGGGAGGCATTGAGCTTGGTGATGAAGGGCTCAATGAACTCGTCCCAATCAAAGTCATTGGCGTAGATGGAGGCATGGCGGACGGCGTGGGCGGCGCGCGTGACGTTGCAGCCCTGTGGGGGTGCAGGATCAAGAGGTGGCTCATGGGGGAGAAAGGGAGGCGCGACACCGGAGAGGTGATTGAGGGGATCAAAGGGAAAGGGGTATTGAGATTGGACAGAAGCGGTGGTTGTGATGAAAGTGAGGGCAAGGCTGAGCAGCAACCGTCCAATGCCCAAGGGATGCATATTGGATGTAGCAACGCGGTGGCTGCGGATAACGAGTGTCTGCACCGTGGACGAGCGAGTGTGGTGAGGAACGGAAAGGAAGAAGAAGTCGTGTTCATAAGAGAGTTGCGGTGGTAATCCTGACCGTAATGTAGACAAACGGTGAGCAGGATGGCCGGCTATGACGTTGTGTGGACAGGGATCGTGGTCAGCACGGCCGGCCAAGCGAGCTGTCACTATGCCGACCGTTATTCAAGGTCCGACGGGTGGCCCACTTTTGGCCCGGCCCGAAACTTGACGATATCCAAGGCAAGGTACGTATGTCCTTGTAATTAGTACAGCATAATGGAGTCACGCATAGTCTTGTATGAATCCATCGAACTGGTATTTCCTTCTCTTCTCATAGAACAGTTCGGATCATCATGTTGAACGGACAGCAACTACTATTATATTGGAATCACAGCATTTTTCCCCGCAGAGCCATTCAGGAAGATGGTCCAGTCGCCGATAGGGTTAGGACTGCCGTTATAATCGCACATGATCCGCAGCAAGAGGAAGATACGTCCGCCAGAAACGTTGTGTCCCAAAGTCATATATTGATGAGAAAAGTCTTCTCCGCATTTCCCGCTTTGATCAACGTCTGGGAGCACTTACGGGCTGTACAGTTCGACATTGTTCAAAGACGTACAACAGGTGCAACTTTCGAATTCTTCCCAGAACCATGCAGGCTGCAGAGACGATAGTCTGATGCGGGCATTCTTCCCAAGGCTTCTTCAAGCGGGGCACATCTCTCGATCCTGCGTTGGAGCTATGCCGATCGTAGGCTTCTCGGAGACAGATCCCGGAACCGCTTGCTTCCAGAGTGTCTATGCTCCAACGTTTACCCACCAGGTATGGTTATATAAGTATTGCAGGTCAATTCGCTGTCTTTGTCTGGCCAAGGCTGACGTTAATCTGGAGAAGGGGCTTGAACAAGCTGCATGCAGAGCCAAGGCGATGCTTTATTGTTCTAATGAGGAGAAGAAGGATACAGTGATCCTTAAATGGCAATCTACATTACTCGAGCGCACTCGTACTACAGGCCTTTCCATCCAATCTCTGACATACATGAGCACCCCGGACTTGAAACTGGACGCCACTGCCCCGCACTACTAACGGTCTCGGCTCCACCCGCTCCACAACGTTCAATGCCACCACACTCGATTCCCCTGAAGCAACTGCAGAGAGAAGTAGAGAGACCTCCTCTTGTTAACGAACTTGGACAGGTACATTGGATATGAGCAGGGATTAGTAAACAACAATTATCTCACAATCACAACAGCTTCTATGGCTCAGTTGGTAGAGCGCGGCACTAGTATCACATCTGGAGCATGCCGAGGTCCTGAGTTCAAATCTCAGTGGAAGCATGATGTTCCTCGGTTCATCTGTTTTTGCTTTTGTTTTTCCCTTCATTCTTCCAGTTTTTAGGGGCTGGGGGCCGTATCTTTTATTTGAGCCAGGGGCTTGCTCATTTCTGCTCTGCTTGATTTTTCATTGGTCCCATCCTTGGGTAATTGTCGCAGCTACGACAAAGAAAGACGAGGACGAAGGGAAAGGTGTATCCAGAGAAAAATCAAGGGGAGGTACTCCATGCTGCAAAAGGTAACGAGAAACACCGAAAGATCAGTATTGCCCCATCTGGATATCTCCCCATCCCTGTTACTACTCTGCATCAACCCAGCGTTTCCTTCATGCAGCCAACCGCTTCTCGACCTACCCCAGGGCACCGAAGTGCGGAAACTGCACTGCATATTGAGCATCTCCAAGGGGCCTGCGGTGATGGAGAGGGCGCGAACAGCGTTGGCATGCCCAGCTTCCTCACGCTCTCGCTCTCTGACAGCGAGGATTCGCAATGAAGTCCGGATAGGCGTGACCACGTACAGGTCGAGTCCCTCTCAAGCATCTATGACCCCCCGTTACAATGGACCGTTGTTCTTCGCAGCTGGCAGAGTGCTCTTGGCCTTGTGTCCTGACCTGCAAGCCATCCTCAAGATAGACCAATATCCCCTATATCCACGCCGTGGTTACTGTCCCGGCGATGTGCTCCCCTCAGCATCCACTGTGTCATCCCGGACTAGGCGTCTCCATGATAGAAGGCGAGTGGCACGTCTCTCCCCGCAGGGGGAGACAGGAAGCAGCTACGCCTGCCTGTATCGCATCGATGGGGTGATTCAGAACATGATGCCGGCCGACGATGCGCGACGGGCTGGGCGTGCGTATTCCTCCAGGATGTCGTGGGAGACACCCTTCAAGGAGTCATCAGGCTCCAGGTAGTATTCCCGTTACACGGCGTGAAGCGTCCCGCTTTTTCGAGACGGGATGGAGGTGAGCTAGGGGGAAACGTTCGTAAGCGGAGATCTTGTGCCAAGGCGCGGTATTTACCGACGATTTGCTGGTCCGCGGCGGAGGAGCAGAATGAACTGCAATAGTACGGTATACCACTATACCTACTGCACCCAACGCAGACATGAGTCAGGCTTAATAACAAAGTAACCTGGGAAAGAGAATACCTTATGGTCCTGCACCAGGTACTGTGCTATTCAGCAAGAGAAAACCTCCACTTCCTCTCTCTCTTCCCCTTCAGCCTCGCACCTCCCAAAAAGCCCCGAAGTTGTGCCGCCCCTCCCGCAGAGAAAAAAAAAAGAAGAAAAAAAAAATCTCGCCAAGCCCCACTATCAGCCTTCCGCAACGCTCCGCCAGAGAATAAGAGCCAAACCACCACTAAACCTTTCATCGACACCACCAACCGGTGAACACCGGCCGCATGGCCCAATGGCAAGGCGCTTGACTACGAATCAAGAGATTCCAGGTTCGACCCCTGGTGCGGTCAGTACAGAGCGGATAGCAGTTGCTCCTCATCGTGGGATGAGGGCGCTGGCATTCCTTTTTTCTTTCTTGTTGCCTGGATCGCCTGAAAAGGATGGGCGGCATGGCTTCCCTGGTCGTCACTACGCTGTGACAGCTTTGATCAACCTTTTGCTGCTTTCGTCTTCTGCTATCATTCTCCCTTCCAGCCTCTTCTCTTTGCAGGAGTATCACATACCGCCAGCGTGAAGAAGCAATCCACCCAGGGAGCAATCGATTTCCTTTTGATCCACCCTCCACCGTCCCGAGCAATCCCCGCCCCTCCCGGGCCAGAAAAAAAATCACCTTTCCCCACTTCCCCTGCGGATCCAACCAAACCACCACACAGCCCCCTCACCGCAAGCTGCATCTCATAACCCCACCCGTCCTCCCCTACGCCCATCCCATCTCATCCGTCCAGCGGTTTCGTAGTGTAATGGTCATCACGAAGGATTCTGATTCCTTAGATCCCGGTTCGATTCCGGGCGAGACCTGGGTCGGGAGGGCGAGGAATTACCCATCCAACGCAGCTTTAGCTCACTTGGGAGAGCGCCAGACTGAAGCCACTATACTGAACTTTGGTCGTCGTCACACGGATTTATGTGTTCTGTGCGGTATCTGGAGGTACTGTGTTCGATCCACAGAAGCTGCATTAGGGTTTTCGTCCTTTCCCTTCTTTTTTTATTGCTTTTGGCGTCATGCTTTGCGGGTGGTCTTTTCGAACATCTTCGTATTCGCTGTGTCCGATGTGCTGTTTGTCCTTCGTCCTCGGTCTTGATGGAGGACAAGGGAAATGGGTGAGACAGGGGAAATTTCTCAGCGGGATGAAACAGGATCGCGGACAATATGCTCTTGCGGTAAACACGAAAAAAAAAAAAAAATCTCAAAACTTATAATTGAAACTCAATATAATGTTCTGCCTTTTCTCCTTAATCCCCCTTCCCTTAAGCAGCGACCTTCACGCCCTCCAACCCCCTAATAATGCCCTGAACCTTCCCCTCCACCTTCTCTTTCACGCCGCCGCTCCCCCCAGCCAGCTTCTGCCAGTCCTCCTTAATGAAGTCGGCGGCCCGCTCGCCGATGCCGTACGCTGGCATCTGGGTGTGGCCGCCGTGCAGCGTGGGCATGACGCTCGTGTCGACGACGCGGAGCCCGCGCACGCCTCGCACGCGCAGCCGCGCGTCCACGACCGCGTCCGGGTCCGTCTCGAGCGTCTGGTGCGGGCGTGGCATGCGCGTCGTGCCGGCGGCGTGGTAGCCTTGCTTGGACGTTAGCTTCTTGGGAGGACGGGAGGAAAGAGGGAATGGAAAGAAAAGGGAACGTACAGGTCGTGGCGTGCTCGCGCACGTACGGCTTCCAGTCGTCGCGGGTCTTGAACTTATCGTGGCCGCTCTCGCGCGGCCAGCAGCCCTTGACCCGGCCCCGGGTGCCCTTGCCCTCGAGCACGATCTCGTTCGCCCAGCGGCAGGCCTCCGCCAGCACCTCGAGGTCGAGGCCGCGCTCGTCGCTCAGCCAGGCCAGGTCGACGACCGGGTTGGCCCGCGCGTCGGCCGAGGCGAGCGTGATCCGGCCCCGGCTCTTCGGTGCGAATAGCTCGCTGATGATGCTGAAGACCTGCTCGCCGTTAGTGGGGAAGCGGTCGTACTGCTTCGGCCCACCATAGCACTCCGTTGAGAAGTACTCGATGTTCGGTTGGGCGGGGGTGAGGCCCATCGGATCCCGGCCGGCCTCCCGCGGCGCGTTGTTCCAGATATCGCTGTCACGGAGTCGCTCGTCCAGCCGAGCGAAGGCAAAGCAGCCGAATGGGAAGGTGGACAGGAAACCCGTCTTGTGCTCCTTCCAGGCCTGGTAGGTCCGCTCGAACGCTCCCGGGAGATAGACGTGGTGGTCGTTGGTGAGGTATTCGTGCGGCTGCGACTGGGCGAGCGCCTGCTGCTCCCCGGCTTTCTCCGCCTCGGTAGTCGCTGGCGCTGAGTTCGGCTCCAGCTCGTAGAAGGCGAAGACAATCTGAGGGATGTTAGTCGAAAGAATACCAAGAGGGGAGAGAAGGTCAGAAGAGGAGGGAGAGAGGGAAGTAGAGGCGTACCAAGTGGTCCATCAGATTTTTCCCGACGCCGTGAATATCCTTCTGCACCTGGATGCCATGGCGCTCAAGCTCCTCCTTCGGGCCCAGGCCGGACCGCATCAGCACGGCGGGACTGCAGTACGCACCCGCGCTGACAATGACCTCACGCTTCGCCTTGAACGTCTCCGTCTTGCCGTCATCAGTGACGATCTGCACGCCCCGAGCGACAAGGTCGTCGCCCTCCCGCTCCAGCAGCACCTTGTCAACCGTGGCGCCAGTGCGGATGTCCAGGTTGCTGCCAGCGATCTTGTAAGGGCCGGCAACGAAGTCGGCGCCCGTCGTGCGGATTCCCTTGTACACGGTACGGGGGACGTGACCGCAACCATGGGGGGTCGCGCCTGTTGAGAACATGTCACAGTCATAGGGGAGGCCCTTGTCGACGAGAGACTCGATCAGGAGGTTGCTGATCGGCGCCGGGTCGTGGGGCTCGATGTGCAGGGGACCTGAGTATCCGTGGGCGGAGGGGTCCTCCTTGAACCAAGGCTTCGAATGGAAGGTCTCCGACTGAAAAGATGACAATGTTAGTAAGAAGATATTGGATCTGTTTGGTGGAATTAGCTGGACGTGCGAACCTTCTTCATGGCCTCGAAGAACTCGTCGCCGCTCCAGCCGGGCTGATGCCAGTCATCGTAGTCCTGTCGGCAACCGCGGATGCAGAGGGTACCGTTGCAGCCGGAGCAGCCACCAAGGAAGCGGCCACGAGACAACTTGACGCTGCGGTTCGCGACCTCGGGCCGTGGGATGGAGGCGATGTTCCAGTCGGCGGGGGTATCGAAATTTTGGGACCAGCTAAGGGAGGGGCGATCAGCGGGGGGGTCATGAACAGAAGGCCGAGCAGACTCGGACCGACAGCGAGGAACTTACCCTCCCACCATCTGAGTGTTCTCAAGGTCCTTGTTGTGGGCTCCAGCCTCGAGGAGGAGAACCCGGACGTTGGGGTCCTCGGCGAGGCGGCCAGCGACCACACAGCCGGAGGTGCCACCGCTGAAGGTGATAGATAAGTTAGCAAACGCCGGCTTTCAATTGGATGGGAAGGCATCGGAAAAGTTGCAACAAGAAGACAGGACACGAATCATGAAATGCAGGATTGACAACAAAGGTGAAAATGAAGAGCGCTGGCAATGATGTGGATGTCGCAACATACCCGCAGACAATGTAATCATAGGCCTCAGTGGGATTGACAGACGCCATATTTTCTTTTTTCTCTTGTTCGGTACTTATTCGGTATTCGGTGCTTGAAAGATGAGAGGAATGGAAACCAAGGATTTGGGTACGGTTGGGATGTGCAAAGAAGGGTTCGCCAAGCAGAATAAAAGGCTTCGGAAGATTTCTGGAGCGAAACAAGAGAACAACGTGGGCGACAAGGGCTGGAGAGAGTGGAGGGGTGCCGGCGAAAGGGTAATTGATATACGGCACAGCCAGGGTGGGTTTCCGCATTGGAGAACCCGGAAAGGGGTGAACGGTTCCGCGTCAGGATGCCAGGACGCCAGGAGGATGGGGTGATGAGGATCGAAGTCTGGCGCACGGCGTGTGTGAGGGAGGATTGAACTGAGCGAATTTCTGCTTCAACCGTCCTCCTCCTCTGTGCTGTGCCTGTTCTTCAGTGACATTTCCGCGGGTGAATCGTGTTATCGGACGTGACCATGGTGGTGGTTGCTGCGGTGTGCGGTCTGCAGGGGAGCACCCGCTTGGCTGGGTTGGGGAAGGGATCGACTCGCACGAGGTGGTGATCGGTGGTTCAGTCAGGGCGCGATAACGGGTTCACAGGCGGCCATCGTCCATGCAGTGAAGGGAGGTTGAAGGTGGTGAGGTTGGCGAGCGGGGGCGAAGGGGTTGAGACGTGGAGCCTGACAATCGAGGCGGATGGACCCTGAAGGCGGCGGAGGCACGGGAGACGGTGGACGGTCGTAAACGGTGCGGCTTGGCGCTACTTAGCCCCGCAGCGGAAATGGGCCGCTAAGCTTGTCAGTGGGAGATGGTGAGGAAGGGGTGGAGAGCCAGTTGAAGCGAGGTGAGGCGGCTCATCGGGGATGGCCGATTGATAGTACGTTCAATTTGGTATGGTACTTATAGCTTGCTGCTGTATGAACGACATCTGACTGTTCGATTGATATCGACGGAAGCAGGACAGATTTGACGTCCTAGGAGCCGGAAACAGAACGTGAAGAGCTGACGGAAGTTCCCCTATGGTCTCCTCCAGATTGAAAATTGCCGTGGCGGAGGCTGCTCCCTGAGGACTGCGATTCTCGTTTCTCCATGTCATCAGGAGCAGGCTCGGCAGGTTCGTCAGGTACCAGCTCCCCTGAATCCAGGTTCTTCCCGCCTAACACAGACCCCCATGCAAGAACGGCGTGGGGCTAGCGCAACCTCAGAATGGGTGGCACAGCAAACGCCCCCTCGATTCCGGATGCAAGGAAGCATTCGATGTCGTTCGGTTGCATGAAGGGCCCTGATGGCGCGTGGCGGCCGGCTAGGTGTGCGAGGACCAGTCTGGCATGGCATGAACAAGAGCTTGCCTGCGGACCAAAGGGAGCCAAAGAGCATGCCGGGATCGCGCACACACGTCCCCTGACTGGGATGATGATGACGCTCGGCAAAGAAAGGGAGCCATGATCCTGGACGACGGAGGATTTCCCCGATCACGTAACCCGAGTACAACGACGGGATGCCATGGCTGCTCCTACTTTCCGCACAGGCGACAAGACGGCCTGGATACATACCAACATTGCGAGTGGCTGAGGGGGGGTGGGCAGCGGGCGGTCAGGGTGGTTCGGATTGGCGATGGTTCACTGACCAGCTCGGACGGGCCTGTGGCACAAGTCGGCTGGCAATAAGATCGGGGTGGACGAGGAGACGCTATGAACGAAGTAAGTGAGGCGCGGCTAAGAACCCTGAAGCGGAAGAGGTGGAGCGATTACGACTACCGTGGAACTGAGCGGTACGCTCCTGTTTGGACAGCCAAGCGCAATCGAGAAGCGAGGGGAGAGTGCAACGCTCCGTATGTGGTGGTGTATCTGGCAACTTCGTCGTAGCTGCTTCTCGGATGAGAGAGAACGGGCGTGGGAGTGGAAGCGAATAGCCTAGTGGGAGTGAGAGTGGGACTGGAGGTGATGAAGCGAACAGCGCTGGGGCCACGGAGTGAAAGGGGACGGTAGGAAAAGGTGGGCCAAGGGTCGCGTTAATTCATTCGCCCCCGTCTTCCGTCTCTGACGGCGGACGCTGGTAGGATCGACGCCAAACCGCTTGCGTACCGACCTGCAGCGCGGATGGGCTGGGGGAGGAGGGAGATGGTTAGGAGGAGGAAACAGAAGGAGGATTAAGCAGATGGCATGAAGTTGCTCCCATGGCCGATCGAACGATTGGAGCTCAACGGTATGTAGGAACCCACATGCGTGGTTTGCAAACATACTGTACATACATACCGGCAATGGCGTAAAGATATACGTGTTCTGCATAAATATATCGGGGGATTGATGGATGTTATAGTAAAAGTACTTGGCGAGTGTACATATGTACCTCTGGTCATCAAAAGAAGGGACTCACACCCACTTGGCAGTCCGCGTTGGCCGTTGGCGGGGCGGAGCATCCCTCCCGAAACCGGCCTGAGGCCGCTAAGATCAGGGCCGCGAGCCGAACGTCTAAAGTCGGCCCTAATCTTCGCCTCCCCGCTTACTTGCCGTCGTTTAATTCCCCCGACATAGTAGTATCATATACTGCTTTCAATCAATAGTATAGTACCTACTTACTCACCGACGTCTTTGCAAGTCGGAGCGAGGAAACTGATTGAAATCGCATATCCTCCCCTCTTCTATATATTGTATGTATACCGGTTTGCCAAGGCCGGTAGTTCGCGCACACGTTGCTTTTTTACTGACGTGCAGGCAGCGAACGAGCAGCAGCAACTTCGGCGGCTTGCCTGCCTTCGTTCCTCCCTTTCCCTTTCCCCAGCTGTCCCCACTTGGAGTCCCCACCGGACAGAGCGCAAGCCAACTGCAGCACGAACCACCGCACAAACCCACCGACGAACCAAGCCGACCGGCCCCGCCGCCAACTGTCGCGGAAGCCGGATGAAGGACGCCCGGCGCCAGTCGTATTGCGATGATCCGCTCCCGCGCAGTTCTCTGAGAGGTCAAGGGGGACACACTGGGGCAATCCAAGTGAACCAACGTCAACCTCCTTCCCGTCGTCGCCTAGGTTCCTAGGCACCGTGCCTCGGCTCCTTTCGCCGAAACCGACCGAAGACACTTTAACCTGACCTGACCGCATCTGCGACCTGCGACCTGCACCTGGGGCCGACAATTAGGACTGTGATTGCAATCTCATCTCATCTCTCTCTCTCTCACACTCACTCTATCTCTTTCTTGCTTTCTTTGTATCTCTCTCTGTCTTTCCCTCCCAATCTCCTCTTTCTGGTCCCGTTGCTCTCTCTCCTCAATTGTCCAGATGTTTTCGAGGAGAAACGACCAACCAATAGCGGTCGTCGGTGAATGGACCGATGACCCACTGGATCAACGTGAAGGACGACACGATGGTAGATTGGTTGCTGCTGCTTGCTGGCGACAACCAATCCGCCGACGCTGATCCGCGTTCTTCTCCCCTCTGCCTACTCCATAACAACCGAGTAGGAACCCATCCCGTACTCCACCCCCCCTCGTTGAACCGAGCGTCAGCATCCACTCTCCCCGAAGGATTCGTGCCAGCGATCGAACAGACCAGCTATTATATGCCGTCGCGAAGGGGGCAAGCAGGGAATGTCCTTCTGTCCATTATACCCCTACTATCCCCTCTCCCCTCCCGTGCCCACCTCAGGCTTTTCCCGTTCCTGCTTCGCCTGAGGCAAGCGGAGTCAGGCATGCCACACTCCCCCCAGGCCAAATCGGAAACACCACCCAGAGAAAGACAATCGCGGAGATCGGACAACCCCCTTTTTTGCCTCCTTGCTGTGTTGTGTTAACTCGTCTTTTTTGGAAAGGAAAAGTCGCTCTGTAGCAGACCGGCATCCGCTCTTTTGCTTTTACTTTTTGTCCGCTCCTTTAATGTCGTCGTCGTGAGCCCTCGCCGAGACAGCCCTTTTGTGTTCCACAGCATCCGACCAAAAAAGCAAAACCACGGCCGCAAGCCATCTCGTGCCACTCCCGGGTCGACCACGTTTTTGCGCGGCACTTGGGTAGATTGACGAGCAGCGCCGCAGCGCCACTTGCGCGAACTCCTTCCCTTTGCCTTTGCCTCTCCCGCTCCGCCCGCCTTCCGGTGAACTCTCGTTCGAAAAATATCACCCTCCCCTGCCGGTACGGCGCAGTTGTACATAACGCTCTTTTATCTGTGCCTCATTCTCTGCCCGCCTGGTCGCACAGAACACCAGTTCGTCTCCTGCATCATCGATTTCCAGCGGCTCCAACCGTTCGGTCCGGTCCCCGACTTCCAGAGAAACGGTCCCAAGAAGCAGTCGCGCCGTGCCGCGCTCACGGTTGTAGGGTTCTTCTTCGCAACCGTTTCCTCTCCGCTGGAACCAGATCGCAAATCCCCGCTGGACGCCTTGCTGGTGCAGCGGTAACACATCCACCAACCAACTGACGGGCGATTGTGACAATGACCGCGACACCCTTCCAGAAGGAAGCCTGGACCGAGTATGGCCTCGGCGTGTGCATCATCTTCCTGCGCATGTACGCCCGCTGGAAATCCATCGGCTGGAATTGGCAGGGCGATGACTACTTCGCGGTGCTGAGTCTGATATTTTGGACGGTGAGTGAATGCGCCATGGCGATGTCGTCGAGCCCTCGCCCAACGTAACATCACTAACTGACATTCCCCTTCCAGGCTGAGTTGACCATGCTGGAACTCATCGGTACGGCTTGCACCTCCTTGAAGCTCACGATAGAGAAACAACAGTCTTTCCAAAAACTGTTGCTGACGCACGCTCGATTGCTGCACGAACAGGCCAATACGGCACCAATATCGGCGTTACAGATGAGATGGGAGCCTCGCTGTCGTCGTATCAGCTCCATCGATATGAGCTCGGCTCCAAGTTCCTTCTCATCGGCTGGACGTGCTACGTCACCTTGATCTGGTGCCTGAAAGCGTCCATGCTGTTCTTCTACAACCGCATCACGTACGTACCACTGTCTTCCTCGTCTCCAACCTTTGAGAAGCTTCGCGCCCGCTAACGAGCCCTCTCGCGCAACTCCAGGCTGGGCCTCACGCAGCAAAAGGTCGTCAAGGCGAACGCGGTCCTCTGCGCCATCACCTACGGCATCGTCATCATCGTCATCTACACCCACTGCACCCCGATCCAGCGCAAGTGGCAGGTCTACCCGAACCCGGGCGACAACTGCACGCTCGACCTGCCCAACTACCTCTCCCTCGTCGTGACGAACATCACCACCGACGCCATCATGATCTCCATCCCCGTGCCGCTGCTCTGGGCGGTCAAGATCCCGCTCCGCCGCAAGCTGATGATCTCCGTGCTGCTCTGCTCCGGCATCTTCATCATGGTCGCCACCCTCCTCCGCTGCATCCTCTCCATCCGCGACATCAACGGCATCAACACATCGACCATCTGGGCCATTCGGGAGACCGTAAGTCGCATTTCCCTCTCAATCCTTCCCTCCGTCCCAAGCTAACCTCCTCCCTCCGCAACAAACAGTTCGTCGGCCTCATCGCCGTCAACGCCGGCTGCATCAAGCCCCTCTTCAGCAGCGCCCGCTGGATCAAAGGCAGCAACTCCTCCTCCACCCCCCGCGCCGGCTACCTGCCCCACTCCTCCGGCAACTACCCCCACGGCCACACCCTCGGCGGCGGCACGGGCTCCCACGCCCTCTCCACCCTCCGCAGCGCCGCGGGCAACACCAAAGGCACCGCCAACGACGGCGCCGCCGGCACCAAGGACCCCTACGCCATCGGCTTCGGCCTCACGCGCAACGAGAGCGAAGAGGAAATCGTCAAGGAGGCCGCCGCGGTCGGCGTCACCTCCGTCGGCCCCGGTTGGCGCAGTGAGATTACGGGCCCGGTGTCATCATCGATGTCGCCTGGACATGGTCGCGTCGAACGTGTCGGTGGCGATGAGGATGAGGATGAGGAGGATGAGGAGCGGGAGCGTGGGGGTAGCGCGGGGTCGGGACAGGGGCATGGGCATGGGCGGGGCCATGCGCATGGACATGGACATATGAGGGGCAGTGTGCATGCTGGTGGCTGGGGTGGCTTGGGTGGGATTACGGTGACGACGACTATGGCTGTTGGGCGGGAGGAGGGGAATCCGTCGGCGGGGAGATGAGTCGTGCTGCGCTTTGTTCTTTTTTTTTCTTGGTTTTGTTTCGTTTTTCTTTTGGGAAGTTTTGTTTGGAGGGAAAGCCCATGGTTGGGTTTGGGTTTGGCCGGTATACCTGGATTGGATCTTGGGAAATTGTTTGGACTTTTTGCGTTCGTGCGGGCCACGGCCCGACTGGCTGCTTTGTAACTTGTACCACAAAGAGTGTTGGCTTTCTTTCTTTTCTTCGATTTATTCTTCCTCTCCTTTGGTGGTTCGTCTTCCCTCTGTTTCACTTCTTCTTCACCGTCGTCTCCCGCTTTTCCAATCTTTCCAGGCGTGACGGTAGAAAGGGGGATTTTATACCTTCTCTTCTTTGCTTCTTCGTTCAGTTTTTCCTTTCTTTCTTTCTGTCTGTCGTTTCCTTCGATCAGCTTGTTATCTTTTCGCTTTATCCTGCTTTCTTTGCTTATCGAATTGGGTGAGAACTCTGGAAGTATTCCGCTTTGTGCTGCGGTCTCGGTTGAAACGCCTGATTAGAGTATGTTGCTTGTGCAGAAGGTTGTTGCAATCAAAAAACTCGTATCCCTCTCTGAGAAAGGTGAAGCCTCGATCGCCCAGTTCTTGAAAATATGAAGTGTCTGTGGACGCGCAGCGCCATCGTGAAATTACCTCAACAATGTCCGAGGTATGTGCTACCAGATATACCATGTCGACCCTAGAATATCTTTAGCATGTCTAAGGTAATCTCGCCGAGACGTTCTGCCTCTTTCGCAAGCTCGTCGAGCGAGAGGTAGAATATTGTAGCTTTGATGGCAGAGATACAAAGCAGTTTCTTGGTCGAGGGGAAGGCGAAACCCGAGAGAGAGATCACACGGTCTTCACCCTACTTGTCGAAAGGTAGTCAATTAGCTATGGTTGAAGAGGTGCACTCTCCCGTGAACTGTCGTCCGCGTTCTCTTTCGTCTCCGGCGATGGCGCATGAGGGCGGAAAGCGGAAGGCGGAAGGTGGATGGGCTTTGCGGTGAGGTTCCTGCGATGATGGGTTCGAAGAGTCAGTCTTTCTTCCGTTCTGAGTATATGGAGGGATATAGGAGCGGTTATAAGGATATGAGCTAGTCGATGTTTGACTGCTTCGCCATCGTTGACCGCGACAACCGATCCTAAAACGAGATACTATGGTATGGATGAATTATTATATCGGGAAACGCCGTTGTGAGTTCGAGCCCTGGCGGTGGGGTTCGTTCCCGTTCGTTTCAATGTACAGTAGATTACTGGCAGAGTTATGCATGTGCTGCAACGACTTCCACTTTGTCGTGAGGGTCTGTCTGTTTTGTGGTTTCCACAGTAAAGCAGCACGCACCGATTTCGCGACACTTCGATGGGCCGGTGGTGATGTGGTGTTTGACTTGTCTGTTGTCTCTGCGGTCAGTTTCGATTGTTTATCCCACAGGCGACGACGGTGTCAATGAGATAGATTATTGCTGGCTGCGTCGTTGGTCTTGCGCTTTCCGCGGAGGACGCACCGGTGCGCGTGGATATGGCGACGTCATGGCGCACTTCGTCGCCAACGACAACAAGCGGCATTTTGACGCGGCTCGGTGATGCGATGAGCCTAGGATAGCATGAAGATGCTCGGTGAGATGGGTATTTAGCAGCAAATCGGGAACGGAGGTTGGTTGGCATGCTGCCGGCGTTCACTGGCAATGTTAAGCTACCACCGCTGCAGCATGGTCACGTCTTATGTACAGGTAATAGGTAGTCAGTAGGTCTCTAAGCCGCGCAAATAGACGGTGTCCGAGTATACGTACCTAGAACTCAGGACTGGTTTCCCAGATGCTGTATGTGTGGAAGGAATATGTTCCATGTTGCTCGTCTGTCGCGACGATTAGCTTCAAAGTCAACACACTTCTGTTGTGGGATGGCGAGCTTGCAGATATTCGGCATGCGAAAGGAGGAACGCGAGAACGATACATAGCTCAAGGTTGCGAAGTTGTCGCTTGCTCCGTTGGATGTCGCGACTTGCATCTGTTGGTCGTCGCGACGTGTGGAGGCTTTCGACGCGTGTCAGGCAGTTAGGTTGCGCTGCACACATGACCGGTAGGAAAGGAATATATGTGCACACCACGAAAGAAGAGAGACCCAAAATGTCATAAAGCACGAAATGAGATTGTAATGTTGTGGTGGGAGGCTATTGTTGGGAAGTGATTTGGTGGGTGCGAAGGTTGTTTGAACCTCATGTTTTGATATCATGATAAATGCATGCGAAAGGAAGTGCTGAGCGACTAGCAACACCAAATATGTGCATGGAGATAGCTTTGCTTGCATATGACCCCATGGAAAAGCCAACGGGTTGAAAGAGAGGGAGATTCCGTCCCGAAAGTCGAGGACGGAAAGGCATGTGAACATGTGAAACCCATCAAGAGGCCGCAGCCTCGACACCTGACGGCGACGGCGACGGCGACGGCGACGGCGACGACATGGAGGACGACGAGAACTGTTTCCACCCAATGGGCCTGTAGTATATCAATTGCAAAAAGTGCACACTTTGCAACCAAATTCCCCGATCGTCACCGGCTTTCCCTTCACTGGGAAAAGCAGCACTCCCGGTGTTCGAAGAAAGGTCCCGGGTTCGAACCAGCGCGGCGGTCCCGTTTGCCAAGGGGTAGTTCTCCAAGTCTATAGGATTCGTAAACCCTCTGACGCAGAGGCGGTCGGTTGTCCGCAAGCTAGAGTCGTCCAGCCTGGCAATGTTCCGCGGTTTCGGATTTCGGGAGCCAGTTGGGGAATTGGTTTTTTGTTCTTTTTTTTTTTTATTCATTATTCCATCACTTCCTTCTCGTCTTCTTGCTCGTCTCTTTGGTGTTCTTTTTGTTGTGTCATCTTACATTGTCGTGTGCGAGAACGACCTAGCTGACTGATGCTACGATTTTTTTGGACCTGTGTTTAACTGATACAATACAGACCGGTAACATGGACGCTTACAGAAGGGAAAGCAGAAGTGATAACCTACATGTTAGGTGCTGTTTAATTTGTTTTTGCAACGGAAATACCCAGCGACACCTCAGTGGGAGCTTGGATAGCATCTTACAGAAAACGAAGAGATTCCACGAACATGTCTGAAGCCTTCAAAATACACACTACTACAACGTATATCTAATTACTAAAATCTAAGCACCTCACACTATGATTCCGAGCGCGCACGCTTCTTCAAAGTGCTTCTCCAGTCCTCACGCTCCGTCCGTGATGCTCCTACCAATGCGGTGGTAGTGGCACGCACATTGGTAGGAAACCACCGCTTACTCTCTAGCGCTATTCAAAACGGCCACCACTTCGTCCAGCATTTTCTCCTCACAGCATTTTCTCCTCAAAGGTAGCTTGCGTCGCATATGCCATGCTTCCCCGACAGATATAGCAGAGTGGTTTGAGCTGGAGGAGAGAGCATCGAAGACTGGGCAATTTCACCAAACCTTTTCGCCGCCAGATCACCCTCTTACGGGTACTCCGATATATGGACAGCAGCACCTGTAACCCTTTACAGAATTATGTGCGCCATCTCATTCGCTACATGCGCACGTTGTGGTAGACGGAATGTGCTGTATAAGGGTACTTGTGAGGACCTTACAAATCATAGGATTTGGAGGTTTAGTTATGGACTGGCTACTGTTTCCATCGGGTTATGCCACGTAAGGAGGCTTGTACCTTAATTGGTTTAATCGACCGTATACATGCTGTGCTACGGACTTGCGTCTACTTAGCCCATCACGCTGTCTCTCTATTTTCATACTTCATAATGGTCGACCAATTCGCACGCTTGGTTGGTACGGGTGATAGGGCAAATATATACCTTATCCCCTTCATGTACCCTCACTGTTGTCGTCAACTTGACTGGATGCTGCACGACTTCCTTTAGACTAAACGGCTGTGCAAACGGGAAGTCGTTGATGCTGTCAGCAATCTTGGCGCATGAGAATTGCAGACCGTGAGATGAATCGAGTATCTTCCCGTCAGCCCACACTGGAAGTGAGCCCGAATCCCGCGTGCGGTAACGTTCCACGGGTGCATAATCCTCTACCTCAACCCAAGAGTTGTAGATTATATAGATGCCATTTGCCCTTCCATCTCGCTCAAAGCGTATGACTGCGTTGAAGTCGGTGTCATCCCAGTGTTCCTGATTCCCAGCTGGGCCTTCCGGGTCACTGACGGTTGTGCCACGGAGCGCTTCTATCTTGCCGAAATGGTGGAACACGAAACAGTTGTTTTTATCGTTGGAATGCGAGCTCATCAGCGGACCAGATGAGCTGCCACTGCTAACTCCATTCTCCAACTCGATCGCTAAAACGGCGTCGCAGGTGCAAGGGCAATCCCCGTCCTTTGGGCGAATGTCGGCCTCGAGACCGAGAACGGTGGGGCAGATCCTGAGTAGAGTTTGACTGACGGCCTCGCGACCGATGACGAACGGGGGTGAGCGTACCAAGGCATTGCAGAGCTTGTCATCCGTGATGAAGTTGTAGTCCGACAAGAGACGTTGAAACGCCTGTAGATCGAATTTCGGGTGATTGGCTTCCCAGGTCCGCTGCCGTTTAGCTTCGCGCTCCCTGGACTTCTGCAACGACCAATCGATGAATGCGGCGCGGTCCTCCTCATTGGGGAAAGCGGCAGTCACAAATGCGTCAGTAGGTATTGTCCCGGCGAGTACCCGTGCGCGAGCGCGCTCGAAATCGGCTTCTAAAGACATATTGAAGGCAGCTGTTGAGAATGTTCAGCTCGGCTGCTCCTTCTGAAGCGTGCAGTGAGAGACTGCTTACCTATATAGTAGATGGCTGATAGCAAGAACCTTCTGTTGGTATCGTGAGGTTCGAAAAAACTCGAGGGCGCAGACGGGACAGCACAGTTATAGTATTAGTATTGAGTCATACAAAAGCACTGCAGTGGGAGCGTTTCGCTTTGCTATCGTCACCGCCTTACGGGATCAAAAGACAAATCGCGACCGTCCGTTTGTGAAATCTACAACATGGGGCTGTGACATCTTGCGTACATCTCTTACTGCCAACGTCGAACTTTTACTAGATTAGGGCTGAGATCGATGTGACACCGGCGACTAGGGACACATGGTGCCTCAGCAACACAGACACCCAACCTCCAGGATTCACAACTCCTGCTATCCACAGCTCCCTGTTGAATGCTTATCGGTTCACCTACGTTCTCGCTGGGGCAGAGATTTTATGACCTTCGATCTAGAAAAACATGTTTTTATCGGGAAAATCCTCCGCTCACGAATGCGACAAGCAGGACATCGTGACTTTGATCGAATAACCTGCCTCCTCAGTCTGCAGTAGACCTGAGAAAAGCTCACTCGCTATATGTATACGCGGCGAAAGCACGCCCGCTGGTTCGCAGAACAAACTGCATAGAGACATGCGGACTGCCGTCAATGCGGCAATAACACGGGAATAATGAAAGGACATAAGGTAGCGGAGTGCAATGCCAATGCTTGTGCATCTTACCTACCTGACTCGCCTCAAAGCCTCATCGGATCGAATGGCGGTACCACTACGCAGCTAGAGTTAACCTCACTTCAACCACAGCCGGTTTCTTCCTTTGCTCAGCGCCTGGCAAAACACACCGAGTTGCTGAAATATGAATCGTAATGACGCGCGTCCCGGTGGTTTTCAATGTTCTGTCCTCACAGTTCCTCTGTCAAACTCGCCGTAAGGGCATCGATTAGTTACGACCACGGCTTTTGGTGTCGAGGGGATCAGCAGCCTGTTTGATGTTTGCGAACGAGACATTGCAAACCGTTTGGGGGAGCATGTCCATAAGACGAAAGGCGCATGTCCACGGAGAGAAAGCCTTTGTTCTGTTTAGAATATGTGGGTGGTCACCTCACTCGTCGATGCAAATGGCGGCAATATATCTACCTACTGGTAAGACTCCTCTTTTGCAATGACTGAGTGGAAATTCCAGGAGTTTCGTCAAGACGCCTCGTCAAGGTACGATGCATTTGACCACAGTCACGTCCCCGGTTACGGTGCTCAGCAAGTATGCTCGCGCCTTAGGCATGGGCTTGCGGGTTGTGCCAAGCTTCTCGTACCCGGTGCGCCGACACAGCCTTCAACTTCTTCCTCCTCTAGGTCGTCCCTTGTGCACCACTACATCACTTTCGAGAGAGATCGATGCACATATTCCCTCCGTAGGCACCGAGCACTCTTCTAGGTATAGCTCATGCATAGTTCCTCCTATATCGCAGTCAGCTTGCACAACTTCCGGAAGTCGCTGTGCGACGATACGCGGTGAACCCAAGCGCAAAACGTCCGGCAGCAACAGCTTCAGCCAAGCCGTCAAACGCAGCGTGCGCCACAAAGCCCAAGGCCGCTGCTTCCACTGCGGTGCTCCCGGCGTCGAGATCGCCCATGTCATCGCCAAAAGCGACACCTCGGTACGTTGCCACCACACATACTTTATAGCAAGCCTCATAACCATATCCCAAACAGGTCCAAACCTGGCACGACCGTAACCTCCTCCCCACCGCCCTCATCAACGACGAAAGCAACGCCCTGGCACTCTGTCCCTCCTGCCACGGCGCCTTCGACCGGCCCCACCACCCCGGCATCGTCTTCACGCCCCTCGACCTCCCCTTCTTCCTCGACTGGGAACGCACAGACTTCGCCCGTCGCGAACGGCACTTCCACTCCACCGGCGCCCTCCTCCCCCGCACCGTCCCGCGCGCGGAAGACTACCACGCGCACTTGCTCGCCACCGGCGCGCTGCTGCTGCGTGACGCCGCGGATGCTGATGCTCGCCTAGGGCTGTATGAGCGCTTCACGCTGTATGATATCTTCCCGCAGACGATGGATCGGAGTTTTATTCCTGGTCGTGGACCGGCGAGGGAGTGCGGGAGGTGGAGCGGTGCGCCGATGGCGGCGATTAAACGCGCGATGGAGGCGTGCTTTTCGATTTCGATGGGGATCCCGGAGGAGGTTGTGGAGAGGTTGTGGGGGTTGAGGGCGCTTTATAGGCGGGAGTTGCGGGGGCGGAGGGCTGGGGAGGTGTTCAGGGCTGGGAAGGAGCCTTAGAGTGAGTATACTCGGTCCAATCGCCGGGATTTGAGATGTCCATTAACCCTGTCAAGTTTGCTAACTGCGCTGTACGGACATGCACATTTTCCAGGCCATCGATTCGGTGTATTTTGACCGTGGGCGAAGCGTGGTTGACAGCAGGTACTGTATAGACAAATCAGTGCCTGTTTGGTGCAGACATGTATATATGCATACATGCATGCATATGCTGCACCGTCCGTACCTGACTATATCAGCTAGGTAATTTCATGCAATGATCCAACCTGATGTGGTCTTGGGCCTTCTTGCCGCTCATCACCTTCGATATCCTTGTTTTGTTGATCCTTGAGAGCTACCTGTCTTTGATCTGTCTTTCTTTTGTTATGTTCACTTTCCTTTTTCGTTTTATGGACATCTTAAGCGTCAAGCCTTCCTGCATGTCTGCCGCCCAAGTCCACACGCAACTCCATCTGTACGAAGACTGGTACACATCCAATTGCATCGAGTCGATATATTCCGTGTCAGCACGACGGGCCGAGTCACCTACGGTGTTGGCGGCTCTTCCCTAGACGGAAAGTGGGGCGGGACCACACGCGGCAAGATCTACCATTTTCGGAGACAGGTGCAGACAGATTTTCATATCGCAGGATACGAGAATGCAGATATACAAACATATTGTACAAGAGACGGACAACATGGTCGTCCCAATGAGAAGTGATGGTATTTACACGAAGCTACTGGCATTTTCTCCATTCGCTCGCTTCACATGTTCGTCCGCGGCACGGCTTTCCCGTTTCGGGCACGTTGGACTACAGCGATGACGACACAGGGTTCAGGACTCCCGAGTGCCAAGACCAGCGTGTTTGTTGGCATTGGACAGGCGCAGAGGGGGATGCAGCAGCCTGAGGCGGAGAAGCGCATCCATCTGCTTCCCCGGACGTACTCGGCCCGACCAACTTTTTTTTTCTCTTTCTCCACACTCCATCTCCTCGCTGAACGAGACGACAGGGCGAAGTGGGGACAATGAGGCAATCCGCTGGCACGTCAGGCCACAACGGTCTGTCACTCGCCCTCCGTATAGATAAGCCATCCGCCGCCGTCCACACCGCACTCGCTGCACTCGCTGCACCTACTCCTCCATCTCCTCTCTCCATCACATCCATCCACGCCGACCGCTGTACGAGGACCACCGGTGTCCACCAGCGACCACTTATGACCACCACCTGAAACCGATACGGTCGATGCATCCGACACTGCTCCTCCGACCGCAATTGATAAATCTACCGACCCCAGCAACTTGAGAGCTTCCGTAATCCCGACGTCTCCTCATCATCACCATGCCGGAGTCCAGCCCCCGCCCATCCGCCGAGACTCACCGCCTCTCGCATCACCACCATCACCACCACCGTATCGACGACGAAGACGGCGGATCCATTGCTCGCCGCGTCTCCGCCCTCGAGGAAGCCCCCGGGCTGGTCCCGCCGCTCGGCTTTCCGGCCTTCCACGCAGCCCGCCGGCGCAGCAACGCCTCGCAATACTCTCACCTCCGCGACCCCGCCTCCGCCGACCACGACGATATCCTCTCCCTCACCCGCAGCGTCTCCCAGATCAGCGGCCATGACGCCTCCCGAGCGTTCCCCGACCACATCTCCGGTCTTCCCCCGCAAATCGCCCGTCCCAAGGCCGCCAAGCCCGGCCCGGAGACGACCATCCGCGAGATTCCCGCCGAGATGAACGTTCCGCTCTCCACTCAGCCGTCCTCCCCGGTCGACCCCTTCCTCACCCGACCCTCCAGTCCACTCTCCGACGTCGTCGCCTCCGACGAGGTCCCCGTCGCACAGGGCTACCCGGACGTCGGCCGGATCGCGTCCTGGCGCGGCGCGCTGATCCTGCTGGTGACGTGCGGCGCGCAGCTGATGGACAACGTCTTCATGACCGGGACCAACATCGCCCTGCCCGCCATCCAGCGTAGCTTCGACGTCTCCAGCGCCGACCTGCAGTGGCTCATTTCCGCCTACACGCTCACCTTTGGCGGCTTCCTGCTCCTCGCCGGCGTGATGAGCGACCGGTACGGCCGGAAGCATGTCTTCTGCGCCGGGATGCTAACCTTAAGCGTGTGGACCCTCGCGGACGGTCTCGCCGCCAGCTTCATCCAGCTGGCCATCTTCCGCGCTCTTCAGGGGATCGGGGCCGCCATGACGGTGCCCAGCGCCGTCGGCATCATCAGCAACTACTTCGTCGCCCAGGACCGCACCCTGGCCCTGACCGTCTTCGGCGCCGCCGGCGCGGTCGGCTTCTGCCTCGGCCTCGTCTTCGGCGGCTTCCTCACCAGCGGCCTTGGCTGGCGTTACATCTTCTACGTCTCCGTCGCCGTCACGGGCACCATCGGCCTGCTCGGCCTGGTCTTCCTGCCGCGCGACCGCCGCGAGGGCACCGCCCGGCCGCAGCTCGACTTCATCGGCGCCGGCCTCAGCACGGGCGGCCTCATCCTCCTCAGCTTCGTCCTCTCCTCCGGCGGGGTGTACGGGTGGGGAAAAGCCTTCATCATCGTGCTGCTGGTCCTGAGCGTGGCCATGCTCGCCATCTTCACGTGGGTGGAGAAGAAGGTGCCCAACCCGATCATGCCGCTGTCGCTCTGGCGCATTCAGAACTTTGGCGCGCTGTGGGTGGCTGGGTTCGGTAAGTTTTGTACACCACTCCCTGCACCCTGCACCCTGCTAACCTTGGCGGTCTCGCAGTCATGTACGGCGCCTACCAAACCCTCATCTACTACACCACCCTGATCGCGCAAGACATCAACAAGCTCTCCGCCGGCGGGACGGCGCTGCGCTTCCTCCCCATGGGCGCCACCGGCTTCACCTTCTCCCTCTCCATGTCGCGCATCCTCCCCCTGGTGCCGCTCAAACCGCTCCTCCTCTTCGGGCTCCTCCTCTGCGTCCTGGCGCCCTTACCGCCCGCCCTCCTCCGCTCCCCCTCCTCCGCCAGCTTCTGGACGCACGTCTTTCCCGCCACCCTCCTCTCCGTCGCCGGCACCACCGTCGTCTACTGCACCCTCACCGTCGTCCTGCTCGCCAGCGTGCCCGTCAACGTCAAGAGCCTCGCCGGCGGCATGGTCAACACGGCCTTTCAGATCGGCAGCGGCGTCGGGCTCGCGCTCGCCACCGCTGTTAGCGAGGCGCTTGCGAAGAAGAAGGGAGATGCTGCGGAGGAGGGTGCGCTTGCCATGGAGCTGGATAAGTATACCACGGGTCTTTGGTGCTGTGTGGGGTTTGCGGGGCTGGGCGTCGTGGTTAGTTTGTTTGGGATCAGGGATGTGGGGAAGATTGGTGGTGCGGAGGGGGAGGGGGAGAGGCATGGTCAGGGAAGGCGGATGGAGATGGTGGGGTTGCATTGATGATTGACTGGATTGGATTGGATTGGATGATGATTTTATGATATCGGAATTTTCCTTGTGAGTTATTTTGAGCTTTTTTTCGGTTAGATGGGCTTGGATTGGATGAAGATCTCACGATGACTCGGCGTTTGCTTGTGTCAAAAAGTAGAATCTCGGTACATAGATTACTGTCCTACAATACTCCACCATGGTCACATATGTCATAGGGAAACAATCAAAACCACCCCCCACCCCCGTCATTCCCTCCACCACTTCCACCCCCGCCTTCCCACCCAGGCAGTAACCACGCGTTGAACGTCTCCATCCCTCCTCCTCCTGCTCCTCCTGCCCAATTACTACCAACGCTCGGGTGCGGGTGCGGGTGCGGATGCGGGTGCGGGTGAGGATGTGGGTTCATCCCCAGCCCTACATTCCCCATATGCGCCATATTCATCTGCATGCCCATGCCCATACCCACGCCTACACCCATAGCCATCCCGCCGCCGCCGACGTTCATCCCACCGCCGCTATGCGAGGGCCCCGAAGGATGAGTATGCACGCCCACTCCTCCTGGCCGACCGGGAGTCGCTGCTCCAGCTCCAGCTCCAGCTCCAGCTCCAGCTCCGCCTCCGCCGCCGCCGTGGTCAAAATCAGGCATCTCCCTATCCTCCTCCGTCCCCTCCTCCCCATCCTCCTCTTCACTTCTATCTTCGTCTCCTTGCAGCGCATCCCCCCGTCCGCCTTGCCCCCGCTCCCCCAAACCCTCATCAGCCCCACGGACACCAACACTCAACCCCACCCCCCCCGCCCTCTCCCTCAACACCTCCAGACACCCCTCCAACCCCCGTCGTCCCGCCCTCGCAATCGCCCTCGCCACCGCATCCTGCCCCTCCTCCGCCCCCCGGCCTTCCCCACCCTCCCCTCCGTCGAGGTCGGCGACCCCCATCATCGCCTCCACCTGCCCCACCGCACACCCAAAGAACACACACCCCTTCACGTTCGTCTCCCCGCCCGGCGCCGCCACGCGGTCGCGCATCAGCGCTACGCTGGCGCGGACCGCCTGTAGGAGGGGGGTTAGGCGGTGGGCGGTGGGGGCTGTGGGGGTGTTAGCACCCGCGGACGCACCCGGCTTCTTCCACCCCGGCCACCCCCGCGCCAACGCGGGCGCGCTCTCCTCGCGCAACTGCCAGATGAGCTCCAGCGCCACGGTGGCGGTGGCGAGTTGCAGGACGGCTTTGAAGATGCCTTGGCCGAGAAGTTGGAGGTGGGTGTAGTCATCGTCGTCGTCATCGGCATCGGCATCCTCTCCCTGCGCCTGCGCCTGGGCCAGGGCCTGCGCCTCCTCATGCGCGTTCTCGGGTATCGGGGCTGTGGGGCTGGTGGTGGTGGTGGGGTCGCTAGGGTGGGGTTGGGGTTTTTGTGGTGGTGGGGAGTAGGAGAGCAGGGTTAATGCGCTGTCGAGGCATACTTGCCGTGAGAAGTGGAAGGTGGGTTCGCTGCGGGCGCGGCGGGCCCAGGGCGCGTGCAGGCTGAGGAGGAAGCGACGGGTGAGGAGGTCGAGGAGTTTGATTTGGAAGGGGGAGGGGGTTGGGTTGGTGGTGTTGGTGCTGGAGGAGGTTGAGGAGGGGCGCTGGCGGAAGCGGATCGTGTTCGCCCGACACGACGCCGTGAGCGCCTCGCTCAGCCGCAACGTGTCCTCGTAGCTCGGCTGGGCGTGCAGGTTGTTCAGCGCGCGAGCGATCTGGAGACGCAGGGGCAGGGAGGCGACGAGGGCGTGCTGGACGACCGTCTGGGTGACGGTGCCCGGCGGCTTCGACGGGACCGGATGGCGCAGGTCCTCGCGCAGGTCGACGTCGTCCACGTTCGCCGGCGGCCCGCAGTCGTAGTCGTCCGTGGTGATGAGCGGGGGCATGCCGGCGTCCAGGCTGGACTGGACGACGAGCTCGAGGACGGTGGCCCAGAGCCGGCGGCGCAGCTCGCCCTGAAAGGGCGTCATGTGCGGGAAGAAGGAGGGGTCCCGGTGCAGGCCCATGTTGAGGGCGGTGTGCAGGAGCGAGCCGGCGGTGATCCAGGTCAGGTCGCCGCCGACGGCGTTGGTCTGCCGGCCGAGCAGGATGAGGCAGTAGATCTGCAGGGCGGGCACGTTCAGCCGCTGCTTCTCGAACGGCCCGCTCTGCCAGGTTTGCGCCGCGTAGATGCACTGCGAGCTCGCGACCAGCAACGACCGCTGGACCGACGTCGACCCCTCGGCCCCCCCGCGGTAGAAGGCGCTGCCGATCGCCAGCACGAGCAGGATCTTGATGACGGTCGTGTCGCTGGCGGCCGCCGGGTCGGCCCAGTAGCGCGCGTACTCCCGCTCGAAGCTGGGCACGTGCAGCACCCGGAAGACGGTCTCGAAGGTGCGGCAGTAGAGCCGCACGAGCTGGTCGGCGATCTCCCGCGCCGGCATGTAGCCCCGAAAGTCCATCGCGGTGGCCGGGATGAAGGTCCGGTCGATCTTCAACGCCCGCCCGAGCCGCTTGCATTGGTCGAGGAGGATGTAGAAGTCCGAGCCCTTGTCGAAGAGGGCGGTGTAGCTAAGCTTGTTGATGTCTTCGAACTGAGAAGAAAAAGAAGCTGGGTTAGAGGGGGGTTTCGGGGGGATGCGGTGTTTGCGGGATGGGTGGGTGTGGGCGGGGGGACACGCCCGGGCGTACCTGATCCAGACTGTTCATCCAATGACTGTTGCCGAAGAGGCGGGCTTTGGAGAAGTGGCCGACGAAGTTGGGACCGGTGTGGCCGATGACGGGGGAGGGGTGGTCGTACGACTCCGGCTCCGTCGTCGCGGTCCGGTCGCGGTCGCGGTTCGGCACGGCATGGTCCTCGAGCGGCGGCGGATGGTGGCTGACGGAGTGGAAGGAGGAGGGCGGCCGCGTGTTGGTGGACGTCGACGTCGACGTCATGGCCGGCGGAGTTGGATAGGGCTGCGGCTGCGGCTGCGGCTGCGACCGTGGGAACATCTGCGCCGGATCCTCGAAGAAGGTCGGCGGCGGCACGCTGAGGGTGATGTTGTCCAGCGGAACGGAAGACGAGGGAGCCGACGCGAGGGGAGACGTGGTGGCGGGAACGGCGGGCATGCCGCCGGCGGAGGCGGAGCTGACGGTGCTCTGCTGTCGTTGATGGGCAGCCGCGGCGGCGGCGGCGGCGGGAGATGAGGCGGGGGTGACGTAGATGCAGTCGGCATTGTACTGGACACATTGGCCGCAGGGCATGCAACGATCGCAGGCGATCTTCCGCCGTCGGCATTCCGCGCACACGACGGCGGGGCGGCGGCGTTTGCGGACGGCATTCGGGTTGTGCGACGCGGAGCCGGGATGGGCGCCGACGGCGTGGTTCCGGGTGGCGGCGGCGGCGGCGGAGGGAGGGTGTTGGCGGTGGGTGTGTGGGGTGTGACGGTGATGGTGGTTGAGGTTGGCGGTGCTGCCGATGTTACTGTTGCGGTTGTTATTGCTGCTCATCGTAGAGATGGCGATGGCTGGCCGCCGGTCAGGGGAAGGAGATGAAGGAGATGGAGGGCGAACGGGCGGTTGCTGTTGTGACCGGTCGGATCTGATAAGAAGGCCGAGTGAGCGAAGGGAGGATGTGAAGATGTAAGGCAGCCAAGCAGCCAAGCAAGGGTGCAACAGCCAAGCGAGCGAGCCAACTCCGCTTCCAGTCCAGTCAGTCTGACAGCGGAGAGAAAGAGAGAGTAAGAGAGAGAACAATCCTGATTCTCGTCACTTCCATCAGTTGACAAGAAACACCAAAATCACATCATCTTTCCTCATCCATTTCATCTATTCATTGATCTATACAACTTGCCGTGCCTCAACCGCCCCCACCGGATCTGACTCAGCACTACGGACTTTCAAGGGTGTGATCTGATCAGGTAGGGTAGGGGTAGGACCAGGTTCTGGATCTTTAATCTACATACACCACCTTCGTGCAGCCGGTGGTTAGCGTTACTTCATGCACGTCTTTTTTAAAGGGCAAAACAGCCTCAGAAAGGCGATTGATTGGTAGAAACCAGGATCTTACGCCTTATACAACGCGTAAGCTAACCACCAGCTGCACGGAGACGGTGTATGTACATTCGTACCTCGCCTCTTTTGCTCGGCGGCTGAGACATGCATCGGCACCTCGTTCTTGGCCAAACGGCATCGAACGGTTGATCTGTATGTACTCCGTACCGTTCACCTGGTTTGTTGAGGCGTGCTCTCTCTCTTTCCTTTCCCCTTTTCTGAGGCTGGTGCATTGAATACGATGTAGAAGGGAGGAGAGGAAGGAAAGGATCCCGGATGCCATCCCTTCCTCACTCCCGCCCGCCCATTCAACTCTTCGATGCACTCGCACCCAACAGAATCCTGCTGAGTCGGCTAACGTATCTCGCCGAAAGCAAGGAACATGCCGTCCTAGAACCTGCTGCTATGTACACCCCCTTGGCGCAGCCGGTGGTTAGCGCTCCTTCATGCACGTCTTCTTATAAGGAATAAACGACCTCGGGACAGCTTTTAATTCGTGTAAACCAGGATCTCAAGCCACATGCATGGCGTAAGCTAACCACCGGCTGCGCCAAGGGGGTGTAGGTACTCACTCCCGTCCTCCACACACCCTTGTCCTTTTCGCTTCTCCCTGCTTCATCCCCTGTCTCCCGAGCCAGGTACATAGGAAGATAAGGAAGGTCGGAAACAGTTCCGTGCCGTGCTTACCTACAATGTACAAGATACGGCATCATAAGTCGGCATCAAGGAGAATGAAAGTGGGTAGGTAGGTATTGTACTTCTGCGAGTGATATGTAAAGCAGGCGAAAAAAAAGTCGCCGAAAGAGAAAAAGAAAGGGCTATTGATCGTCCCCAGCATTGGAGGGATAGATTTTCATAGGTATTGCACCTACTCTATCTGATACTTCTCCGCATCCCTCCAACCAGCCGCACCCCACTTCTCCCCGCCCCGACCCCTTGTTCCGTGGTGGGCACGACCGGGGTGGACGGGAGATTCCAGGTTCACACTCCCGCCCGCCCGCCCGCCCACCCACCTGCGTAAAAAAGGCCGAAAAGGAAGGAAGAGGGAAGGCGTGGTCGGCGAGTTTCTTTTCTCTCTTCCGTTCTTCCTCCGTCGTTTCGTCCTGTTCCGTCCCTTTTCCCCTCTCCTCTCAGTAGATGAAAGGAATGAGCTTGTACTTCGTCCGCTCCTTGTAGCTCGTCCACTGTTGTCCATACTGCAAGGAAATCTTGAGTTAGCAAGCAATCCATAGAAAAAAAGAAGAAATAAAAAGAAATAAAAGAAAATAGGGAAGACATGGAACTCACCCTCCCCCCACAATACCCATCCATAAACACAACCCCACGGGTATAAAAATCCCAAAAGTGAAACCCCGCCACCACCACCGCCCAGCCCAGGCCCCCCGCCGCCAACGCAAACCCCGTCCGCCACACCAAATACCCCCCATAATTCGGATGCCTGACCCAGCCAAACAAGCCCCCCGTATACAACTTCCCCTTGCTCCTCGGATCCGCCTTAAACCGCTTCCGCTGCACCTCCGCCGCCGCCTCCGCCAGCAAGCCCACGACGTAGAGCGCGCCGCCCACCAGCAAGGTCGGATGGCCGAGCGCTTCCTCGGCGTTGTGCGAGGGACGCGCGAGGTAGAGCACGCTGTCCAGCACGTTGAAGAGGGTGTTGAAGTTGGCGATCACGAGCGCGGAGCCGGTCGGCATCGGGTCCGTGGAGAGGCGCAGCACCCAGATGGTTTGCTTGGCGGCGCTGCCGAGGGACATGAGGAGTAGGGCGAGACGGGCCGGGGGCAGGCCGGCGAGCGGGGGGAGGCCGGTGCTGAGGGACGTGGGGAGGGAGGTGGAGGGAGATGGCCGCCGGAGGTAGGGTTGTAGCATGCTGGGGTAGAGGATCGTTGTGTAGGAGGGGTGCAGCAGGAAGTATTGTAGCACCGGGTCGATGAGCCGGAAGAGGGCGTAGAGGAACCGACCGAGGGGCGTGGGCGTGTGGGTGCCGCGCGGGATCAGGTCGCGCATGGCGGGCTTGAGGAGGCCGCCGCGGCCTTCGGGGGTTGGTTTGGCCATGGTTGATGACCTTGGGAAAGAGCGGATAGTCGGTTTGCTGGGTCTTCTCTGAGGTTTTGTGGGGTGGTCGGGTCCTCTGCTATTCTTTCCGCTCTGTAGACAAATAACGAGATAGAGTGGAAAGAAGGAAAAGTAAAACCAACAAAGGACGAGGACGGACGTGAGTACACTTAAGGACGCAACGACGCTTTATACCGTACCATGTCGCCTCACCCCGTCCCACATCCCGTCTTACCCCAACTCAGCTGGCGGGATTCGTACCCCGCGACGTTGCATAGTGCCATGCAGTCTTACACCCCACCGGGACAAGGAGCGGTAGAGTGGACCAGGGATGAACTGAGGGGTTTGCTTATCTCCATCCCCGCCTCCTCATCCCGCATCCCGTCTCCTTTCTCCGCGTCCGAGCCGGACATACAGTGTATTGGCGCAGCCGGTGGTTAGCGTTGCATGATGCACGTCTTGTTGCAGGGAAAAAACAGCTTCGGGACGGTCTTTTATTCGTGTAAACCAGGACCTTAAGCCACATGCATGGCGTAAGCTAACCACCGGCGATGACAATACACTGTATGTACGTATCCCCAAAAATGGAGCGCTGGCAGTCCTCCAGTCCCGCATGGCTAAGATTTGATTCGAAGGCAAGGCGCGCGGAATGGGCCCGGAGGTGGTCCGGGTTGGGCTTCAGCCCTGCCGGTTCAGTCCGCCTTGCCTTGTCAGGTCCCGGATCTATGCACCCGATGGGTGGGGGCCGAGCTGGCGGGTCGTGCTGACAGGCGCTGTGTTGTACATAAATATAATGTGTGTGACAAGGGAGTTGGTTGGCACATTAAAAAAGCCGCGACCGGGCTTCGCGAAGATGCTTCTTCAAGGGCGACATTGACGGCTCGATGATATCGCGCATGCACGACCGTGACTGAGGAAGATGTCCGGTCCAGTTCGAAAGATTCACGGATTTATTAGGCGCGTTTCGGATGGCGCTGACACGGCCGACATACGCGGCACTGAAAGTAGGATGTCTATGCGATTGCTCATGAGCAAACAAGCTTCCCTCTCCTTGGTTCCCTATCGACTGGATTTCGCCTTGACGTGATAGACAGGAACGCCTCGATATCCACGGTTGTATCCTTGACGCCGAAGTTGGAAAAAAAGATCCCCCATCCCCGTCCCATTGATGTCGAAAGATCAAGACAAGAGCCCGCACATCGCAAGCACCACATCACTGGATCCAACCTCCGCATTCACATCCCCAAGATATCCCAGCTTTCCCGACCCAACAGTGGCAAGCACCACCGGCGCCTATCCACGGATATGGTCCATAGACGACTCAACCGACTCCGGCGTAGTCCGATACCACGCCTGCTCCGGCGCCACATTCTTCACATACAACGCCTTCTGACTATACGCCCTCGGCATTCCACTCGCCCTCTTCGCGCCCACCAGCTCCACATTCAGCGCCACCGTCGTCCGCTGATACGTCCCGGAATCCCAGGGCAGCCCCGCTTGCGCGAAAAACGGCTGGATCGCCTTCGGCTTGACGAAGCTGGGGAAATGCCCCATCGCGATGGCGGTCCCGCCGTGGCGCACGTAGTCCACCACGGCCCGCCAGACCGCGACGTTTTTCGGCTGGGTGAGGGCTTCGTCGGTGAGCAGGACGGCGGCGGGGGCGGGCCGCTGCGCCAGCGCGCGGAGGGCGGAGGCGCCGGTTTGGGCTCGCTGGATGGTGGCGTGGGCGGAGAGCTTGGTGATTAGGTCGTCGTACATGGAGGGAGACGAGCAGGACCCGTGGTTTGTCTAGCTCTTCGATGGCCGCCATTGGTCGTTTGTTGAGGGAAGGAGTGAGGATTATGGACTGGAAAGCTGGCCCAGAATGGCTGAAATGAACCGTGGTCAAATGCTTAGGATCAATCAGGTGGTCGGTACCTTGATGGAAAACCTGGGGGTATTGCGGCGTACTACATCTTGCACAAAAACTTAGTGAAATTACGTAAGTACCAAAGCGATCGTATTGATAAGGTATAACTCAGACGACCAATCAGCCAACCAATCAAGGTTGTTGTTACTTGCGTATTACGGAATACAGATGAAATTGAATAACAAATCTGCAAAATTCGCTACGTTATGAAAGTCCTATAGCCATGCCTTTTATACATTACGTTGTTTATAAGTTCCCTTACCATACCTCAATGCTTCACCACTGCCAGACGGCTCCGCACCGGTACGTTGGTCTTGCGGCCGGGCTGCGGGAACCCCTCCAACTTTACGCCCTTCCTGAACATGAGACAATGCGTGCTCCCACCATAGTGGAACATGCCGATCTGATCGCCCTTCTTCACCCTCTGACCCTCCTTCACCGTGTTCTCGCACGTTGAGACCTCTGTCATTCCAATCCCCAAGAACGCCATGAGGCCAATGGTAGGATTGTCCGCCTCAATGAAGATGATGCTCCTCGTTGCGACAGCCGTCAGATAGCCTTGCCCGGTCGACTCACCGGAGGGATCAATCCGATGCGCCTCCGGGTCCCCGAGGCCCTCAAAAAGCGGTTCGGAAAAGTAAGTGCCTTGGACCACATACTCCTTCTTCACGACTCCGGAAACAGGGGCATGCCAGCGATGGTAGCTCAGCGCGCTCAAGAAAGCCTGATAGACCGTTCCTCCAACAAACTGTTCGGCAAGCTCATCGTGGGAAAGCATGTCGTATACGGAATAAAACTGGCCTTTCGCCCAGAAGCGGTCGCGGGCTTTGACGTTGGTTGCCACATTATATGGCTCGCTCTCACAAGCATTGGCAATTACGTCGTCGTCCTCCGGCTCCGCAACAGGCCGAGATTCTTCCTTAAAACGGCGCGTGAAGAAGTCATCCCAGGACTTGTAGCCGTGCCTCGGCGCTTTAGGATCACACTCGAACAGCTCCTCGAAGCTTTTCTTCGTTTCTCCGCTCAGGTTGGCCACGTCGGCCAGGCTTGATTTTCCATGGTCGCTAAACCAGCTGTAGTCGTTGTCCTCCAGCACATCGCCCGACTCTGGTGAAGAAAGAAACTCCGCCCATCTGTTCAATACTTTTTTGAGGACGCGATTGACATCGGGGTCGATGAAGAAAGCGTAACCGGAGGGCGTTCCCATGGGCCAGTCCAGTACCGCCTCAACAGGAGTACCTACCATGCCAACCCCATGGGACTTATCATTCCAGTGCGGCGCGGTTTTGATGACGTGGTTGAGGAGCTCCAGCATGTGGTGATAGTCTCGAATCTGACGGTGCCCGGTTGGATCTTTGGAGTATGGCTTTTTGTTGGGAACCTCTTCAAACATCTGGTTGCAGAGCATGTAGATGCGGGTGTTGCCCTCAATGAGGTCTTTGAATTCCTGCAGAACAGGGTCGAGCTCAGTCGGGTTCTTCTCAACATGTTCGATGATGCCTTCAAGCCAGTCTTTGTGGATGCGGTGATCGGAGGGGAGCCAGCCTCCTGGTCTGATTGCAAAAAGTGCGTTAGCAACCCGATTTAGTCGGTCAGATGTACTGTAGCATGAGGTCGCACCTGTGAATGTGGTGCTCCTTAGGGATCTTGCTCTCATCAAACAACATTTTTGGTCGCGCCGTGTGTTAGAAGGGTGAAAGATTGATGCAAGAGGCAGAACAACGTTGAAGGCGTACGACTATGAAGTAGCAGTGAGTGACTAGAAAGTAAGATTGCGGGGAAGACGCAGGATTATCGGCGTCATGATGTCCACCTCGATAGAGAGGGTCAAGGAAGCCTTGGGTGGGCGGTGCCGCGTCATGATGATGCAATTGCCTGCTCTCAGAGCGTATGGAAACAAGGACGCGCCTCCTGTATCCTGTTTTCGCAGATACGTCGACAAGTCGCTCTCATTGCAAATACTTAGGCGTCAGTCTGGATAGGCTGAGGAGTAGGAGCGTCCCTTGGCTGACTTGAAGCTCAGAAGGCGGTACAAAGACGTTAAGGTACCTGGTACGGGACGGGACCTCGGAAGGCGTTGCACGCGGCAATGCTTCACCGCGCCAAGCTTTCTTGGCTATCCTGGGCATCGAGGAGGTGCTCTTGGCCTGATGGTGCCTGAAGATCATGCATGACCCCATCCATATCGTTAGCTGTTCCTGAGACGTGCTGGTACTCCTAACAGCTCCATCTTCCGACGGGCCTGTCCTTCTGATGCAAGGGTTCACAGCTCCATTGTCTTAGCTACAATAGCATGCACCTTCACCTGTCCTATCTTACTGTCCCAACTCGACCGCCAGCCGAACTTTAAGCAGATCTCCTCGGACAATGTCATCCTTCTTCTTCTCTAACTCCTCCATATCCCATGTCGCACTGAGGTACCTCCCAGCCAGCCACCCCCTCCTTTCTCTCGTCAGCCATGCAAGCGTATCAGCAGCTAGGTCTACTTTGTCCACAAGGAGGCCATGCATCTCTTGAGGCATATTGCTCGCCAACTCCGTGACCACGGCGCCAGGATGGATGCAATACGCCAGCACACCTTCCGGACCGTACTCATCCATGATAAACTCAGTGAACCTCAGAAGCGCGAGTTTACTTGTTGAGTAAGCCGAGGATCCTGGGGGCAGGAAATGAGCCGTGAAACTGCTCAGCGAGATGATCGTCTTATCCTTTCCCTTCAGCAGCAAAGGAAGGAAAGCACGCGTCACCAGATATACGCCCTTGACATTCACCTCCCAAGTCCGCCACCAGTCCTCCGGATCAGTCCTGCCAACCTTATCGAAAGTCTCCAGGTATCCGGCGTTGTTGATCAACACGTCGATCTTGCCTTCGAATTTCTTGGACACGGCCTCTGCCGCTTCGTCCACGGAGGTGCGGTCGGTGACATCGAGCATCACGCTGAAAACGGTAGGCTTTGGCCTGCCAGCCTCGGCGGCGGCAGTCACTACAGCTTGTTCGACAGCCGACAGATCGCCGCGAGCTGCGAGCACGATGCCGGAGGCTCCAGCGCGTGCGTAGCTAATCGCTGTGGCTCGTCCCAAGCCCTTCGAAGCCCCGGTTATCAAAACGGTTTTGCCATGGTTGGTGGCAGATGTCGGGGCGATGTAAGAATATGTGTCATTGTGGATGGTGGGGGTAAAGTCCACGCCTTTTGATGAGAGTCCCTGTCAGTGAGCTGCTAATGCTGCAAAGCTCCGTCTGAGGCCTGTCGGACCTACAGAAGTCCGACAGGCGAGTGAAGGGAGACCGGATAGCGACTTACCGGTGTTCTTAAGCTTGCCAAATGGCGATTGCGACATGTTGGGCACAAGGTTCGGAGGGTATTCTGGTAACTTCGGACTCGATGGGAAAAGAAAGAGAGGAATCGCGTTTCTAAGAGAAGGGAGTGTTACGTTTGTAATCTCTCCGATATTGTGAAACGTGCACCGCTGAGGGCGAACGGATATATCTCGGCCCCTGTTTTACTGACGCCCTGAGCCGAGAATCTGGACGACGAACTGGATATATCATCCGATGCAGTGACCTAACAGTTCCCCAGTCATGGTGGTACCAAGGAACAGTCATCGCCTCCCCAGAGGTCGGCATGGCGCGTTTCTAACCATGCGCAATATCTCGAATTCGGGATTCGAGAACGTGCTGGCGATCTTCATGGGCGATGGAAGTTGTCAAGGGCTTATCCCCGAAGCTATCGCCGGTCCAAGCCCCACCACTTTCGGGCCATGGAAAACTCTCCCTTACGTGCGAAGTCCGATGCTCTGTTCCCAAGATCCCAGACATATGGGGCAGCCTACACACCAACCTGCGGCAGCTACCGCTGCGGTTCGTTGGAGGATCGATAAGCTTAAGGATGATCGTCCACGTCCAAAGTCTCGGACTAGCCGTGAACAGAATCCTTGCGGCGGCAATACCTGGATCACTAAACGGCGTATTGCAATGTTCTGGAAGGATAGGATGATCAATGCATAGGTTCCATTCGTTTCAAAGTTCGAGCGGCAATGCAGCTGCGCCGGGCTCCGCCTCTCCAAATATCCTTCCGAAGGCATGTGTCCCCCTATCTCCCATCAACGCAAAACCATAGGGAAGCCTCCGGTCATGGGTATCTTCCAAGTCGTCGTCTTCCACGCCGTTGCTGCATCTCCTCTTTCAGCAAAGCTTGGAGGGCCTTGGCAATGTCCCACGCAAGCTTTACCTGGTCCATTTGTTCTCGATCAAGAGAACGCATCTGTTCAATGATTCGTCTCTCTATCGCTTTCATCTCTTGCGTGATCTGTTGAATGACCACCTCTCTGGTTCGGGGTTAGAATTCCGTCTACTGTCGTCACACATTGAAGCACTTACCTGTTCTGCACGGCATTTTTATCCATTGCGCTAAGTTTCTGTGATAAGTCCGCTTGGGACAATATGTCCAGGTACAGCATCATGTTCGCCTTTGATGCCGCGAGGACTTCTCGGAGCAATTGGAACCTCGTCTTCTTAGCTGGCCACTTCAGTCTAGCAATGGTATCGCAGACACATCGTCCCAATTTACTTGGGCGTGTCTCTGTTATGGTGTTAAGTAAGTCCTTCATCTGTGTTCGGACATCCTCAGCCTGCCCAACCACTTTCACGAACAAGTTTTTCTCCTTCAGAATCTTGATCACGGAGTCGCTTTCGATGTTCTTCGTCATGACTCGCACTCTTTCGGCAAAACTCTTCAGGAGGTCGGAAAAGATCTCGACGTCATGGACAATGAGCCTTGTCTCTTCCTGCGCGTGGCACAGAGCCGATGCGAAGTTGTTGACGCGTCGGGCGATTTCTAGGCATGCGGTCGCAAGTCCAGCGCAGGTTGTGAGGACCCCAAGAACCTCCATATGTTTTCTGCTGGTCGGAAGCGGTGAGGTTGATCGAGCGTGGATGCGGCTTCGGAAGCTGAACTTGTGTCTGGCCTGGATCAATTGATATCCTCAACCCTCACCGCGCAGTCCCCAGGGTGATATTTATCCTCCGCCGATTCTTCCTTACTCCGGCCTGCTCGTACTTCCAAACGTCCTCATGCCAGCTCTGTCTCTGATGAGCTGTTCAGTCTGCACTGCTGTCCAAGGGAGAAGGGGGCTGATGTGTTCATCAATCGGTGAAGGCCACGCTCGCCAACGAGCGTAAAGTCCCAGCGCGTTACAGATGGCAGCACTCCCAGCTGTAAGGGCTTGTTGAGAGGCTCTGCTCAGCACGGCCTTTTAGTAGGCCGGCACGGTCATGGCACTGTCCTGCAAGGCTGCACGTTCGCTTGGGCTGGCAATAATATCATGAAACGGAGGGTCTTCCGGCTCCTGAACATGTGGACCGCGCCCTATGCTCGTCATACAACATAAGGCCGACAGATGTTGACCTGCTTGATGTGCCTATGCTCCCAGCCCAATCTGGACCATGTTGCATGATGGTTGCATACTACACATCCACGCCACAGGCTACACCTGGAAAAGAGCCCCGCCTCCGCATGTATATACCCACTGCAACATTACATACCTACCCCACCCACCCTTCCCCTCAAAACCTCCTGTTATCCATAAATGCTGATGCCTACCCAGCTGCCTCGGTTATCTGGGCACCATCCAGTCCACATAGCTATCGTATGCTGAACGAGGCAACCACAGCCTCATCAGCCTGATCCGGAGCTGGTGACTGCTTTTGGGCTTCGCTGCATAAGTGCGATCCTACAGCGCAGCCCGGCGACCAGGAAATCACACCGGAAGAGGTGGAGTCACTTAGCGAGGGATTTCCCCGGCGCTCGAATCTCACCGAGGCGACCAGCACCTAAGTGTCCTACGGAGGTTCGGTTGCGCCGGACCGTCACAAAAGAAATCTCCGCGGAGTGCACTCCATGTCGATCTAGGCGAATGAGCTGGCACCATTCGAGCCCTAGATCCACGGCTGCTGCAACCGGGAATTCTTGGAGAGCCGCACTCACATGTCATGAGCGCTGGCTACAGACGAACAGCCAGCCCTATGACGACCGCCAATCTGTCAGGCTTTGACTACTGTTCGGCGCTCGGTCCTTCTCCGTCGCCAGGAATGCAGTTACCAGTGCCTTTGGTCCTGCAGGATTCGTCGCGATCTGCTGGCCAATGAATGGATAGAGACCGGTCATCGGTGAGGCTGAGGCATTTACTCCGTTTCCCAGTCTTCTGTCTACAGGCCTTCGAAGCTGGCGAGCGTTGCTGAGAAATGTCTGCCAGCACAGACCGATTGGTCTAGCAGGCGCCCTTCCCAAGCAAATAGGTACTAAGGAATGCCATACAGAACAGACATCGGTGACCATATGTCTACGGTGTCGATACATCTTTTACATAGCGTTATCCTGCTGGCCTTCCTCACTTTACGGACATCCCGCGAGCTTTTCCAGGAGAGGTGGTGGTGAGGCCGGCGCAGGGCCATGACTTCGAAGCTCGTTATGCGGCTCAAATAACCATCATGTGCCAGTATGACTGCTCTGCAACGCGTCCCCATTCCACCTTCCTTCTTGTTTCAGCCTTCGAATTGCCCCACTGCTCCGCAGCTGTGGCGATCAGCAGACCAGCAAATGCAGCGCCCGACAGCCCGGTGAACGTCCTCCCCACCCAGGAGCCTCGCTTAGGGTCTGCAGATACATTCCTCCATACCCCTCCAGGTTTCCGACCATGTTTCCGTGATGTCAGATTGCTTCCATCACAACTCCAACCGGACTGTGCCAATGCCACGAGACACGCAGCTCAACATGGCCACCTCCTTCTCCACCTCCAGCAAGCCAGTACCGCGGTGATCGACGCGACCGGCGGAAACGTTGACGCGGCACGTCCCACAGTTGCCCGTCTCGCACGACGAAGGGATGTCGATGCCAGCCTCGCGGAGCACATCGAGCAGCGTCTTATCCGCTGGCACGGCGATCGTCATTTTAGAGAGGCTCAGCTCGGCTTCGAATGGATCCCCGGTCGTAGACACGTCAAACGCTTCGAAGTGGACGTTCTCCGTACGGAGCCCGTTCGCCTCCGCAGCCGCGACCACTCCGTCCATCAGCGCCTGGGGTCCGCAACAGTAGACGTGGGTGTGGTCATTCGTCCGGGCGATGATATCGTCCACTCTCATTCGCTCGCCCTTTGATTTGTCGTATATCGTGAGGTTCGCCCCGAGGCGATCCAGGTAGCGCTTGAACGGGACGTCATCAGCTGACCGGACGGCGAAGTGCAGGTGGTAGCTCTCTCGAACGTCCTCCAGATATTCCGCCGCCGCGATGAATGCCGTGATTCCGATCCCGCCGGCGATTAAGACATGCCGGTCCGCCTCGGTGACCAGCGGGAAACTCGGCGTGATCGGTCCAACTTTGATTCTATCTCCCACCGCGGCTTTCTCATGTAGCCATCTCGAGCCGCCTCTCGAGTGCTCCTCCAGCGCCACGCCCAGCTCGAACTCGTTGCTATTCCCGCCCACGACCGAATAAGCTCTCATCAGTTTTCCGCCATCCAAGTTCACCCTCACGTGACTCCCCGGAAGGACCTTCTTGACAGCCTTCTCCTTTACCACCGCTTCCAGCCGGAAACTCGCAATCCTCCCGGACTTCGTCTCGCGCCTCTTCTCCACAATCCTGTACTCACTCCACCCTTTCACGGCATCATCCTCGCCTCCAGCCAACCTCCAATTCTGCGCCTCCACGGCGCCTTTCCTGAGCCGCGTCTTCAGCAACTCCCTCGTCTCATCCGCGAGCTCCGGCAACTCCGAAATCTCCCTGATCGCATCCCAATTCCTCATCTCGCTATACAGAAAATGCTGCACCCTGGCGACCGTCCATTCCGGCCACGGTCGCTTAAGCAAGCGGATCGTATCCCCTGCGCCCGCTGTCCCGTCGCGGAGCACGCGGTTGTACCATCCCGTCCGCCTCCGCTCCTGCGCGAACCGGCTCATCTCCCGCACGGCGAAGCGATGGTTCAGCTTGAAACACGGCGCCCGCGGCTCCGTGACCTGGATCAGCAGTTTCTCCTCTTCAGGCATCCCCTCGGCTCCCACTGAGTAGACATCGCCAATACACACATTCCGCTCGTTCAACCCGCTCCCAAGCTCGCCGCCAACAACGAAGTTCTCGCCAAAGCCGCCGGGGCCCACTTGTCGAAAGGCGACCTCGCCGGCGTCCCGCATCTCCCGGGCCCAGGCGGGGTAGTGGCCGGCATAGTAGCAGAGCACGGCTTTGTCCGGGCCGCCGTGGGTGTGGTAGGCTTGCTGGTCACCCGCGACGCCGAGCCGGCCGACGGCGACCCGGCCTGGTCGCGGGGCTTTGTGGATCGCGCTGTCGAGTGGCAGGCCGAAGACGCGGTGTTGCACTTTGCCGGTGCGGACTTGGAGGAGGGGGCTGGTGAGGACGAGTGTGCTGAGGGGCTCGGCGAGGTGCGGTGAGGGATCGGAGGGGGCGGGTGGGATGTGAGGGAGCGGGTGGACGAGGGGTTCCGATGGGGTGGATGGTGCTGCTGGTTTTGAGTGGAGGGGAAGCGGAGTTTGGTTGGGAGAAGGCTCGGTGTCGAGTCCGCTCGCATGGCTTGCTTTGACTCGTGGGATGGAAGGATCGAGAGACGTCGAGTCGAGGGTATCCTCCTTCGATGAGGCATGCTCTTCGGCGTGAGGAGCCATGTTATGCTGTTGTTGTGGTTGTTGATGAAGCCTAAATCTCCTTATCCTTCAAATAGTTGTAAGCGGCCTCTCAGCATCGCCTTGCCTATCACGCTGCGATGAGGCCTCTATTTCCTCTCCTGGGAAGTCGTCCATGCACTCGCGAGGAACGAAAAAGTGAACACGCGGAAGAATCACAAATAGGGCGCGCGAATGTCTCGTTCCGGCCTACCAGATACGCAATGGTACCGACAGGTAGGTATTGGATCTAAGCGACTACGAAAGAGGAAAAGGATGGAGGATATTGTAGAACGATGTCCCGCTTCTCGTTAGCGGCGGCGGGAGGAGAGGAGGAGGGCTTTATAGTGTGAATTCTCTTATCCCAAGTTTGGAAGGACTCCCTCTTCTCTATGTAGTTTATCTCAGCCGTCAGCAAGCCCGAGAGCGTTCAAGAAAGTGGGGGCGGGGAAAAGGACCGGGGGGCGGCGCAGGATGCGGGCGATCCTTCTTTCGGGAAAGTGTGCTGATATCTCATGCCCTACTCCTCGTTCTGGCCTGCCTGTAAGCCGGTGAGGCCGACTTGATCGGGTTACACTGGTGGCTGCGGCAGCCATTGGTGGTCGTTTGTCTGGTGGCTGGCCGCTGGGGGGAGGAAGAGGGGACGGAGGGGGATATGATAAATATGTTGTTAACGAGGAGGAGGAAAACAGATCGGATTTTCTTGTTACTGGTTTTTCTGGAGTCGAGTGCTATGTATACAGTATGTACTACAATGAAGCTAAGGGGAGGATGGACAAGAGAAGTTATCCATTGCAGAATGACGAGCCGGGGGATGCTGGATTGCGGACTTCTGTTCTCGGATTGAGATGCATTACATGCATATGCCGGTCACTCACTTCGCTTGAGCGTATCGATTTATAGTAGTTACTTTACTAATCATTGGATGGCGATTGGATGGATGAACTTACGATGTTGAGTGGATGATGGATAGGTACGTGCCTACTTAGATGTGTACTGTAGTACTGTATGTGTAAGGCTGTCGGGTGTATGCCATCCCTCTCCTTTTGGCGAAATCAAAAAGAGCCGGAAAATGAAGAAAAAACAGAGACAAGCGACTGCTCTATCCACCCTTCTCCGGATTGCCAGCCTTCTCCCGTCACCAGTCATACCCGTTACCAACGACCCGAGAGTACAGCGAACGCCTTGCTACGAAAGTAAGTTCTCAGTGTACTTATGTAAATCACCTCCCTGTTCCCTCCCGTCCCCCATGCGGAATTGAGACAGGTAATCGTCCTAGCACTGGCTCCAGGAGAATTCACGGGGCCTTGCAGGTCAGGTCGTAGAAGTCATACCCGCCTGATTGAGCCACCTCCTTCAAAGTAGCTGCCTCGTCCGCCGTCCACCTGTTGTCTGGGTACGGGGGGAAGTCGATGTCCGCTACAGCCCTGGCATGATGTGTTGAGAGGACGGTGCTGGATTTACGAGGAGCAGGAGGGAGTGGAGTGCAGGATCATGAGTTGCATGTTATGACAAGTATGTTGATTATCTAGGGATTCTTATTCTTCTACTGCTTCTTCTTCTCCTACTGCTTCTTCTACTACTTCTCCTTCTACTATTTCTTCTCCTCCTGATTCTTCTCCTCCTGATTCTTCTCCTCCTGATTCTTCTTCTTCTTCTTCTCCTCCTGCCTATTCTTTTCGTTTTTCTGCTGCTCCTATTCCATCTTCACCTCTGCTGCTTCAGCACCCGCCGTATTATTGGGACGGGGTTATCTGGATGTAATAGTTAAGGGGAAGAAACGGATTATCACTACTCCGCAACCTGGCGCAGCAACGGAGAGGAACCAGAAGAAGAAATCAAACAAGAAAAAAAAAAGAGAGATTTAGCTAGCTATCCCACTACACACGTCCAGATATCCTCCGTCACGAACTGGACAGGAGGGTATTAGAGTCTTAAGTCCTAGCTGCCCCCCCTTTCCCCTCTTCCCTTTCCCCGCCGAAGAAAGCCCCTCAGTAAAACCCCACCATCCCGCCGCTCCCTGAGGTCCCCTAACCCCACCTCATAGGTATCGCGCCATCCACCACCGCTTTCGCGTAAAAGAGAAGCGATCCACGGGCACAGCCTTGCGCAATGTGGGGCCCCTCTTCGACTTCATCATTTTCTTTTACCACATTCCATATCATCACCCTCTCTGGAGATAGGAAGGGAGAGAGGGAGGAAGTGGGAAAGAGAGGCTATTCCAGTCTTTTTCTTAAGCGCTCGGGTAGTTACTTTACTGTACCGTAGGAGTGATTGCGTAGGTTGGTGTTTGGTACTGGAATTGGTGTATCCTTCTATTCTTCTTTATTTGTTCTCGTTCTCTTTTCTTTTTCTTTCCCCCCTTGGCTTTCGACCATAGAGCCTGACTGGTAAGAAGGCTTGGTAGACTGGCACAGCGATGCCCTGTCATTCTATGTAGTCTTGTGAACGGCGTTCTTCGTGGCTGTAAATGCGCGGCTCCTACTGCTGGGAGTTGCAACCGCTATTACAGACACAAAAGTCTTGCCTGTACACGTGTGAAGTGCCAGTTCAGGTGTGAGAGGAGCAGGGTGAAGACGGTGTGAACATCATTGCCTTTATATACAACCGTCATAATATCCAGTTCATATTCATGTCCCACACGCTCTCTTTCCCTCTCTCACAAGTATACAGACCAAGCCTCCACGCATCACCAACAGAGTGGGGGTTGGGGGTTAGTTACCTAGCGAGGTCGCTGACTCATCCGACCAGGCTGAGAACTTACCTAACCACCTCCCTCTCTTTCCTTCCCCAAGAACATCACGTCAACGATGCTTGCAGCACGCAATTCGTTGGAGTCTTAAAAACCCAGCCCACGCACTCCTATCATAGCAATCTTATCCTTAGAACTCACACTCATCCTCGCTCGGCGCAAATCGCCAGATCACGCAAACGCGGGGCGGATGGCATACATCCATATGTACAAAGATGCATGTAGTGGACGGATTGGATTTCTCAGCAACCACCGACATCGCGTAGGATTCGAATTGGCCAACCAACCCCCACCTCCACCTCCCCCCTCTTTCTATCTCTTCTTTTATAATCAAGCAACCCCCGGTCCTTCCCGGATGTGTTTGTGGTTTGAATTGGTAAGAACCGGGACGATTTATATAGCGGTCTCTCTCCCTCATTTTGCAGCCTGGTCTGAGTGACTTACATTTTTTCTGCATTCACGTTGCTCGCTCGTCCCCTTCTTTTTATCCTCACTCCTCTCCGGTCTCTACTTTTTATCACTCTTCCTTCTCCTCTGCGCCTTCATCCTCCGCCATCCCACCGGCACCTAGACAAAGCCATCCATCCATCCTTGCAGCAATGTCCACCTTAACCCTCCAACCCCCATGCCTTTCCATCCCCAGCAAAACGGAGGAGGCCACAGGCGCAACCATAGCCAGCCGCTGCATACCACCCACTCCGCCGGAAGAAGCCTCACCATCGGAAGAGTCCGCCGACCGCTTCCAGCGCGCATCCTTGGACGACGACGACCTCAAGGTCCCGTCAACGCAGCAAGTGCTCCTGCTCGACGCGCCACGGACACCGTACCGGGTCGCGGAGGGCTACGCGGTGCCAGAGCTGCGGTTAGAGGACGAGATGTTGATCCGAGTCGAGGCGGTGGGGTTGAATCCGATTGATTGGAAGGCAGCGTAAGCATTTCTACCAACATACATACAACCCATATATATACTATCACAACACCCCACTAACTCCCCTCCCTCCCCACAACAGCGACTTCAACTTCGGCATCCCCCACCTGCCCTACATCGCCGGACGGGACTACATCGGCACCGTCCTCATCCCACCCCAGCGTCCCTCCCAGCGGTCCTTTCCCCCAGGCTCCCGCATCCTCGCCACCTCCACCGCCTACCGCGACCCCCGCACCTCCGCCTTCCAATCCTACGCCATCGCCCATCCACACACCATCTCCCGGCTTCCAGCCTCCCTCTCCCCACCCACCGCCGCAGCCGCCATAGGCGTCGCCTACGTCGCTGCCGCCCTGACGCTGGGGGTCTGCTTCGGCGTCAACTTCTCCCGCTCCCACCCCACCGGTCCCAATCTGCTCCCCCTCCTACACCGCACACCGCCCGCCGCCATTCCCGCGGACGTGCGGTCCGAAGCCCTGGGCGAGGGGCTCGGCGCCGACCGGCCCCGACCTGGGGAATGGGTCGCGGTCTGGGGCGGCTCCTCGACGACGGCCGGGTACGTGGCGCAGCTGGCGCGCCTGGCGGGGCTGCGCGTCGTGCTGCTGTTGGATTTGGGGAAGCATGGGGGGTTGTTGGGGGGGAAGGGGGAGGATGGGGTGGTGTTGGTGGATAGTGCGGATCCTGGAAGGGCGGGACGGGTGCTGGAGGCGTTGACGGGGGGGCAGGGGGTGCGGTGGGTGGTGGATACGGTTGGGGTGCAGGGGGTGGAGGGCGGGATGGCGGAGGGGGGACGCAGACATCTTGTTGGTTTGAGTGGATTGCCGAAGAGAGGGCTGGAGGGCGTGGTTTGTCATACGGTGCCGATTAAGTTGTTTCATGAGGTTGCGGAGGTGGGGGAGGCGTTGATGGAGTGGTTGGAGCGGTTGTTGGAGGGGAATTGGTTGCGGATGGCAGAGGTGGAGGTTTTGGAGGGCGGGCTGGGAAGGGTGAATGATGGGCTTGATCGTATGCGGAGGGGCGAGGTGAGCCGGAGGAGAGTGGTTGTGGATGGGGTTGCGGCGTGAGTGGGGAGGGTGGGGGAGGGGTGGTGGGCATTGTGCTTTGTTTATATAGATGGTTGGACCTTTGTCTGTCTTCCTTCTCTCTTCAGTTTTTCGGGAGTGTGATGTGGATGATAGAGAGATATAGAAAAGGGCGGATGGATAAAGGAGCTTGCTGTCATTCTGACTTCGTTACTGTAGTCATCTGTATCATATGCACGTCCGTCGTTCAATTCGCCTGCAAAACTTCGAGCTGATTATCTAGTAGCTTGTGTGGATGAACAGAGAGCGGAACGTGGGTGAACCGCGATATACCCGATCAGGCAATATCTGTGGTGTTGAGGGGCGTGAAGCAAAGCCAGTTCGGGTCTCAGCCTTGCAGCTATTAGGAAGCACGCCGTTGTCTATTAGAAATATTTATAGGGAATTGAGAGGCCCTTGGGATGTGGACCATATGAGGTGGGAAGGGGCTCATTGAAGAAGATCAATATCGCTCTTCATAACCGCGCCAGCTCTTGACGGTGGTCGTTCTACCGTTGTCAGATGGGCACGAAGCACGTGGAACGCACATCGGTGTTGAATTGTGATCAGGTTTTCTCTACACCCTCCCGCTGGATGAACGCCATGGAAAATGAGGACCATCGAAGACATTCCCATGATATCCAGCGTACAGAGTGTCTTTGGTGATGCCATGTACCACGTTACCTCGTCAGCCCGTGCCTGTGCGTATGGTTCGTGTAGGATACGATATGTAGGTACGCCCGTGACGCATTTCGTGTATGTACGACAAGAGTTGCACACGAGTGGTACGTGTAAGAGGTTGATAGCGCTGACGAACTGTTAGTAGAGAGCACAGGGCATGGGTTTGACGTCTCGGTACCTATATCAGTATGTGGTGTCTAGTACTAGTTAGAGCAAAATAGCATTGAACCTTAGGTTTATGAAGAACTTTTGTGTCTACAGCGATTGCTCAAGGAGTATATCTATGACAGCCCGTGCTTCGCCTGGAAATATAGTGTAGAATGTAGAAGTCATTCATTGTTCCTGTATTCTAGTGGCAATGTGAGAGACTATCCCTGACTGTTCGTGTGGAAATATCGATTCCCCAGGAATATAGATTCACACAATGCCAACACTCCCTTCCTTCTCCACCCACTCCCTTCAGGAAATCACTTCCCCCCCACTCGACATCACAAACAAACTCGGATGCGACATCTCCGTCAACCCCATCGCCTCCGCCAACTGGGTAATCTTATACCTCAACCAATCCACGCGCAGTTCCCGACACTCATGCTCCCTCGTCGTCGCATATCCAAGCTTAGCAAACAGCTGCAGGTCCTCCGCCTGCCTATACACGTCGCGGAACTCAATGTCATCCAGCAGGTCGAACGAGTGCCGCTCCAGGATCTGCTTTAGCAGCGTCCAGGCCCGCCGCGTGCGCGCGGGTGACGGGGACTCGATGATGTCCTTCACCACCGCGTTCGTGGGCCGCCGGTCCCAGACCCAGTCCGGGATCAGCTCGGCGATGGCTTCGGCGTAGACCTCTGCGGGTGGTTGCGGACGCTGCGAGCTGGGGTCGGAGGTTGGGCCTCGGTGCCACATGTTGATTCCCCTAAATGTCGCTGGGTATGTAATAGATACTCTAAGGATATCAGGACTTCTGCTGCGGGGACGTACCTGACCGATCAGAGGTACAGTGAAGGGGCGCTATATATACTATAAGGAGAGTTGCATGACCTGTTCTGTTATCGGGTCATCGGGAAAATTGACATTCCATGTACTCAACGGAAGTCACGGCGCACATCGCTTGGAGGTCATACGGAATCTGCATACCCACATGATACCACGGGCTACCTATCTGCCTGCTTTTACCTCGCAGGTCACTCTGACGCTGTATCCTTATGTTGAGGTACCTTGCGTCGGCAACACCAGGTCACTGGTAGACAATATCATACACTAGTTGATCAAGAGGCATTCTCCTTAACGTTTCCTAAGATTGTGCGGGGAGGCGGCAATGATCATGTATAAGGCCGTGGTTCTATTTACAGGGAAAAATCACCATGGCCGCAATGCACCCTTTTAAGCTCGGTGGCTATCCATTGTGTTCTATGAGCACTGGTAGGTGGACAAGAATGGTGCATGACAAGAGGATAGTGAAGAGAATAGGCGCAGGCAGAAGAGACTCAAAGCAGGTCAAGGGCCAGAGTACTTATCGCTTACTGCTCCTCTTCCCACTTCTTTTCCATTGGTTTATCCTATTCTATCATGGTTCGTTCTTCTTCACTTTCATTCTGCTCGTCATCCTTTCTTTCTGCACTTTCATTCTGCTCGTCATCCTTGTTCTTCTGCACTTTCATGCTGTCATGTATATCACTGAACAACTCCTGAAAAAACACCACGGCAGACATTTCCGGCTGCGCCTTCCACAACTCCGACCACCACATCCTCGTCCTGTTGAAGTCCATCTCACACAGGAAGTGGTGGGCCTCCTCGAAGGGATTGATCAAACCGTCAGCCACGATGGCTTCAAGGTCGAGCTTCATCTGCTTCACGTCGCCGCTGCCCTTGTAAACGGTTTCCATCTTTTTCGCGAGGCCGCCGTCAAAATTCTTCATGAACGTCGGATAGTACGAGGGCAGCGGGTCGAGCTGCGTGGGTGGTTCCCACTCGAGATGGAGAACGCGCTTGAGCTGTTGAACTTCTGTGTACCATGCGAACATCTCTTCTGTAGCCATGATTGGGTATGCTTTGTGGCCGTTGGAGTTTTGTGGTGAACTGATGTTGAGCAAGTGCAGGGGGTGACGGACTATTCATGCTGTGTTGGCTCATCCTCCCTTTAAGTACTGCCCTTGGTGACAGGTGACAGGTGTCATCCGTTACGCCTTGTGGACCACATGACGGATCTCCGAGACTACATTGGAGTTGCACGAGTTTCGCCTTATTTTCTCCATCCCATGACGGCAAGTACATATGCGTGGCAGGCAATATGAAGTCCGTTGACATGAACGGCTAAAATGGCTTAAGGAAAATACAGGTGGAGACGCTATAACCATGAAGATCCGGGAAACGGAAAGATCACCCGATCCCACTCCGAGACACGTCCTGGATAGTCACCGTGCTCCCCTGTAATGTGTTCCAGCAGGCCTCGCCGGGTAACATGGTGTTGTTGTCCACTGTGTCGGCTACCCACAACATTATCGTGACCGACACAAGGTCCGTATACCACCCATCGTTGTCTCTACACTGCAGTTTCCCTTTCCTACATGCATGCCTGTGCAGCCTGCGGAAAGACTTCTGCAACGTCACGCATGCCGTGCCATGATTATATCTCCCCGGTGCGAGGCTGAAGGTCTTGGCGGCCCCCAGTCTTGGCACTCTTCTCCGCCAGCCGGTTCGCGTCGATCGCGTTCTCCATTCCTCCACGTCCGCCGGTAAGAAGCAAAAACCACTCTCAATATGCCTACAATACCACTTCACGTCTCGCCCGTGGAGCGACCGGCCAACGTGACCCCGAACCTATATCCGTCTCTCCTGCATACTCCATCCGGCCTCGCCATCCTCGAGATCCAAGGCACCATCAACGTGCCCGCCGCCAGCACGAACGCTCCCACCTCCGTCGGCCACATCGAGTTCCCGCTCTACTCACCCTCCGCACCAGCCGATGACACGGCGTGGATGAAGCGCGTCTATCTTTACGTTGGCAAACATCAGCGCCTGACCGGTGAGGTGAAGAAGCTGGCGAAGCCGTATGCGGTGATCAGGCGGAGGGAGAAGCGGGAGGGGGACCCGGAGCCAGATCCGAAGATCAACCCGACGGGGGAGGAGCTGGAGATTGTGGAGATTGTGAGGTATAAGCTGTTGTTTGCGCACCGGCCGGAGCCTGTGGGGACGCCGGATGAGGGGTGAAGAGGACGGGAGGCTGTGAATCTGGAACACTTGCCTAGGATAAGAGGAGGGATGCTTGAGCCGTACCCAAGAGCCACCTGGCGGGACCAAGTGAGGACAGCAACACTTAATGCTGGAATACGCGATTAGTCTCCGATGGTCAGGGTTTTGCCTGGTAGCCTGAAGAAACGACGGACGTCTGGAGTTATTCACACATAATCCACCGAGTTCGTTGCAGATTGTGGCTCATGTTGGCAAAGCCATGCTGCACAGCCAGTGCCGGACTGGACCAAAAGTACCCTACTTTCAGAACTACCGGCAATCACGTAATCACGGGTGTAAACCCTTGGAGTTCTGGAAACATGCATTCATTAGATTGCCGTTGGTCAAAGCTCGAGATATATTGAGGTGCCCACCAGGGTATGCGGACCGACGGAGCGGAACCCACCACGTCCGGAGAATCAACGTCCATGGGTATAGACCTAAGCGCTTTAAAAGTCGGCCTGTCCTCTTCCATATCGCCTTCCTCCGCCCGAGCGTTGCATCCACCACAGATCTGCCATCATGGCTTTCCAGCCAGTCTTCGCAGCGGTCGCCTTCCTTACTGGTATCGCCACAGCCCAGGTCGCAACTTGGGGTCAATGTGAGCTACACATGTTCCTCCTGTAACCAACGCAATCGTCTAACAGACGTATCCAGGTGGCGGTATCGGCTATACCGGAAGCACGACCTGCGCCTCCGGCTCCACCTGCGTCGAGCTCAACGACTACTATTCACAATGTCAACCTGGGGCCAGCGAGAGCTCGCCCACCACAACTCTCATCACCACCACTCGCAGCGGCACTCCTACCGCCTCGACCACCAGCACCCCAGCCACCGGCACCGGCCCCGGGACCACGCTACAAAGCGGCTACCTCTGGATCCGCGCCGTCGAAGAACCAAACTTCCACACCTACCTCCAATCCTCCCCGCTGCTCTCCACCGGCCTCGCCGTCATGGACAGCTACCTCACCGCTGGGCAGTTCAACGTCGTCGACGGGCAGCTGGTCCAGCTCATCTCCGCCCCCGGCGACGCGACGCAGGTGCTCTACGCCCACGTCGCGACGGAGACGAGCCACGAGGGGCAAAGCCTGGCCGTGACGTTTGGCGAAGAGGAGAACGCGTATGGCACGTTTGGGTGGCAGGGTGATGGGCTGACGTGGGTGGCGGCGAATGTGACGAGGCCGAATGCGGTGGCGTGGTATGTGTGTGAGGACCAGGCGCTGTTTGTGAATCTGGGGAACTATGGGTATTTGACGCCGACCGGGTGCGCGGATGAGACGATTCATTATTATAATGATAGTCATGCGACGGATTGAGGGTTTGGTCTGTAGCCAGAGAAGTATTGTGCATACATGGCTACACAAATGTCCTCAATGCTGTTTACTTTACTTTCTTCCCGTGTTCCAGGACGAACTGCCTAATACTCTCCTCCAAACTCACATCCTCCACGAACCCCAGCGCCCTTGCCCGACTCGTATCATACCCCTCCGGCCAGCCCCGCACAATCCTCTCGACCCCCTCATCCCTCACCTCCCTCACCCTCGCCCGGACCTCCCTCCCCGCCACCCTCTCCAACACCCCCAACATCTCCCGCGGCGTCACCGTGACGCCGGGCAAAAACACCACGCGCCGGTCGCGCGGCCACCGCCCGTCCTCCACGGCCCCCGCATGAATCAGATTCCGCACCAGCGTCGCCGGCGAGCAGATCCACACCCCGACATCCGGATCGACGGGCAGCACGGCGTCTTCGCCGCGAACGGGTTCGCGCACGATGCTGGAGACGAAGCTGCTGGCGGCGCCGGTCGGGCGGCCGGCGCGCACGGCGATGGTGGGGAGCCGGCAGATGCGGCCGTCGAGGAGTCCGCGGCGGGTGTAGTCTTGTAGCAGCAGCTCGATCATCAGCTTTTGCGTGCCGTAGGAGGTTTGTGGGAGGGGCGCAAGATGGGTTTCGTTGGTGTGTTGGCCGACGGCGGAGGGGCCGTGGATGGCGCAGGAGGAGGTGTAGATGAGGCGGATGGGGAGGGGGGTGGGTTGGTGGTCTTGGTGGTCTTGGTGGAGGGAAGGGAGGGAGATGAGGGTGTCGAGGAGGAGGCGGGCGCTGTCGAGGTTGATGCGCAGACCGAGGGCGAGGTGGGATTCGCTGGCGGAGGACATGATGCCGTGCAGCATGTAGATTGTGCTGGGCTTGGTGGTGGTGAGGAGGTCGTGGATGGCGGGGCCGGAGGTCAGGTCGGCGGGGTGGAAGGTGCAGCGGGGGTTGCTGGTGGTGGTGGGGGAGGAGGAGGGGGGTGGGGAGATGTCGGTGAGGTGGATGTGCGTGGTGGATGAGGCGGAGAGGAGGCCGTTGGCGAGCTGTTGGCCGACGAAGCCGGAGGCGCCGGTGATGAGAATGGAGGAAGGATCGGGAGTGTAGAGAGGGGGCATGGTGATGGAGGTACGGAGAGCGGTGGACAGATGGGGATGTGGATTGAGATGTGAATTGAGATGCTACCGATCAGTGAGAAGAACAGGGGTGCAGGTGTCTGTGTATTTATCTGTTTGAGCCCGCGGATATGTGAATGTGGGGTAGTGTGAACTGTGATGGATGGAGGGGAAGCCGTCGGCGTTTGATCCGAGGTTGGGATGCTCGGCTCGGGTGAGATGGGACCGACAGGGGCCGCCGAGCCGATGACTTCATCTCCTCTTCCGACGCCGTCGCAACCTTCACTCCTCCTTCCGACCTCTCCATGTGCAACTCACTGATCTCTTCTTCTGTTCCTACCCGCAACCTGAGGCACTGAGCTCCTCTGCCATCGCCTTCGCCGGCGCGGGCCAGATATCCTCCGTCATGGCTAAGTTGTTGCACACATCACTCCTCCTGCCTCGCGGATGACGACCATGGCGTTGCTCTGAGATGCTGGTCTTGAAGCGACTAGGTAACCAGTGGGTGCTTGAGGTGATTCGGGAGTCCGGAGAATCCTACGCCTCATCAGCTTCTAAAGCTTTGCTTTAGAGCAGTCGGACTGCCACTCCTCGTGCGCTCGTACCTGGAAAATAGCCATGTGTGTTATTGCCGGCAATATGAGATCTCAGTTCCGCTTCTCTGGTCATGCATCATTGTTATTCGTATAAGCATCCCCTCATCCGTGCTATTATCGCAGCTCCTACCAAGGCAATCGCGAGCCTACATCGCTATAGCACCTTTCTGGGATGTATTTCTTCTCCAAGCTGGATGTTCCCACCATGGAAGGTCTAGCACTTATCTCCGGCATCTTGGACTGCTGTAAGCCAACTGCATCCTCACCCTCGAACAGAATCTGGCAGCTGTTCGATTTCGATCTGTCGCATTCCCTTGTGTCAACATGGGGTGCAACCTACCGTATACCGAGTGACCTCTCGATGTCCTCAGGGTGCGCCTTCCGTCTCTTCTCGCTTCATGGCTCTTTCTCTCTGCGGTGTGAGCGTGTATTTATTGAACCCATCATACAATATCCATCCCTCTCCACTTTCCTCTCTTCATCTCTAAACTCCATCCTATCAGTCTCACCTCACCGGTTCCATCATGAAGTACTTCGTCGGAATCGGTATTGTGCATCTCGTCTCTGCCCAGGTCATCCCCTCTCCTTCAACGTCGCCGCCGATTTGGGGTATCCCTTGTGTTATTGGGAGCACCAGTCAATGTCCGACGTCACCTATCAGCATGTCCTGCACGCCTACCGGGTCCACAACTCCTGGACAGCCCCAAGGAGGAATCTGCATCACAGGCTCGTTGTTTCCATCACTCGTTCCTTGCATCACGGGTGGGCCATGTCCAACCGGTTCCATATGCACCCCTACGACACTGTGCGCTTCCAGCGGTGTTTGCTCCGGTCTCTGTCTCAACTCTACAATGCCGGTGCAGGCTGACTGTACTGTTGGCGCTCCAACTGGCTGTCCATCTGGCGCTTCGTGCACTCCAACGGGGACTTGCCCGGCAGGTGTTTCATGCGGCGGGATTTGCATCTCCACTCAGCCTCCAACTGCAACGTGCATTGTCGGTAGTAGCGCAGTCTGCCTTTCAGGATCGACCTGCACAGCGACCTCGACCTGTACACCTGGACAGGCGTGTGTTGGAGCGTGCATAGCTACCACACTCACGCCGTTGAGCTCGATCACAGCTTCTCCGCCTATCGTCACGCTGGTTTCGATGACTTCGATCACATTGATCGCCACGCCTACGTCATCAACCAGCTTCGGAGCTCCTATTACTCCCACTGCCTCTCCTCTCCCGCCCAGCTTACCGACCTCCGCCGCGATCTCTGCTATTCCCTCGGACTCACTTGAGCCGGTCTTAACGGTAACAACCACTCTGACGACTACGGCTACGCCTCCAACTTGTGTTATCCAACAGCCGAATGCGTGTGCGACGGACAGCACCTGCACTCCAACGGAGTCATGCACGTCCGGATTCTTATGCAGCGGATTCTGCGTGGCAACTGCAAGCGTTGTACCGCCTCTCCCGTGGCTCTCCAACAGCTCTTATACCTTGACTTCACATACAAATCCCGTTTCAACCTCAACCCCGTCGGCTTTCCTGTCTGCCTCGCCGCTGTTGACCAATCCGATATCAGAGGCAACGTTTCCCCCAACTCCGCAAGCGTCGACTCCAGCGCTATCGCTATCGGAACTATCGAGCGTCTCCTCAATATCGGCGGTGCCTTCAGTACCGTCACAAGCAGCGTCGCCGCCCGCCTTCGGAACGCCGGTCCTGCCATCGACTGCCCTCCCAGCTGCGCCTTCAACGTCCATAGGCCCAGACTCATTGTTCTTGTTCTGGCCGCCGAGCTTTTCTTCGACAAGCCGTTCGGAGGCTTCCGTGGCCGCTCCAACACCAACCTTGCCGTTGGAATGGCCTTCGCACTTTTCGGCACCCTTGTCTCTGTCAGACACCGCACCCTCGTCATCCCAACCAGCGCCACCACTATTCTCCCCTGACCTAACCACACTGCCGCCGATCATTCTGCTTCCGCCCTCTCCAACCTCTCTACCACCAGTCTCATCCCCCTCCACCTCACCAGCACCAACACCTCAAACCGCCCTACCATCCGCCGTCTTATCCTCCAGCCCCTGGCTCTCAGAACCCAGCTGGTACGCCAACACCAGCACCCCCACCATCCCCACCTCCACCTCCCTCCTCGCCGCCACCGCAGCCCCTTCATCCGCCAGCGCGCACTCCACCTCCCTCCCCCTCCAACCCTGCCCCACCAACATCCCCTGTCCCCCCAACAGCACCTGCCGCAACAACCTCTGCATCCCGGATCTGACGCTGTGCTCCGGCCCGAACGCGACGGCGGTGGAGTGCGGCGCGGCGGAGGTCTGCGCGCCGTTCACGCAGCAGGGTGCTATCGGGAGCGTGTGGCGGTGCGCGGAACGCTGCGGGGGCTTGCAGGGGGGCGTTTGCTCGGAGTGGTTTCGCCGGTGTGTGGATTTGGAGGGGGATGGGTGTGTGATGGAGAGGGGGGGGAGGGATTGTCTTGGGGTTTGTGTTTGAGTTGTGGAGGGTATGGGTGGAAGGGATCTGGGAAGGCTGTGAGGGTGTTGAGGAGGAGATCGAGGTATACGGCTGACGATCGGGGGAGGAGTTACAGGAGGATGTGTACCTGAGGAACAAAGGAGGTCCGCATGATGCAGACGGGTTCGAAAGGTGTGCAGGGGTGGTATGGGGCTCAGACTAATTCACTCACGACAATAAGCTATAAGATCTCCACGTCTGTACCTCTGTGCTTCCGCTCTAATATGGCAACGAACTATCGACAAAAATAGGAAGGAGCAAGCAGCCCCCCTCACCTCAACCCACCCCCAGCCAAAGTAAAAAAAAAGAAAGAAGAAAAAGAAAGCAAAACGAAGTGAATTCAGAACCTCTGAACATGTAATCTGACCGCACCAGGGGTCGAACCTGGAATCTCTTGATTCGTAGTCAAGCGCCTTGCCATTGGGCCATGCGGCCGCCCATCCGCGATCACGGAGGAAGTGTGAGTAAAGATTTGTCATGTCAAATTATATTTTCTTGTGGTTGAGTGGGGCTTGGGTTGGGTGCGTGGGGACGGAGGCGGAGATGCCTCGGGGGGTTTTGTTGGACTGGTGTGTGGTTAGCGAGAGGCGAGGCTATGGGTGCTTTTGTGGGGATGGGTGGAGGGAGGGGGTATGGTGTGGGGTAGGTACGTAGTGTGCTTGTTTTGCTTAATGGGGAGGTGAGAAAAGGCGGCGGATGGCGAGTTGAGTTGGGTAAGCTGTGTTGTGGTGTTTTGCGCGTTCGACGACCGCTTACTTCTTGGTTTGAGGAAGGACTTCAGGGGTTTTCGCTTTAAAGATATTGGCTCCTGGTTCTTCTGGGAAGATTGGCTAGATGCTTAGAGAGTAATGTAGAACGCTGCTAGCGGTTGACGTGCGGGTTTTGGGAAGGTGAAGCTGGCAGGGGACTTGGTTGGGCCTATATAAGGCTGGACATTCGTGCTTCCTTTAGTAGTGTTTCTTCGGTCGGAGTACAAAATGAAGACAGTATATTCAATATAGTGTGTGGTTTCGAGTACATAGGAGAGGGTTTGAAAGGATTGGGTAGCTGATTATCATGGACTTTGGGAGAAGAGGGCTATAAGTGTGCTTTGAAAGTTGCTGTGTTGGTGGATTCCTTAGCGGGCTCGGGCTGAAAGCTTGGTACACTGTCTTAGGTTACTCAATGGGTGAGTGAACATCTAAAGATGAAGGAGAGGAAGAGGGTAAGCTGCAGACTTGTACTGCCTCTGCATTCCTTTTGATTTCTGTCCTCTGATGACCTATGCCTCTTGGATCCGCTTCTGGTCTTAGCTGAGTCTGGGATATCTCTGGCTTCCAAAGCGCTTCATGTTAATTGAATCATCATCTAAAGAAATTTGCTATTATCATACTGAAGCGCAAGTTCACACCGAGACCTCGGAATGTGCAAGAGTAGATGGTGTCCAGGGCATACCCATATAGGCATCGGTCCGAATACAAAGAGGGAGTTTGGCCACACAACCCCCACAGGTCGTAGTGTCCCTAGCGCTTACATCTGCTGCTGTCAAAGCTCGTAGTGATATGGTTTCAGAGAGCCCTCAGTGTCTAGATATTGTTATCAGGTTGGGATAATTAAGGCACCGTGAAGATTGGCTTCTATTGAGCGTAGAATGAACACTCCCCCCAGTTGTGAAGCCTTTCTGGACCCACAGTTCCCTTTCAACAAGCCTTCCATCCAGTATTTCTCAGACCCTCATAGGTCGTAGAAACCTGGCAAGCTCCATTTCCCTCATATAAGCCTCCTTTCGCCTCTTCTTCAGCGCCTCCTGTCTGCTCCTCTCCTCCGGCTCCGCAAGTTTCCTCCGTACCTTTTGCTCCTTCTTCTCCCTCTTCTCCGCCATCTTGATAAACTCAATATCCGCCTGGGTAGCAACTCTATTGCTCGGCCACCGTACCGCACGATACTCACGATATTCCACCGCTCGCCGATACATCGCCTCCGCACCAGCCGTCCACTTAGCGCCAACATCCGCATCGACCACGAGCGTCACCACATCCACGCCTTTGCGAATCGCTTGATTCCGCATCTCAGACAGAACGCGGCGATTGACCGCCACCGGATCCGTCGTGATGGGCACGTAGACGGCCGGATCAGTCGGTTTACAGCTCGGACAACACACCTCCTCCAGGCTCAGCTCGACGAGATCGCACATCCATGCTTCGAGCTCGGCACGGCTGCGGTGTGTGTAGAGGTCATCGACGCTGGGAGTGGTGCGAGAACCGATGTCGCGCTGGAGGCCCACGAGGCAGACGGAAAGGTGGCTGCCGCAGAGGCGTGGCTCGCTGGAGGCGATCGGTAGGTTTTCTGGTTGCACTGGCCGCGTGCAGTGGCGACAGACGTAGTCGAATGTTTTGCACATTAGGGGCGTGCGGTAAGATTATCGAATCTTTGTGAAAGTTGGACTAGAAAATGGATGCGCAAAAGTTGGCTGGTAAGGCCAGATGTATGTTTTTATCTTTATAGGTTCTTTGTCGAGGGTCAACAATGCCATGTAAAACTGCTCTCGCAAGCTTCCGCAGTAATAATGGAAAGGGACCTTCTTTTGTTCTTTCTTGAGCTGCGGTGACAAAGTTATTATGCTGCATCCGGTGACCCTATGCGATCGCGCGATGGCGAGGGTAGTCACACACGCAACACATCATAAGCCGATGTGTTGTCCAGCGATCGTGGATCTGGCGCGCAAGGCTGTTCAAGATCACGCAAACGGTCATCGCACATGGGGCGACCAGTCACGTTCCGCATACGGAAGTCCGCGACAGTTTTCAGCCTTGCGAATCAGTTTAGGAGAGGAGTGACTGGTTCTCAACGTCACGGGCGGAGCAATGATTCACCTTACCAGATGCTCTCCTCATTGGCCGAATTTCACTTTCATGGCGGTGGCTGAACCAGCTGCACTTGTGGCTGGGCTCAGCCTCAGCTCGGTCATCCACTAAGCCTGCCCGCCCCTGATTGTGTACAAGCCTGATTGTGTACAAGCCTGATTGTGTACAAGCCTGATTGTGTACAAGCCTGATTGTGTACAAACCTGATTGTATACAAGCCTGGACAATATCGGCGTTCACGCGAAAGAAGAGAGACCAGCCTCCGGGTTAAATTTGTGATAGGCTTGACGGACGCCAATGAATGCTGCTATGAAGGGGTCATTCCTGAAGATGAAGCTGGAAGAGCTTCGAACTACTCGGCTGGAATCGGATGCAAGCTGTGAACCCGCGCTTGACTCTCTCAACAACGGATTGATGTGTGAGACGTAAGATCAGCTTAGCATCAGCTACTGGAAGGCTGCGATTACAGGAGTATCATCCTAGGTTACCACAGTACCACTCGAGAATTTCTGTAAGAAGTTTAGCGCCTCAACTGAACTAAACGGTTTGGCCGGTCGCCGTCACGGGGAGGCAATGAGCGCAAGTCAGTGTGCATCCATACAGATCCGCCATTTGCGGTCTAGCTTCGGGGCCCCGCCTCGGCCCCGCACAAGCTCCCCGCAATCGATTCCGTCTCATCTGACATTGGCTGAACGTTTCTTGCTACTGATATATATGGTAGTATTACCGATAAGTCAACCATGGCACTGTGTCGGAGTGGTTAACGAGTCAGACTTGAATGCCTTCCCTACAAGTTTATCTGATGCCTTCGGGCGCGCAGGTTCGAGTCCTGCCGGTGTCGTTCCTTTTTGTCTTTCTTTTTACTCTGCAGTGGTCTCGCCTTCTAATACTATATCATGTCGAAACATGCATGGGTAACTGTACGCCTAGTAATCGGGGGCTGTACAATTAGCAATTCCCAACTCTTTTTATGCTTCTAGGCTAGAAAGAGAGTTCGGCATCCTATTACCGATGCTCACCACGCCTTGACCTGGAGCATTTCGGGCGATAACCTGAACCAATCAATCCGGCCTGGAACCTGAATCGGGTAGTTCATCATTTTTCCGTTGAACATCTATCATGCGAATCAATGAATCATTAAATCCTCAGGTCGTGAGGACATCAGGGTGTCGAGTGGTCAGTATCAAAGCGGTGGGCAATAAAGCTGAGCGACCACTCAGCGCAGCTGCAACGCCTGATGGGGTAACGTCGGCAAGGGTTACACTGTTCGTTGGACAGATAGGGTCCGAATTGCAGTGGGCACAATTAGCAGTGGGCATGATTAACAGTTCGCCAGGTCGTCACATCGGAAGTCGGTCTGCACCAGGCATCGAACATGTGACAACCATGATATCGATTTAATCTGCTCATCGCTAACTAAACAAAAGCACATCTGATAACCCTCTCCAAAGCCGTGAACGCGTTCTCACTACTTGGCCGTCTCTTCTGCCGCGATGGCCTTCTCCCGAGCCGCATCGACCTTCTTCACCGACTCCCTGTCGTTCAAACTCTGGTTCCACCGCGCAAAGTCGGGGAATTCGGACCGGTAGTCCCAGCCGGGCAAGAGGATGTTATCCAGGCCCTGGTGCCAGGGCACCCAGGCGAGGTCGGCGAAGGTGCACTTGTCGCCGACGAGGTAGGGGGTGCCCTGCTTCTTCAGGTGGCGGTCGATGACGCCGACGACGCGCTTGATCTCGTTGGCGTAGCGGTCGATGGCGCTGGGCAGCTTCTCGGCGTGGTACTTGGAGAACCAGACCTTCTGGCCGTAGTACGGGCCCTGGCCGGACATCTGGAAGTGCAGCCAGGAGAGCAGCTGCCAGCGGCGGTCGTCGGTGTAGGTCAGCTTGGCCTCCTTGTCGTAGGTGCCGACGAGGTATTCGATGATGGCGCCGGACTCGAAGAGCGTGAGGCCGGTGTTGGGGTCCTCGAGCGCGGGCACGCGACCGTTCGGGTTGAGCGAGACGAACGGCTCCGCCTTGAGCTCTGAGAACTGGAGCACTTTGAACTCGTAGGGCAAGCCGAGCTCTTCGAGGATGATAGCGACCTTCCAGGGGTTTGGGCCTCTGGACGTGCCGTAGAGGACGAGAGGCTTGAGGGAGGACATGGTCTGTTTGCTGTGATGATATGTGACTGGGACGAGAAGGCTAGGGTTGAAGCAGATGCGATTTGAACTGGAGACTGTATGAGATGTGGCTGATGGAGAAGAGAATATGCGACAGAGGTCGTATATATATACCGTTATCTCGGCCGGTAGGCACAGTAGTGGATACCTACTCTGATGACTTACGATACATGCTGCCCCCTCTACTTTTCAATTTGCGGAGAGATTGTTCAGCCTACACGGGTAATCGCTAAACCATCTGAAGTCGAGAAACTTCTGGATAGACAGTTGGATACCGGAGATACGGTGTTCAACTCGTCCGTGGTGTCCGGTCCTTTGTAAGCATGTGTTGCCCTGACAAATGGGCGCAGAAATGTCAACCGCCCATCTCTCCAATAACACTTGTTACTCGGCCGAGTGAATGAATAGCGGTCCCTGCCGTGCCTGCTTAACCCTTTGTGGTCTTCGTTTAGGATGGTGGAGAGGCGGGACGGGAGGCATCCGTGGGATAGCTCCTCCGCGCGGATTACAAATCAGGGACAAGTGGCAGGGACCCCGAATCCTTTTGCGGGGGGAAGGACGCTCGCATGGAAAGACTGAGAAAATTCCGCTCTACGGACACTTGTCCAGAAACCTTCACTCCGCGAGTGCAAATCAGACACAACCCAATGCGATGAGGTCATCCTTGATTGGGCGTTAGGCGGCACTGTACCTGGTCTTGCAGCCGAAAACATAGCTCGCTTTCTCTTGCAGGCAGGGAGATCAACAGACGGGGGTAAACACTTCGCCGTGCAAAACTCGCCAGAGCGTGTTGCGATAGGATCAGGTGATAGTCTTCCAAGCAGCAAATTATCAGCCTGAGTACTCGCATGTATTTCCGCGTTGGCAAATCGTGCAAGTCAAGACTTCATACAGTAACGCATAGTCTTCGTACGAAGACGCTTGGTAAAGCGCCTAGCGTGTCAATGGCCTTGCAGAACCGCTGGCGGACTTCTACATCACTTCGCAACTCGCCGGGTCACTCTTGGCTCCTCGTTCCGTTGTTGTCCTTGCGGCCATCCGCGCCACATCCTCCAGCACCTGTCGACACAGCTCTCCCGTCACCGCGCTGCACTCCGCATATCGATCGCATCGCATCTCCTGCGCCGTATTCAATCCCTCCTGAGGCATGATACTCTCGCCCTTTCCGGCTCTCTTCTCCTCCTCCGTCCACTCCCTCCTCAGATCCCTCTTCAACCCTAGAAGCATTATGGGCAAGGACTCATCGTAGTTGTAATGCGTTTCCACCAGCGTCTTCCATGTAGTCTGGACGCTGCGGAGGGTGCTGCGACGCGAGATGTCATAGCAGAGAATGAGGAAGTCGGGACGGAGGAGTGTATAGTGAGTCGGAGAAGCGGTGTCGTAGAAGGCGAATTGGTAGGGGCGGTTAAACATGCTAATATCGAAGATGAAGGGCTGATCGAGGTCACGGAGCTTGTGGAGTTGGTATGGTGGAAGGCTTTCCGTGGACTCCCTGGCGAAGTCATTCGCCCCGAGAGTTAGGCGGCTGCAACAGAGCGTGTGTCAGTCCGGCGAAGCTCAGTGATGCTTGTGAGAGAAACGTACGAGAGGAACGTCGACTTACCGACTCCAGCATCGCCGAGGAGGAGGATGGTGACATAAGGAACTTGAGGGTCCATGTTAGCGGGCTGCAATCGAGCCCTATAAAGATCACAGCAATCGCTGAAATGGCTCGCTTCACATTTCTCGCTCTCTTACTGATGGTAGTCGTACGCATCGTTGTTGACAGTGAACTGCGATAGCCATAGGACTTGGCGCCAAGCCCATGATGTCGTCTCCGTGTCCCTCAGAATACGACCTCCTCCCTTAGACCTCATGTCTTCTAATAACTGCAAACCTGATCATACCAACTTCACATTCAGGTTGAAAACTGCACTTACCTCGAGTGTGTCTCCTGCCTGTCATGGTTGAGCGATTCGAACGCATCGCTCGTCATACAGAGAAGCAGAGGCATCGAGTCCTGTACTTCAATCTACATCCATCGAAGTATTACACGAGGCGCTCAAGGCATTCGATATAGAGAAAGCTCACCGCTCCGCCCCACATTGTCCCTTCCAAGCCCTTCTGGGCGCATTCGGTGCATCGGAAGACCCGAGTTGGTGATCGACCTTCGCCTGTGGCACCCCTGTACGAATCTGTTTCATATGCAAGGCTTCTGGTGCCCTTCGATCTCCATATGGCACCTACTTCGGAGCAGCTCAAATCTGGCTCGCAACGAAATGCCCTTGGAGATGCTGTTATTCTCAGCTTGAATGCTGGCAGTACTCTGCTTGTTGTTCAGAAAGCCGTTTCAAGCGCTGGTTGATCCGAACGCTGATCTTACGGCACATACGAGCTCTCGAATCGGATGGACCTGATGCAGCTGTGCTTGCCGTGGCAGCTTGGGATCAGGGGCACTCGGCTAAATAAGCTTCCGCCACTTGTGTCATCCCGTTAAGGTTGTGATCGTCAATTGCAGCTCGTATTCAGCGCCATCGTGCTATATCCTCAACACCAGGTACCGTATGTCTTCTTTCATTGTGAAGTCAGCTAGATCGTATTGCAAAAGGAGAAGTCGAATTCGGACCGACTGTTCGCCCTGCGAACATGCAGCCTTATGGACCCAGATATCTAGCGGAAAGCGAAGGCCAGCAAGTTTCCAAAACTAGAATCGGGGGATGTCACCCAAAGCGGCCATTGTAGCTAGGTACCTCGGTCTTGTTGTGTTCTCGGCCAAAATATATATATCGAAGGTCACCTCGCCATCTATCTCGTTTTCTTCACCAGTCCGCCTCCCTTCACAGCAGCTCCAGCAGATCACATTCTTCAACTCACCCACCAATTCTATCGAGAATCAATATGGTTTCCTTCACCACTCTTCTGCTCTCCGCCGCCGCCGGCACTGCGCTCGCCCAAACCGCCCCCGACGTCCCCTCGGACTGGACCTGGCACGTCTCCGGTTATTCGGGCGGCTGCGCCCGGAGCGGATGCTACTACGACTTCAACGTCACCGTCCCCGCGACCTCCAACATCGCCGAAGCCAAGGCGTACTGCAGCGGGTACGAGAACGGCGCCCACTTCACGCCGTGCCGGCTGTTCGAAGGCTCTAGCGAAGGCATCGCGGCCCGTTATCCCGTTCGTGAGACCGATGACGGTACCGGCCCGAAGAAGATCGAGATCAGTTTCGAAGTTTCGTACCAGGATTCTGGTGCTGGGTAGGTTCCCTTTCCCAATCCTGCACATAGTAATTGCAACGTTGCGAGAATGATTTCTGACGATGATTACCTAGCTCTCGCTACAACTACACCGGCTCTCACGAGGCTATCTACAACCAATTTGTCGCTCCGGTGGCTGAGTTCGACGTCAAGCCCGAACTGACCTCAGCTGTCGCTAAGTAACCGTGCTATGCTGGCGCAAGTCAGTTTTGCGGACTTGACTGGAGCTTCGGTCTCTGACCGCAGCCAAAAGATCTGGGGGAGGGAAGCTAACTGCAACGTGGATGGGTGTGAAGAGGTTGAGGAGGTAGAGAAGCAGGTTAGGGTTGAATATAATACTGAGAATTTCTGATGTAGTCTCCCTTCTTCAAAACAAACTAATTTTATGCAGTACGGTGATTTCTTCCGGCTACTTCCCTAACATTGAGTTCCGTCAGTTGGAACAATTGAACAGTTCGGACGAGGTCTTTTCAATCCTTTCGGCTAGCCTATCATCACTCAAATTTGACTTCAACTTCAGGCATTAGCGCCCACCATGATGCCTGATGAGTGGTCCTCATCGTTTCCTTCTCAATACCTGAAAAAGTGGATATCCCGTCGCGGATACCTCCCAAAGTGTGGTCAGCAGGGGATACTGTCATCCTCCGATTGTCATCTTTTACGGACGAACGTGATAACCTTATGAGCCGATACGCTTCATTTCTAATCACAGAGACGGGTTGATCCATGTGGGCAACAGTACCTCAAGACAAGTTACGGATAAATAACAATCAGCTTCTCGACTTCTGGGTGGCTGATGGGAAGCAACAGCCTTCTCCCATGCAGCCAATTCTGACCTATTAACAGAAAGACCAGCTCCGCTCATGCCCTTGATACTCACCCTACTCGGTTCTTATACAGGTCATCTTCATACTTAGGATGCGCCCTCCCCTCCCTCCACACCCCCCGGATATCCAACGTCGCATTAATATCCTTCAACGGATTCCCCTCGACCAGCAGTAGATCCGCCCGCAATCCCTCCGCTAGTCTCCCACGGTCCGAGAACCGAAAACACCTCGCCGTCACGCTCGTGGCGGAAGCCAGCGCCTCCTCGGGCGTGAATCCGCACCGGTTCACCAGCAATGAGAGCTCGTAATGGAGCGAGAGGCCATAGGCCGTGCCTAGCGCCGGGCCTGCTGAGTCGCTGCCGCTGTGATTCCGGTCAGTTCGGTCCTTGAAACAAGTTCATGACTCCAGGACACGCTTACGCAACAATATCCAAGCCCTCCTCCTTCAGCCTCCTCACCACCCCAAACGCCGTCTCCCAACTTACATCCTTCCTAGCCATGCACATGCACCGCTTCACGCGCGCCCGCTGCTCCTCCCCCAGCCGGTCTTGCACCCTCGCATCCTCCGCATACCGCTCCTGCAACGCCCGGCCCTCGCCCGTCAAGCTGCCGAGCGCGCCCAGGGTGGGATTCATCCAGGTGCGCTGTTCGCGGAACCGCGCCGCCAGCGCGTCGTCCAGCGGCTCGTCCAGCCAGCAGTGCGTCAGCCCGTCCACGCCCAGCTCGACCATCTCCCGCGCGTCCTCGCGGGAGAGGACGTGGACGACGGCGGGCAGGCCGCGGGCGCGCGCGCCCTCGATCAGGGACCGCTGCAGCGTGAGGGGCGGCCGGACGAGGTCCCGGCCGAGACCCAGCGCGGCGCCGCTCTCGTGCATCAGCTTGACGTAGTCGGCGTGCTCGGCGACCTTGGCGTCGAGGAAGCGCTCGACGTCAGAAGGGGATTGGAGGTTGGGCCAGGTTGCGAGGAGGGCGCGGGTCTCGGCTGAATCGTCGAGGGCGGTGACGACGGGAGCGGGCCAGCCGTCGGCGACGGTGGCGGCGAGACCGCATGTCTTGAGGGACGCGCAGGTGGCTGGGTTCGTGGCGGCTTGCCGGCGCAGGACGAGCACGTGGTCGGACTCGTTGTGCATGTCGCAGACGGTTGTGAGGCCGAAGAGAAGGGCGTTGGGGAGGGCGAGAGGGTCGGCGTTGTTGGCGTGGATGTGGGCGTCGATGAGGCCTGGGAGGAGGGTGTGATTTGGGAGGGAGAGAGTGAGAAGGGGTGATTCTTGCTGCTCGGTCAGGTAGCCGGGAGGTGGCATAGAGCCTAGCGAATGAATGAAGGGGGGTTTGATGAAGATCCACCCATCTTCAATCACGCCAGTGCCGGTGAAGAGGCGGAGGGAGGTGAGGAGGAAGGCGGGTGCAGGGGAAGTGGGAGAGGCAGGGGGTTCCTCGCCGGTGTCGTTCGTGTCTCCCATGGTCAGAAGGAGTGAAGAGGGGGTTTCAAAAAGGAAGGGTAGGGAGAGAAGACTCGGAAGATCAAGCGAGGGGAAAGCGAGCTATTTGGATTATTCTCCCTCCATGGCTAATAGCATAAGTTGTGATACGACTTGTCCGGGAAGCTTTGCTGTGATTATCAATTCCCACAGCTTCCCCGCAACACTGACGGCGGGACAAGCTTTCGTGATGGGGCACCCCTGGTTTCCGCGCGTCAATCACCTGGTTCATAGACCATGCTTCGGACAAAGGATGGAGGACGTCGGGTCAAACGAGACTGAGGGGCTCGGCATTCCGGCAGGTCGATGTTAGCAGCGAGGCTTCGCTGGATTGTTGCTGATGAAGATCGTTCGAGCGAGGTCGCATCATCCCACCCCCTCTGCACGCGATAAAGTCGTGTAGGACAAGCGGGTGTGGAGATAAACTCATATCGACCCGTCTGACCAGTCAGCCGGACTGAGAGTGCATTGCATTTCCAGCTCTCACGGCGGATGGAATAACCGGACCAAGCGAGAGAGATAGAAAACAAATCGACATAAGAGATCAAACGAAGATAGAGAAAAAAGGAGAAAGGAGACTCGCGGAAGCTCGGCTGGAGCAGTAAACTCACCCGATTTCGCTCCGGTGTATTGAAGAATCATCCATGAGCAATGTGACGGTGCCACTCCAGGTTCCTAGGATCCCGTAGATTCTGAAATGCCTACAGGGAACACGAGTCCATGGTTGCATTTGTTCGTCCGCGGCAACTCGTCCGGCCGGCGGCCGAGGCGGGGCAGTGGGAGTAAAGAGGAAGAGTATCTACGATGAAGAGAACATGATGGAAAATAGATGGATCATCTGCGTGTTTCAATGTCGGAAAACTCGGAAGACTTGCCTTCCTTTCTGCTGCGACTCCGTATAGCGTGAGAGCATTGGAGTGGTGTATGATGTAGATCCTCTCGCCGGGGGATTGCCAGAGGAGCAAAAGGCTGTCATGCCAACATCTCGTCCCAACTTGCACCATCCACCCAAAAACAACGCCAGAAAAAAAGAGAAGGAGGTAGTAGATGCAAGATGCACAGCTCTCTGTTAGCAATTCTCTGTGACTGGGAAAAAAAGAGCTGAAGTTGTACGATTGCTCCTCTACCTGGGATCGAACCAGGAATCTTCCGGTTAACAGCCGGACGCCTTAGCCATTGGGCCATAGAGGAATTTAGATCGCAAACAGGAACAGTGAGAGTGACAGTGCAGCTAACTTTTATATATGGAAGGTTGTCGGCAGTCTCTGGGTCTCATTTACTGCTCCATAGTAGTCGTCATATATTCGCAGAATGAAGTGGATGTGCGAAGGATATGAGATGGTGAAGAGCAGAATAGGGCAAAGCGGGGGCAGAGAGGAGAGAGCCCGGGATGGCGAGAACGCGGGCATGGTCAAAATCCGAACATCGTTTCTTTCACTCTTTTTCTTTTATTTATTTTGTATTTTCTCGTTCTCCCGGGTTTCCCAGTGATTCAAAACCCAACATAATAGTGTATACATCAGTCTGTCTGATATGCACTTTTTCCCACAATTCTCATTCACAAAGACCTCTATCCCTCATTCATCAACATCCATCTCGTCTGCCGCCTCCGTCACCTCAGGCAAACCCTTCCTCTCCCGCCACCGGCGATTGATCACGCTCACATCCTCCATGCGCTCCCTCTGCATAAGAGGAACATACTTGCCCGCCAACTTCGCTCCCTCACCACCATCAAACACCTTCACACTATCCTTGACGTTCTTCCGTCCCCCCTCTCCTGCCTTGCTCCCCTCATCCTGCTCCTTTTCGCCTTCCAACATCCGCACCCCCTTCCCACCAACAAGATCCAGCAAGCTCGCCGCCAAAACCTCCGCCATCTTCGCCTTGCGCCAGACGCTCCAGAGCTCCGGCACACCGCCCTTATTACCCCACAGCGCCTCAGATCCATTCCCACCCCGCTCAGCCCCTCCCCCACCTTCCCCAACATACACCCACTCCAACGAATCCGTATGTCCCGTGAAGCCCTCGCGCTCCTCGACCTCCATGCGCGCCCGGCCTTTGACGGCGGGGTCCACGGCCTGGCCTAGATCCGGGAAGATGCAGTCCCACAGCACGAGCGGCACGTCGGAGGCCATGTCGTAGTGAGGCTTCGTCGGGTTGCGCGACGTGTCCATCAGCTCATCCAGCACCTCGGGTTTCTCCAGCCCCTGGCCGACGAGGAACAGCACCGCGACGATGTGGCGGACCTGGTGCCAGAGGAAGGCGCTGCCGTACAGGCAGAACGCGTACACCTTCGGCTCCTGCAAGGGCGCTGTCGTGCCTTCCGCCCCGGCGGCAGCGGCAGCGGGTTGCAGCACCTGCGCGCGCAGGAACGCCGGCACCTCCAACGGCGCCACCTCCTCGATGCCGGCGTAGAAGATGCGGCGCTCGAAGTTGGTGATCTGCTTGCTCGCGTCCACCTTGCAGAGGTTGCGGAAGTCGTGCACGCCGACGAGCTTCGCCGCCGCCGCGCGCATGGCCTCGATGTCCAACCACCCATGCCCGCCATTCCCTCGTCCTGCTCCTCCGCTCTCCCCAGCCGGCGCCGGCGCCGGCGCAAACGCCGGGTTCGTGAAGAAGTACCGGTACCGCCGCTCCCGGCAGGAGAAGCGGGCTGAGAAGCCCGGCGGCGGGTTCGGGCACCAGGCCAGCACGCGGATGTCCGGTGGCAGGACCCGGTTCAGCAGCTGGATGTACGGCAGCTCGTCCGCAATCGGGTCCCATTCCTTCTTCTCCTTCTGCTTCTTCTCCTTTTTCCCCGTCCCCTCCACCGCATCCCCATCCCCCTCTCCCTCCACCACCTCCTCACCCACCGGCCTCTCCGCCGGCCGACTACTTCGCACCCTCACACCAATCACCTGTCCAAACGCGCTGACGCCACGGTCCGTCCGTCCACACTTGCTATACTCGACCCCATTCCAATTAACCGGGACCTCCGGCTCCATCATCGCCGCCGAAGGCTCACGACGAGGCTTCTTGCGCTCCGGCTCTGCCCCCGCCCCATCTTTCTTTCCCTCCTCCTCTTCCCGCGGGAGCGGAAAGATAAGGTGCGTCTTCCGCAGCGCCTTCCACAGCTCCTCCTCCACCGTCGGCAGCGGCGTCCGGTTGCCGGCGTGGTGCTCGTACCCGTTGTAGCGCGCGCCCAGGTACGCGAACTTCAGCGCGATTAGCCGGGTCTGGTAGCGGGAGGGGTCGAAGGCACGGGCGGCCTTGTTGGCTTTGTGGTTGCGCGGCGAGGGCGTGTGGGTGAAGTCGGACGCGGGGGTTGCTGCTGCTGCTGCGGCGATGGTTGAGGTGGTGGGTGCTGTGTTGGTGGGGGAAGTGAATCTGCGCGGAGCTTAGTTAGTTCGGCAGTCTCAGGAATGACAGTATAACAGACGACGTACTTAGCATTCTGCTCCTTCAACAACTGCTCCAGCTCCGTCACCCGCGCGACAAGCTGCTCCGTGCTCCAGGATGTGTAGTCCATCGGCGGCTGCGGCGGCCCCTGCTGGTCCGCCATGTGGGCGCGCGAGACGTGAAGAAACCGCGGACGGAGGCTGCGATGGGCGAGGGAGGGGATCCAGGAAGCGCTTCGTCGTGACCAGGCAGCGCGCGGGATGGGCGGCTTCATGCTCCGTTGGGGTTGCGCCTGCGCAGTGGTGAGTCGGAAATTTCTGGGGGAGGAGCGGGGTCTTGGCGGGCGGGCTGCGGCGAGAGCGAGGCATCTCCGCCGGAGGATCGGGCGGGGTGAGCGGACACACTGGTGAACGAATGTGATGCGATATATGATTTCCCAGTACTCCTATTACATTGCTTCTCTTTCAGAGGCTGACTGCTCTGCAGATTCATTTCAAGAGGCTTGGAAGTCTGGCATATATTTGCTTAGACCCAGAGCAGCAGCATCCACTGCATATCTTGCCTAGGGCGTGAAACTGAATACATGCGCCTCCAGTCAAAGCATCCCCATACAGGAAATATGCCTGTCCATGCACCTGTGCCTTTCCTAACCCAGTTTCCCTGGCTCTCTCAATCACCAGTGTCCAGCTCAAGGTCCAACTGCACCCCGTTGCTCACTCCATAGTCCTCCAAAGTTAGCTGGTCCTTGAACGGTCGTTCTCCTTGCCTCTTCAACATGATCTCATGTGGTTGCCGTCCGATTCGAGCCGCGACTTGGGCTTTGAAAAGCTCTGAAGGATCCATAGTCAGCCTACCATCCCCATGACTCGCAAGCAGTAACCAGGAGCGCTGCCATCGCCAGCACAAGGACACCAAAAGACTTACTGATACTGTCACTTGCTAAACACGGGATCTGTGCCTTCGTTCCCAGCCGATCATTGACCGTGACAATAATCATCGGTTCTCCCCCCGCCGCCGCCGCTGCCGCTGGAGCAGGCTTCGGCTTCTTCCTCTCTTCCTGCTTCCTCGCCTCATTGTCCCTCTCCTTCAACCGATCCTCGCCTCCTCCGCCTCTAGCCCGCGAGGAAGCCGAAGGTCCAAACTTAGCCTCCAAATCCGCATCCCTGGGGTCGCGCGGCCTGTCCCTCCTCTCATCACGGACGCGGTCCCTCCTCTCATACTCGCGATCGCGATCCCGTCGCTCGTCACGGTCATCGCGGTACCGGCGAGGAGCGTAGGCATCTCGGTCCCGGTTTCGGTCGTCGCGGCGGTCGTCGCCGTCTTCGTCGCGTTTCTTCTCCTTCCAGCGGAAACCGCCCTTCTGTTGCCTTCGGCGAGGGGAGCGGCTGCGGCTGCGGCGGCGCGAGGGCGCATCTCTGTCTCGATCCCGGCGGGGGGAGCGAGAGCGCGAGCGTGAGGGCATGACGTTGGACGGACTGCCCTCGGCGCTTTCGCGCGGTGACGTTCTTAGGGTGGGAGTCTGATTTAGCTGTGGACTTGATCAATTCGAAGTCCAAAACCGTGTCACGGAATCTCCGTGCCGCGCGGGCGATTCGAGGTAATAGGGTTGAAATCGCAAGGGAGAGGGGTATGAGTTGTTGAGGTTGTGAAGACAGCCAAGCTACGAAGTAGAGGCTGGGAGAGGGAAGAAAAGAAGCTTGGACCATCCGCGGGCATTAGGCCTGACAGCTCCGGGGTGAGCGCTTCCACCAAAAACACTCACAGCTCCCTCATCCTCTCCCACAAAATGCGCTGCCTTCCTTGACCTCTCCCATAAGTTCTCATACCTCCTCGCCACTATGCCGAGCATGTCCAACCCTCTCCATTCTCCGCGTCCGCCCTTGCAGCAGCTGCTCCAGCAACAACACCAGCAGCAACCGCCCATCCCCTACCTCACCGTCCGCGCTCCGACGCCGACCACCATCTCATTCACCGTCTCCACGCGCCGCCCGACGCCGACGCTGGCCTCCAAGGCCCTCCGCTATCTCGGTCTCACCCTCCGCGTCATCACCGCCTGCGCCATCATCCTCGCCATCTGGGGAAAATACACCCACGACTTCCGCTCCCAGCCTCACGTCCACCCCGCAATCCACGGAGACACGCGCGCACAACTCCACCTCCACCACCTGCTCCTCCTGATCGGCAGCACCCTCCGGCCAATCCGCTGGCGCTACCTCCTCCCCAGCGCGCTGCTCACCCTCTGGGCCGTCGTGCGCCGAGGCTACGTCGAAGAGTCGCTGCTCGCGCTGCGCTCGCTCGGCCTGCAGACCTCGACCAGCTCGCCGTACTACCTGCTCCCGCCCACGACCCGCTTCATCCCCACGACGGCGATCCAGGACGTCTTTCTGCACGAGGCCTTCGCCGGCTTCGCCGTCAAGTTCTACCTCGCCATCGTCGTCGAGGGCGAGGAGGACGTCGTCGTCGGTTTCCCACGCCTCCTCCCCCGCCGCCCCATCCTCGAGCAGGTCTGGCGCGGCGTCCGGAAGTGCTTGTATGAGCTGCCTCCCCCGCCGCCGCCGAAGGGGAGTGAGGGGGAGGAGAGGGTGGATGGGAAGGTGGGGCAGTGAATGGTAGGGATGAAGGTACAATACAGTTTGAGAAAAGAGACAATCATCTGAAAGGGATGCCACAACCGCCATTGCAAGCCAACGCGCTTGACCACAACGCACACCTCCTGTCCACCGAGCAGCATCCTCCGCACCGGTCGGGGAAACTCCAACCCCCCTCCGCTATATGTACCCTTTGACCAAGCACCACAGCACCCCGTCGTTTCCTGACCTCTTCACACACCGAGGATGAAGAACAAGGACTGAAGAAGATGGCGGGGATGGGCAGCAATGGCCAGGAGATCAGAGTAAGAGAGAGACAGCGAGCGAAGAGGAAGTGCGATCGGAGCGGTAACAACCATAAAAGGAGGACGAAGGGAGACAAGGCGGCAATCAGGGAAGAAGGACTCGTCTCGGCGGGCCAGACCAGCAAACGAAGGCGAAAATGCTCTCGAAAAAAGGAGGAATCCGGATCCCGGAGCGGGAAGCGAAGACACTTCAGGACAGGTGATCCCGTCACCGCGAAGAGAAAGTAGAAGATAAATGCAGCGAAGGCAAAGGGTCGCGGCAAAGCCCGGAACGAATAGGAAGTCAAGAATTCCACTCTGTAGACAGATTCAGTTCCATTTTGACATGACCTCCCTGCGCTCTTTGATTGATTGCGCGGGAAGGGAAGAAACAAGGAAAAAAAATCAAGATCATGCAAGATAAGCGCCTAAGAACACCATCCTCCTCAAACGTCAACATACGAGAAAGAAAAGGGAAGCCTCCGGTAAAGGGAGAAAGAAATAGTGACATCAGCCAACGTAAGCAAACGCTCAACCACATGCATTATCTGGAAGGGGGGGAAGAAACAAAACTCCGGATGCGGAGGAATCAGCAATGAGGGAACGAAACGAACAGCGTCTCCCAGTAGCCTTAGAAGACACTGATGTAGTTCCCAATCCGCTCCTTCTGGTTTTGGGCGATGCACTCCGCTATCCACGTGATGTTTCGGATTTCCTAAGGTGAGATTCCAGTTAGCAAGAAATTCCGACCTGTTTCTACATCATGACGAGCCTCAGGAGAACAAATAGGTCACCGTTCAAGTTACTCACCTGCTCCTTCAACTTCACCCAAGCACACACAATCGCATGGGTGAACTGCCTCGTGAACGCCAGCTTCGCGATCTGCATCTCCTTCTCGTAGAACAGATCCTCCAAGCTCCGGCTCTCCGTGCCCATTCCGCCCGCCATGTTACCCAGGCTCGTCGGCCCGCTCTGACTCAACCCCGCCTGGTCGAAGAAGGCCTTGTAGTCGGCAATGCCGTCCACGGCGATGCGGACGCCTTCGACATCATCGGCGCGGCTGAGCATAAGCGTGCCCTCCGGAAACAGCTTGCCGAAGGTCGGGTACAGCTTCTTCCGGTCGGCCTTGCTCAGCTCGGTGCCGAAGCTGTTGAGCGTGATGTTGATGGCCCGGCGATCCGCCTCGAACTCCAGGACTTCCGACATGACCTCCGCAGTCGGGGTTCCCTTCAGCTCCTCGTCGTTGTTCACAAAGCGGTAGAAGTCTTCCAGGTAATTCTTGTACAGCGTGTTGCGGATGATCTCGATGTTGAGCTCGTCAAGGTCTTGGTGGCTCAGGGAGCCCTTGAAGTACGGCGCCAGCGGCGTCTCGACCAGCACGCTGTTGTATAGCTCCTCGATGTTGGTCGCAACGCAGAGGACGGGCATCGTCTCGAACCAGCCCAACGGGTGGCAGCGAGACAAGAGCTCCCGAGTATCGCGCTCATGTAGGGTGCCGGTGATGAGCAGAGCTACATTGTCGATCATGTATCCGTAGGTGAGGTAGTCCATGAACTTGGCAAGGGAGCCGGTCGCGTTGGCTTGGAGGTAGCGGAACTCGGAGACGAGTTTCTCGGTGGCCTTGTTGGCGAGGGCAGAGGTGGATGGATTGGGCGGGAGAGCGGCGAGGAAGTCACCGTACGCAGGTGAGAGTTGCAGCTTGACATCTGAAGAGGTGTAAGTGGAAAGACCGGGCTGTACGAAGTTGGCAGGACGAACCATCTATTGTGTCGCATTGAGTGAGGTTGCTATAGTTCTGGCTGGTGAGCAGGCTGTTGCGGTAACCTCGCACTATGCCTTCGAGGTAGCTGACAGAGTGTTAGTCGAGATAGTCATCGACCACAGAATGGCTCCGCTTCTCACCCGTTCGAGGCATTGTAGAAAACACCCTCCATCTTGTCGTGGTTACTTGCGGCGTGGTTGTGTAGAAGAGCTTCCCCGTGGATCAAGGTGCAGCTGCGTCAGTGACGGGATGGCGAAGCTGGTTGGCTGCCGAGGTTTCGCCGGCCTTGGCGACTACTCCTACAGCATAAATGGGATAGAATCATAGAACCCATAATTTCTATCAACTGCCGGGGTCATGGCCCATTAAGATCATCGTGTATTTTGTAGGAGCAGGAACATAAACTAGTTTGCCAAACGGGTCTATGATTTTCAACAACCCGTGCCAGCACTTGCAAATTCATCTCTTTCGGCTTTTGACAAGACTGAAAGAGGAGTTTCGCTTTCCAACAAGGAAGATGAGTAAACCTCCGAGAACTCGAGGACTCTATAGCTGAGCAGCTTATCAATCGAAAAGAGCTGGGATTGAATCATCCCCTGGTCCACTGTCGAAAGTGTAACTGTCATATGCTGCTCCTGTTCCTGCGATCCTGCCCACACAACACCATCGGTACATCACATTTGACCCGCCACACTAAGTCGAGAGAGCGCGTTTTTGTGGTACCGATATCAAGGCTTAAGGCCTCAAGTTACCCAAGGCAATCCTGAAAACCTCTGCGCCCTTCTCGAGGATCTCCTTGCGGCCTTCTAGGAACTCGCGCTGCTGCTTGACGGATTCTTCTTCTTCGGCGATGTACCTCACTTCATCGTCTGCAAAGCCAGCCACGGTGAGCGGGGAAAGGACTTGATCTGGAAGGGTCCTGATAAGGTGACGCTCGATGACCTGCTTAGCGACGACGTTGATGAAATACTTAAGCTCATCCTAAAGCACTGTTAGTCCAGGTTCAGAACAACGGGATGAGCCGCTTTGCTTACCTTATAGTACGCCATCTGGCAGTCGAGCGCCTCTTCGGCAGAGAACTTGTCCATGTCATCAATGATGTTGGACTCCAGCTTAGCCTTCAGCTTGTTGGGGTCGATATACGTAACGGTCGAATACTGCTGGCCGAAGCCATGCCCCGTAGGCGCCGCCTGATGCACACTAACCTTCGAGGCATCTGCAAGTTTCGAAACCATCGTTCCGTACTTCTCGTCACGTATTTTCTGGATGTTAGTCGTGTAATAGTGATTGTATGTGGTTGCGTGCTGCTTCTTATCCTTCAGGATTTTATCAAGCTCAGCGCGAGCACTGGCAAGTGATGCGAACAGTGCCGGCTCTACACGGTCGTTCCATAGGCGACTTGCCACCTCTGGAGCGGTGGTAGCCTGCAGGACCTTCTTTGCGACAAAAGCACATGTATCGGCCACTTTTTCAATGTGCTCATTGGCGATGTCGCCCCACGGTTCAGACTGCTCCCAGAATAGCTCACTGATGAGCATTGGATTGAAGTTTCCGGGCAGCTCACGGGCGCGAGATCTCTGCAGAATCTTCTCAACCCATTCTACGGCCTCGGCGCGCTTGAGTTTCTTGCACCGATGATGACTGTCATCCGTGTGCGGCTGCTTTGGACTCGTCCGGGGCTGGGTTTCCGCGGCTGCTAGGCTGCGAATAGAGTCAATATCATACTTTGAGCCCCAAGTAGACATCTTTCGCGCAAAATCAAGATTGAGGTGCTGAACAGCAGCCCTCAGCCGGCGCACGTTATCGGCAGAGTCGATTGCAGCTTCCATGTTCACAGGGCCAAAGAAGTCATCTTCGTAGTGTCCAGCAACAGCACTCTTGAGGATGTCATGAGTGCGCATGCTTACGCTCATGAGGTATTGTTTCTGCTCGCTAAGAGTGGACCTCTTGTCACCGAGACGTGCGAGGCTTTCCTTAGTCTCTCGAAGCTTCGAGATCAGCTCATTCCGGAGCCCTGGAAGCTCCTTCTTCAGATGATTATGCAGAACATTGCTTAGGCGCGTCCGAAGCGACTCGATGCCGACTTTGTCCTTCGGTACGTTGGAGTCCCAAAGGCCTTGAGAGAAATACGCATGTTCGGAAGCGTTCCGCTCCTGGAATGACAAATTAAGTTCGCTGTCACTGCGGTTCTTGAGGCAGTGCCAACCCAGTTCGAAGTGGATATCTTTATTCAAACAAAGATCAATCCAGGTTTTCTGATTCTCCGAGCCCTCGATGAGGAAATCCGGCTTCGTGATGATTCCGAGAGTGCGTTTGCCCTTCGGGTCCACGCGCTGTGAAAAGTCCAGGATGATCTGATTAGCATAGTCATTTTTCGCAGACACGACTGCGAGGATGATGGTACGCTCATTGGTGATGTACTCCTCCACAAGCCCACGAATGAGTCCAACATCGCTCTTTGACTGCATCTTATTTCCACTATGGAACAAGCCAGGCAGATCCACGATAGTACTGTGTATGTTAGCAGAGTTCCAGTGGGGTAGTGTAGAGGGCACAGACAGTTGAGGGCGATTGGGCCCGCAGATATCGATGCTGAGGACATCGCGAGAAAAGGCACGGGTAGTAGCACCTTCGGCAGCATCTCCCAGTCCCATCGCGAGGGAAGCATCGTCAATGAGATTTGGCAACTCGGAGAAGTGACTGATGTTTCTGGTGAAAGACATAAGCCTGTCTTGATCCGATTTCGGTCTGTTTTTATCAGGAATGATTTTGGTCGTGATTGAATCTGTTGCGGCGCGACGGAGGACGATCTCGGTGGCAAAACGGGTGCAGAGGTTCTCCTTGCGTGGGAACGGAATCTCAGTGATGGCTTCGAGTACTGAGCTCTTGCCGGACGACTGATCACCACAAACAACAAGCTGAGGCAGGCTCAGAAGGCCGCCCAGCCCATGGCGACGCAGCTTGTCAACCAGGTCCATGAGCTTACGCTGATCATCACTCTGCAGCTTTCCAAGAGACGCGGTGTTGACAGACTGGAGGTTAGCTACAGCAGGACTAGCAGTGACCTGCGAATCAGTGCCGTTGACTGCATCAATGTCTGAAAAGGAGCCCATAATGACGTCGGCGTTGATCACTGTACTAACACTGATGATCAAAGATAATTGTAGCAAGTAGTTTCGGTAGAAGTTAAGGATACGCTTAGCGTTGAGTATGAACGATGATGTTATTAACGCGAGCGTAAAGATCGTGGGCAATGTTTGATGAGGAAGCAGACAAAAACAAGTCTGCCAAAGAGAGACGAAAAACAAAAGACTGAAATTTAGAGACAGATGACATGTGAAAGCGCAGCCCTACCTCAACAACGAGGGTTGCAGTACTTCAATCCATCCACGTTGTCTCGTATTAGAACGAGACGCTTTCCGTGGTTCTCCATGCAGTCCGTCTTGACAATGACCTGAGTTGTGGAAGAATATACAACTCGAGCTTACATTACGACCTCGTCCCCCATGGAGAGCTACTCCTGATGTCTTAAGGTGTGGAGTCAGTTGTGTTCACCATGCTCGACTCGAACGGTAAGCTGCGTTGTGAAACCATGACTTTCTCCTGTAGGCTGGGGCCTTCTCTGAGTGCGACAACAATCTTTCAGCCCATGTTAAGGCATGAACTGCCTCCCGCATCCATATCCAGAAAGTGATGAAGTGGTGAGAAAGTAACGATGGAGGTGTGGAGTGGAAAGCAACCACACTGGCACAACTGGCAAGCCTGAGGCCAACAGAACGCCTAGCGCACGTGCCACGGACTATCGGCGACGCGCCCCAGAACGCCGACCCTGCTCAACTTTTTTTCTGCTGCACCAAGTCCGAGCACCGATTGTCCATCATACACGACAAGATGGCCGCCTCCGAGATCGAGAACAAGAAGCGCAAAAGAAAGCACGGCGGCTCGAAGGCAAAGAGCGTTGCTGCTGCTGAACCTGCTACGGAATCTGTCGCTGAAGCCGTCGAGAATGGTGATGCTGCCGTTGCGCAGGTGAAGCCGCGAAAGAAGGCCAAGAAGGAACACACTCCAGAAGCCGAGCAAGAGGAGGGAAAGAGTGCGGAGGAAGGAAGCGATTCAGATGAAGAAGACGAGCAAGCGGTCAATGAGCAACTGAAGGCTGTCGCGGCGCAGGCGAAATCTGACGCCGCCAAGGAGAACGGCGAGAACGAGGATGACGATGCCGACTTGGAGAAGCCCTCGGACCTACCGACAGGTACCGTGTCGCTGCCTCAAACCGGCGCCGACCCTGTCAAGTTTTCGGACCTCAACTTAAACGAGAAGACCATGAAGGCGATCGAGGGCATGGGCTTCGAGAAGATGACCGAGATCCAACAGAAGTCTATTCCACCGGCGATGACGGGCAGAGATATTCTCGGCGCGGCTAAAACGGGATCCGGAAAGACATTGGCATTCTTGATTCCCGCTGTTGAGATGTTGACGTCTCTGCGCTTCAAGCCTCGTAACGGAACAGGTGTTCTGGTCGTCTCTCCGACCAGAGAGCTTGCTCTTCAGATCTTTGGTGTCGCGAGAGAATTGCTGGAACATCACTCTCAGACCTACGGCATTGTGATCGGTGGCGCTGTAAGTCGGGCTGGTCCCTGTACTTGCGCAGAATACTAACGTTTTGCAGAACCGCAGGGCTGAAGCGGAAAAGCTGACCAAGGGTGTCAACCTTCTCATCGCTACGCCGGGACGTCTTCTCGACCATCTTCAAAACACCCCGGGCTTCGTCTACAAGAACCTGCGGACACTGGTCATCGACGAGGCCGACCGTATCCTGGAAGTTGGTTTCGAAGATGAGATGAGGCAAATCATCAAAGTCCTCCCCAAGGAGGAGAGGCAGACCATGCTTTTCAGCGCCACGCAAACGACGAAGGTTGAGGATTTGGCGAGAATCTCTCTGCGGCCTGGGCCACTGTACATCAACGTCGACCATTTCAAGGAGCACAGTACCGCAGAAGGGTTGGAGCAAGGATATGTCATCGCGGATTCTGATATTCGGTTCCGACTCCTCTTTTCCTTCTTGAAGCGCCATCAGAAGAAGAAGATTATTGTCTTCTTCTCGAGCTGCAACTCCGTCCAGTTCTACTCGGAACTCCTCAACTACATCGATCTCCCCGTTCTTCACCTCCATGGCAAGCTCAAACAGCAGAAGAGAACCAACGTTTTTTTCGAATTCTGCAATGCCACGCACGGTACGCTTATCTGTACTGATGTTGCCGCCCGAGGCCTCGATATCCCTGCTGTCGATTGGATCATCCAATTTGACCCTCCGGATGACCCGAGGGACTACATCCATCGCGTGGGTCGTACCGCACGTGGCTCTAATGGCAAGGGCAAGAGCTTGCTCTTCTTGTTGCCGTCTGAGATTGGTTTCCTGAAACTTCTAAAGGAAGCCAGGGTGCCCTTGGTTGAGTTCGAGCTTCCAGCTAAGAAGATCCTGAACATCCAGTCTCAGTTGGAGAAACTCATCTCTGCTAATTATTATCTCAACAAAGTAAGTGTCTACTGACTCAGATCCACATTTAGTGAATATGGAACTAACACCTTCACAGTCTGCCAAGGAGGGATACAAGTCTTATCTTAACGCATACGCTAGCCACAGCTTGCGCAGCATCTTCGACGTCCACAAGCTTGACCTTGTGAAGGTAGCGAAGTCCTTCGGCTTCACCACCCCGCCCCGGGTGGACCTCACTTTGGGAGCCAGCTTGGGCCGTGACAAGAAAGTGGAGGGACGGAGAGCATACGGAAGTCAACCGAGACAAAACAAGTTCAAACGCAAGAGGAATGACGACTAGAGGGATTGTGTTACTGCTTTCGTTGGCCAAAAATATTCATGGATGGCGTTACAGTGTCTGGAGTTCCTTCTGTCCAATCAGGCTGGGGCAGTTTTTCACTTTCAATTTCCTTGGTGCACACTCATCAGCGCCTTTTCGAACCTCCCATTGACATAGGGCCTGTACAGGATCCTGTGACCGGAATCTTTACCAGCCCAGTGTGTTCAGAAATGTCGCGATAGAGTACATTTGACTTGTTACACGGAAGCCTTGTCTTGACCGTTCGCACAATTATTATTATTCGTAGAGCCATTTTGAAGGCATGGAGATAGGAGACCGTGAAAGCGCGGTGGGTAAGCCCTACTCGCTCTAAATATAATTCACATTTTGTTGAAAAAAGGGAGCATTCTTTGTAGAGCCCTCCAATTATCCGCCTCTTACAGTCACGTTGATTACTATGGCCAGTGAGACGCCGCCGAGGGGAACGGGCGGGTGGTACCAACGCCACAAGGCAAAGCACGTAACCAACCCCTCGATCCTTTTGTCCCTGCGTGCCAAGCCATCTGGAAATTTTAGCACCGATTGAACTTCGCCAGCATTTTAACTTATCCATTTCACCATGAGCAACGCGCAAGCTGTTTCAGTCTTTCTCCACGCGCTCCGGATCGTCATGATCCTCCCGATTCTCTGATATAATTACCATCCTTCAGTCCAAACAGTCGGTTTGCCCGCACGCTTACCGCTCAAAGACTCGACATCATCCTCGGATCCCCGCCACAGAAAAACCGCAGTCCGATCACTTGCCGACCGACTTCGGGCGAGGTATGGGTATGAGTCTCCACGCAAGCGCTGCAGCTAAATCGCAACTTGTAGAGGTCGATTGAGCCCCAACCGTCAAAATAGCGTCCGCAAAACCTACCAGTATGGTGCGCAACCTCGTCGTCATGGGAGGCAGCTCCCACCCGCAGATTACGGACACCATTTGCAACCACCTCGGTATACCGCCGGCAAATGTTCTGCTCTCCAAGTTTGCGGTTGGCGAGACTCGGGTGGAGATAATGGAATCGGTCAGAGGGAAGGATGTCTTCATCATCCAATCCGGCGGAGGCAAGGTCAATGACCACCTCATGGAACTCTTGATCGCCGTCTCGGCCTGTAAAACGGCCTCTGCTCGGCGTGTCACCGCTGTTCTTCCCCTCTTTCCCTACTCCAGGCAGAGTGATATTCCGTATAACAAGACTGGTGCGCCGTTGTCTAAGGTTCCGACACATCTCGAGAAGGCCGGTGGCTACACCTTCGAGAGCAGACCGCAAACGCCCTTTCCCGGCCAGCCCGAGAGTTTGGGTCTGACGAACGGATCTGAAGCCCTGCACAAGCAGCTCACTCGGCTTCAGCTTGACGGTCAGCGCAATGGCGTCCCGTCGAGTCCTTCGAAGAATGGAAATAAGTCTGAGCATCAGTCCAATGGCGACTCGAGCAACAGCAAGGAACTTCCAGCGTTTCAGCCACAACGCGGCTACAAGTGTTGGGTAGCTCAGGCAGGTACCTTGGTTGCCGATCTTCTGGTCTGCGCCGGTGTGGACCACGTCATTACTATGGACTTGCACGACCCCCAATACCAAGGATTCTTCGACATTCCGGTCGACAATCTGTACGGTAGCCATCTTCTTCGGAAGTACATCAAGCACCAGATTCCCAACTTCCAGGAAGCGGTGATCGTCAGTCCGGATGCGGGAGGCGCTAAGCGTGCCACGGCGATCGCGGACGCTCTCGGCATGCCCTTTGCCTTGATCCACAAGGTTTGTCGATTTTGTTTATATATTTTGCGTCGTTTGCCAGCTGACTTCCATGCAGGAGCGCCGTCCTACCAAGATCACCGACCGTCAGAACGCTACGATGATGTTGGTTGGCGACGTAGCGGACCGGACCGCTATTCTCATCGACGATCTTGCCGACACCTCCAACACGATCACTCGAGCCGCTAAGCTTGTGAAGAAGGAGGGCGCAACGAAGGTATACGCTTTGATTACTCATGGCATCTTGAGTGGTGATGCCATTGATCGGATCAACGCTAGCCCTCTGGATCACGTTGTTGTCACCAACACCGTAGCACAAGAGGATCACCGGAGGAGGTGTCCCAAGTTGGAGGTGCTCGAGGTTGGCCATGTCTTTGCGGAGGTGAGTATTCGACCGTGCACTATCTATGTGTTTTGCATCTGACTTTAGCAAGGCTATCCGGCGTGTACACCACGGCGAGAGCATCAGTGTTCTGTTCAACTATGACTGAACATCTGCGCGGGCTCGAAACAGTCTCACGCCCAGCGGTTGACTTGAAATCGTCAAGCGACAAGCAACAGTGAGGCTGCTGCATGTTGGGTTTCCCTTGGTTTTCTTTCTCTTTTGCTTTTTACATTGTAAAGCACGTAAGCATTTCGGCGCATTCTGGGATAAGCTACGTCGTACTTTAGCCGGCTACCGCAGCCACCGTCGTATTTTACCTTCCCTGAACAGAGGTAGGTAGGGAGGTGCCTCATGGCCTTCAATTCTGATGCTTTTCGGGGAGTCGAGAAGGGGATAGGTCTCTTTGGAGTAGATGATGACCGTAGGAGAGCTTCGAAGTGCTCCCAAATTTCACCTTAGTAGAAGACGTAATGTGTCTTGAGCTTCTTGGTATAACATATGCGTGTACCCTACAAATTCGGGAATACAGTAAGGCATAAGAATCATTGTGAGGGTTCTGTATATACAGTAGGTTCCGTGGGAGTAGTTATATACTTTGAAAGGGGTTGGAGAGAACTCGTTGGTATTGTACTCCGTAGGTATGATTGGGAGATATTCAAGAAAGCAAGGTCTGGACACGTGGTCCATTCTCTGCGACAAGGGAGCAGCCCTGGAACAAAGAAAGAGGTGGTTCGTAATGGAAGGAGAAAGGAGTGATTTTATGTTTCTATGCTTGTGACGGCGATCATTCCTCGCCCGTGGTCACCTACTAGATAAGATAACGACAAAGAAAAACACTGCCCAGTGCACCCGACTTGCCAAGAATCGCGAAGTAGACGTCAACTACAAGGATTCACTGCTTACAGCTCCTCATTCTTACCATCCCCATAGTCCGTGCCGCTCGCATCCTCACCACATAGCGCTTCTGCTCTACCGGGTGCTGCTTGGTGTTATGCACCTGGTCTGGTCCTCCTGAGCACGACACACGCGCTGATTTCCTCTGCCACTGCAGAGTACGTCCTTTCATCCTGATCACCGCTCCTCTACGGACTCTTTGCACGAGCGAAGAGCACGCCCAGCAGCAACTCAGATCCTACCCACGCGTTTTTTCGCGTATTCAGACGCTCACGGTTACCGGGCCAACTCCCCACAAACTTCGCCTCGGCGCAGCTACCCGCGCAAGCAGACAAACTTCCAGCCACCCGCGTGAGCGCCTGAGACCAAACATGCCCCCTAAAAAAGCAACGAGCAAACGAGCCGGCTCCGCGGTCTCGTCGCGAAAGGCAGAGGCAGAACAGGTTCATCGGCCTGCAACGCGCCGCAGCACTCGTCAGCGTGTCGCGGACGGGACTGCGTCACCTCTCGCGGCGATCGATATGGATGCCCCAACTCGTCGGACTCGGTCAAAGAAGTCCGCTTCCACGGAACGAGTAATCCCCCCACGGAGCTCTGCTAGATTGCGCAGCCACGCCCATGAAGAAGAGTCGCGCCACATCTCCCCTGTTGCAGAGAGACAGGAGCGCAGGCTCAGCACAGCCGAACACGCCTCTGAGTCGCCGGAGGAGTCGCAGGAGGAGTCGCAGGACGTGGAAGAAATGATTCATGTGAATCGGGCGGCCTTGCGTGCGTCCGTAAATGGCCACCAAGAGGTATCTACTCCTAACAAGCCACAGTCACCTTTCAAGCTTGCGTCGGCAAAACGCCTTTCAACACCTCTATCGTCACACTCTTCCCCGCTAAGACCGTCCCCTTCGAAGGGTAACCAAGAAGCAAGCAATGTTACCGATGACGATACAGTTATGGACGATGAGCACTATGAGAGTCACTATAGCAACAAACCCTCTGGTAAGACAAACTGTACATCTGGTCCAGAGTCTTTAGAAACAAAAAGCGATACTAATAAGTTGGTAACTATGTCAGATCACCCAAACGGAAGTGCGCAATCACGCCGAAACCGCGTCTCTGCTATACCATCGCCTACCTCTCCAAGCGTTCACGACGACATGGCGGACGTAGAAGTCCAGAGTGTAGCTTCCAGCCGGCGCAGCACCCGTCATCGCGACGCGTTCCTCGAATCGCCATCCGAGCGCCGTCGCGCCAACCGTTCTACCGAATTTACGTCGTCTGCTGCGGACGTACTTCGACCCCTCGTTGCGACACGCGAACACGACAAGGCGAAGCACGCGCAGATGCGCATGTGGAAGCACGCACATGAAGAAGCCGGGAGGCGACAGGAAGAAGCGCAGCGGCAGAAAGAGGAGGAGGAGCGGCAGAAGAAGGAAGAGGAGGAGCGCAAGAAGAGGGAAGCCGAGCGCGCCCGCTACGATGCCTGCGTCGAAGGGGACGCTGCGCTGGTATCTGAGTCGCTCAAGCGGGAACAGGAAGCTGAACGCAGAGCTGCAGATGCAGAACGACGGTTGTCGGGCAAACAAAGCACTCCTAAAACTGCCCAGAAGTCTCAGCGTTCAGCAACGACGCCAGTTACCACCCCTCAGGCCTCCGCCAAACAGAAACGGACGCGCGACGAGATGAACAACGACGAGGAGCCTCCGTTCCGTTCGCGCGGTGACAAGTTGAGTCCAGTTGTAGAGACGCCGTCCGGTAGCGAACCAACGACCACTGACGTGGCCGCCACCCCAACACCCTCAGCCCGCCCTTCCATTTTCGGCCGTATCAGCAGCAGTTTCAGTTCGGTCCTCAGCGCGATTAGCCCCTCCCCCAGGAAGCGAAAACCCGAGCCAGTGAAGCCTCGCCAACCAGATCCCCAGAAACGCCAGGAGGCTCTTGAGAGGGCTGCTGCCAAGGAACCCGAAACCAACGCCTCCGTTCACTACGGCGACGCTACCTTCATGACAAAAGAACAGCTCAGGACGTTTCACTTGTGTTGTCAGGACCCGGCCGATGCTCAGGATTTCTTAAATTGGCTCCCTCGCTTCAATGAGAAACACCAGAGATATGTACAACAAATGCGCAACGGCCGGACGCCACCGCTTCGCAAGGCAGTTGAGCTCGCGAGATATCCAAGCTGCTACCCGTGGCAGAAGCCGGGCACTTTCACCGACCTCGAAGAAATGGACGATGAGTACTTCCCGTGGTGGTTCGAAGACTACGCGGACGACTACCCCCCTCTTTCCGAAGAGCAACGCGAACCGGCGGGCAAGAAACGTCGCACCGAAGAAGGTTCGGTCGCTACCAAATTCTGGCCTTCTCGTTCCAGACCTGCGACTTCGTCGCCTGACTGGCACACTCAAGCCGGCGGTACAGGGAATGTTTTCGCACAGTCTCAGAGACTGGACAGCGATTCAACTGGTGAGTATACTGTCAATTCTACTTTTGTTGCACCTTCAATTATCACTCTCAATCCGATATCCGGAGTCAACCGGGATGCCGGTCCGTACCGGAAACAACTCGATGCAATGAGATCGGGCAAAATGACCATACGGCAATTCTTCGAACAAAAACTCCAGGAGGAGGTCGCCTTCGCGAAGCAATCCGCACCAAAGGAGCCTGCCCCATCCGAAATCATTCCCTCTTGTGAGGATTCGCCCGAGATCGAGGACGCATCTCCATCGGCTACCAAAAGCCATGCTAAGCGCAGCGTCCGAGCGAATCGTAATCTCGCCGCTGCTGGTCTCTCCGTAACTGCTGTCACTTCTGCAAGTCAAATTTCTTTTGCGTCCGCCAATGGCGACTCTTCATCCGCTTTTGGCTCCCATGGAGTCCTTTCCAAAACTTCCAATGTCAACCATGCTGCCCCTACCAGTTTCAAGGGTAAAGGGCATGCTATCTTTCTTCAAAATCCAGGCATGATTGTCTGCTGTGATTTGCTTGCTCAAGTTCACAGGATGCCGAATGACACAATTTATCATAATGCTCATTCTGGGAGGAAGCATTACCTTCGACAGCAGGAATACGAAATCCGGATCCTCCATACCATGGAACTTGGCCTTGACCCTTGGAAACCTCGGCCGGATTGTCATATTTCTCAGCTCTTTCCGAATGCGAGGACAGTCGCTGACCAGTCACTTCGCCGTCATTTAGTCACTGAATCAATCGAGAAACCCGCCACGCCGCAGCCAAAGACGGCAACAGAAGGTGAGCAACGTCAGCCGTCTGAACCTCGAGGATCATGCCAATTAAGCCCGCCTCCAGCAGCGTCAACTCCGAAATCGAACCCGAAACGGCAGCCTAGTCCTGGTCGTACGTATGGTTTCGATCCGGAGGACGATGACAGTTCCCTCCTATCGGAGACGGTATCTCCTGTCAAGCAGAGTAACCCTGCAGACCCAGTTCAGAACATCTTTGCGCAGAGTGAACAGAGGACGAGTCAGAAGCCGAACGAACCCATCGCGCCCGCGTCGAGCACAAACCCCAGCTCTCCAGCATGGACCATGCCTCCACCGCCGAGACCCCAACCGGCGCATGCCTCTTTGCCTGGCCAGTCCCCACAGCCGGCGGCCAGCTCGCCCGCCAAACGCTCCTTCGAGTTCGAGCCCGAGTCCACGCCCGCTAAACGTTCTCTCGGTCCCAGCGAATCTGAACGCGTCGCTGAAGCTCGCAAGAAGCTCGAGAAGCATCGCCCGAAAGCTCCCAGCTCGTTGCGTCAGTCCAGCCAGCTCGCTTCCTCCCCCACGTCCGAGACCCCACGTACTATCACTGCGGCTCCTACACCTAAGCTTGGTGACAGCTTGATTACGCAAGGTCTCAAGGTGCCGCCACCGACGGTACAGGAGCTTAGCCCACCGCCTTCCCCGCCATTGGAGAGCGACTTGGAGAAAAAGGCTGAAGAAGTGTTCAGCTTCGGTTCGCCCGAGCCGACGGTGGCGTCGGAGAAGATCGTCCTCTTGGTTCGAGAGGATATCGAGCGGGATCCCGCGAAGTTCGAAGAGGAGGCGGAGAAGGTGTTTGGCAGTGTCTTTGATAGGGTGATGCATTGATCGGTACTCCGTCTATAACGAAGGTTGGTGGGCTGCGAGTGGAGTGGAATGGGGGTCAGTATGGAGCCCAGAGGAGATTGAAGAATGAATGAGTGCATGGAGAGGAGTCTTGTTTTTTCACTTGTATTAGCTTTGTTGTTCCCGGTTTCAGTTCTGTTTCCTCATCATCATCATCATGGGAAGCTTGGGATTGTTTTGGCGTTCCAATGGAGGACGGGTCGGTGGGTGCGAGGATGGGGGGGCATGTTGGGAGTCTTTCGATAGTGGTTTTCTCCTCCTTTCTTTCTCTTCTTTTTACCCCATCCTTTTCTCCTCTGCATTGTTTCCCCTTCACCATTTCTTCATTTTTGTCTAGCTTCACTTGTCTCCGCAACTGTTCAACGCCTCACTGGGTGCATAGGCGGAATGAGATACTATTGTTCATGTATGTAGATTGCAGTTCCGATGTTTGCATCGTTGCGTGTGTGCTCCATTGCCTCAGTATTCTCTTTCCGGATATCAAGTCATGTATGCAATTACGACGTATGGTTGCGCACAGCGTGCTCCCGTTCCTCCAACATAAATTGTCATTCCTGTCACTGGAAACCGCCCATATGAGAACATGGCATTGTTATGTGAGAGTACTCATTGATGTATCATAAACAGCCGACCACTGAGAGCGGCCGTATATCTCGATGGGTAACTTCGGAGAGGTATGTTGCGGTCGTTGAACATTTGGATGATAGACAGCTACTTGGGTCCCCGATCCTCAGGTCATCAGACCAATCAGCGCAGCTGCAAAGATGAATGGGGAAACTCGGTCGAATTCATCACCATTGTTGAACACTGCGATAATAGAGAGCACCCCAGTTCATCAAGTAGGTCATCGGGAGCGCAAGACATAGGCCAATCAGCGCAAGCGCAAAACTTCTCGGGGTATCTAACAGGGCCGTCGTCGAACAGTTGGATGATTGAGAGCTGCTCAGCTCATACGGTCCGGAAGGCGCCTCGACTAATCAGCGCGACCATAGGGATTATTAGGGCAACTTCGGTGAAGCACGTTGCCATCGTTGAACACTTTGATGATGTGAAAGCACCTCAGATCATCAGGTCCATCAGGAATAGCAAAGCAGCAACCAATCAGGCTGACTACAGAATGGAATGGGGTAAGTTCGGTGTGAAATTAGACCATCGTTAAACACTTGGACGATTGACAGCTCATCAGATCATCACGTTCACCAGTAAGGGCAAAGCAGCAACCAATCAGCGCGGCTATATATATCATTTGGGCAATCTCGGCAGAGCAAAGCGCCCATCGTTAAACAAATGTGAGAATTGACAGCTCGTCAGATTGCAGTCTTCAGGCTAGCTGATGGTTTCAGAACCACTCAGCGCCTTGGTTACACCTAATGGGGCATCTTCGGTGGTGCGAACTGCATCGTTGAACAGATGAAGAATTGACAGTTCTTCAGATCCGCCAGGATAACCTGGGATTTAACGTGCATCATCATCGTTTCGGAAGAGCGCGCATGCGAGTACATCCCCTATCAAACTCTCCAGCTCGAAGAATGAACCACTCACTGCGATCGCAGCACCCATTGGGGCAATTTCGCTTGAATGCAATTTCATCATTGAACAGATGCAAGCTCTAACGGCTCCTTAGAAGGTCTGGCTGTTGAGATATCGACGACCGACTTATTCAAACCTCGCCCTCGGAGTACAGATGACTTGAATCCACCAGGCACTCACAAGGCCTACCTATACAATCACCATCACTTCCCAACGAACTGGATATCTATTCACATCATATCGCGCTTTACTCCTCACATATGCATCCCATCTTCTCCAAGTCACTGTAGTACAATAACCAGCAAACCACCCAGCGCACCCCTCATTCCCAATCAGGTAGCTTTCAACCCTCTCCGTTAAACACATACGCAGAATCCATAAGTCCTCAAATCATCAGCTCGTCTCAGGAACGTTTATTCAGCGTCCATCCATCATGTTGAGGACGAGGACGAGGAGCATGGACTCAGTAGCCTTGCCGGGCCGAGATGGACAAGGCGCCGATCCGCCTCGTTGTCGAAGAACACAACAGTACGACTTCGAGTAGGTGATGAGATCGTCGGATTGAAGTCGATATCTTGAGGTCGTGATTCATAAGGGCAGCTGTAACGTGGATATCTAAAAATGTGCAAAGGAAAGAAAATCAAAGGATCAGTCTCGCTTTCCAGTGAAGCGCCCGTATACCTTAACGCCCTCGTCCCTCTCCTCCGAAACCCACGAGACCCAGAACCCGAAGATCAAAGACATAACCTCCGTCAAACCCATCCAATCATCCAGAGTTAGGGAGGAGAAGGGCTCATATACCAGGAAGAAACCCTCCTAATACACCTCCCCAAACCCCTTCCGACTCCGACTCTTCGCATCCTCCACGTCCTCCTCCTCCAATCCGGCCTCCCTCTCACCACTCTCATACCCCTGCACGGAGCCGCCATCCCCCAGCTTCTCCGCGCGTTTCCCCTGACCCATCCCGCTTTCCGCCTCCCACTCTTCCACCGTGCGCCGCCTCAAGTCGCGTTCCCGCTCTACGCTCCTCGCGCTGCGGTTAGGCGTGCTTTTGCCGCTGCTCCGTGGGCGCGACACCGGATGCGGTGACGGACGCGACGTGATCTCCTGGGATGTGGGCGCAGCTGTTGTATTTGCGGCTGAATTTGGACCATCTCTGGTCCCCGGGCGACCGTCGCTGTGTCGGTCGGGAAACGAGTAGTCACTGTCGTCCGAGAAACCCTCGGCTGGCGTGGCGGCGCCAGAGCGGGAGCCGCCAAAATCACGCCCGGGGTGAAGATGGCGGGTGAGACTCGAGATGCTCGAAAAGATGTGGCGATGCTGGTGTCCTTCGTGATGGTGATTGTCTGGGAAATTATTTGCCACTTCGATATCAGACGTCTCGTCCGCATCGTCGTCGGCGTCGGAGGCATTATGATGAGCGTGGTGATGACCGAGGTTGATGTCGCCAGGCGTGGAGCTGGGACGTGCGATCGGGACCGGGCTTGCACTATCTACCCCGGCAACGTCCGTGGTGGAATTTATGATGAGATCGGCTACACGTGGAGCAAGTGGGGTGTCTTCCTTTTTACGCTCATGCTCCGCTATGGAGGAGTTGGGTAATGTAATATCAGCAGTGTTTTGTCGTCGCGTCCGGCGCGGGAAGTTGATGTGCGCGTGGTTGCAGCCATTCACGCACCCGCCCCATCGTCGCGCTGGTATGGTAGGAGAAGTTCCATATGCTGGAGAAGCGCTTTTGAGAGGCGGAACCTTCGTGTCTAATGACGGAGTGGCTGTCCCCGTCCGACGTTTGAGATCTGACCACGTCCGCAGCTTATTTTGGAGAACGTATTTGCCATTGTCGGGATTTTGCTTCATGAGGATAAACTCGCAGTGGTTGATATTCCGAAGGTCCTCGAAGTACTCCACGCTCCAGTGATACCTGAATCTTGTTAGCAGAGCAGCACCGGCAGTTGCAAGTCCTCACTCACCATTTCATGAGGAAGACCCTCGTCATCAGACCGTGAGTGACGAGTACGCAGACACTGGGAAAGTCTGCCTCCCCGAACAACCTCCACATCGTCTCGTTAAAGCCGGCAACTCTGTCATAGGCATCCGCGGCGCTCTCGCCATTCGGGATTCGGTAAAAGAAGTGACCTATCGACCGTCAGCACCTGGAAGCGCGCAGCGAGCCAAAGCGCCTACCATAATCCGCACGTTCCTGCCACATCCTCTCCATCTCCGCCGAGCATGGCTGAAAGTTTCCGAAGTCTTGTTCCCGCAGCCGCGGTTCCTCAAAGACCTTGATCTTGTGTCGGGGAAAGGGCGACGGCGTGGGCTCGTCTGAAGTCAGAGATCGCAGGATTCCTTCCGTCGTTTCTCGGGTGCGGCGATAAGGCGAAGTGAAGAATTGAAGGGTGTCGTCCGGTCTCAGCAGTTCGCGGAGTCTCCGACCAGCATCTTCGGCCTAATGGAGAAACAGAGCTCGTTAGCAGGCGGGCTGGGCTGCTGGACGGGCGGAGTTACATACTTGTGACCAACCCTCCGGCGTCAGCTTCACCCGATGGTCTGGTATGAACTGGTGAATGTCGCGGTTCTTGTTTCCCTCCGACTGGGCGTGTCGTATCAGAATGATCATCTGGGCGCTGAGAGTGAGTATAGCTCGACTGACGTAGCGGGAGAAGAACGTACCCGTGGCTTCCCCATGGCTGCGACAGTGGGTATAGAACAGAGCAAAGCAAACAAAGTATTGAGACAGACAGCGAGAGAAAAGAGAGAGGAAGGAGAATAGGTTGGCGGCGAGTGTTGGTCAGGAGAGCCGCTGAGCAGTTGCCGCCGTCGGTTCAGGTCAACAGGTGGGGAATCCCTGCATTGCCGGCGATGTGACGTGTGGCTGCCGGTGTGGCTGTGCAACCGTCCTCCTGTCCCGCCGCGCTCGATGTAATCGCGTCAACCAGAGCTCTTCCTACACTTTCTTATCCACCGTCACGACGACCCACCTCACCCCGACTTTTCCACCGGTCTAGGGATAGCCTTTTCCCGAATCTATCTCCATCACCTCAAGGCCCCGTCACTCCCCGCAACTCATTCCCAATCAACCATTCCCCGCGCCGCTGAGCGCTTCCACTTATTTCCTCGCGCACGGCTTCCCCAGCTCACGTCCCCATCCGCAGCCATGTCCGAGCCAGGCCCCGAATCGATCCCCACCTCCTCCGACCGGCACAGCAAGCGGCCGGTCAAACGACGCGCCCTTAGCCCGGCCTCCGCGCAGGCCAAGCAGCTCGAAGCCCTCTTCGCGAAGCCGGACCGGGAGATCAAGATCCCCTCCGGGCCAACGACGGGGACGAAGACGCTGCCGCCGCCGCCGGAGATCGTCGCCAACGTGCAGGGCTCCTCTGCGGGCGCGGGCAGCGGCGAGTTCCATGTGTACAAGGCGTCGCGGCGGCGGGAGCAGGAGCGCCTCCGCCTGATGGAGGCGGAGAAGGCTAAGGAGGAGGCGGACGCGGAGTTCCAGCGGAAGCGGGAGGAGGCCCAGCGCGCGCTCGAGGAGCGCACGGCGAAGAAGCGGCAGCAGCGGCAGAAGAAGCTGAATAATATGAAGAAGAAGAAGCATGGTGGAGAGGGGAATGCGAATGGGAATGGGAACGCGCAAGGCAATGCGACAAAGCCCGGCCCGAATCCGATGTTAGCGAATGGTACGGCGGATGGAGGGAACAGGGATCAGGAGATGATGGACGCGGAGGTGAAGGCGGCGGAGGAAGCTGGGCTGATCATTCAAGATGAAGACTGAGGGATGCCGGCGTGCCTTTGCTCGACACAATTCCACACCATCCGCGGCTGATCGTAACGGCTTCCTCATCGGCCGCTCAACTGGATACAGAAACGGCGACAGGAAGAAGTGACGGCGCGGCCGGGGGCGTTATACAGAAGATTCAGACGGAGCGAATCAGCAAGGTTTTCCTAATCAAAAGTCCCGGATATTACTTTGGTGGCGGTAATGAAGATGGTTTTTATATACCCAGGATATAAGTATGTCGGCTGAGACGATACTCTACTCCCAAACTGCTGATCGGCTTGATAGAAGCGGACTCGGGATCAATGAAACAATTGTACATATTGTTGTTTCCCTACGAATTCTTATTTCACTTTTTACTTGTCCAAACCGGTTCCTATTTCGAAGCACGGCGCAGAATCACCGGGCCACGTCCTCGCAAGGAATACGATCACATGCTCGTTTCATCGTATCACATAACGAATATTTGTTCAATTGTTCAAGCCAAAACAGTCCAATCCCTTTTTTATTCCCGCCGACTCCCTATCCTTCGCCAACAAACATGCCAAACTCCTTTCTTTTATCCCATGATCCCATCATTAAACATTACACATCTTCTCCACCCAAATCAACCTTCCCTAAGAGGGGAAAAAAATAACGAAAACTCTTGGTTTATGTGCGCCCCCGTTTGATCCAGCCCCTGAACGCCGTTCGACGGGAAAAGAGACGAATGAAATCACATCCACCCCCGCCATCTGCAGGCTGTCGTCGCGCATGTCGTCGGACATGGAATCGTGCGGGGGAGAGGGGGTATCATCGCGAAACAGAACAAAAACAAAAACAATTCGTCGACGAGGATCCTCCATGTCTGAGCGAGTATGAACGTGAGAGAGAGAGAGAGAGAGAGGAGAGCCGCAGGGACAAGCTCCCATGACCCAATTGCCTCCTCAGCGCATCGAAAAATAAAACGCCGCCGCCTCACTAAAGCGCGATCCGTCCTTCACCATCTTCGTCGACTTGTTCTTCTTCCCCTGCTTCTGCTGCTGCTTTGGCGCCGATGTGGACAGAGATGTGACGCTGCCTGCGGTCGCGGAGGGGAAGGGTGAAATGGCGTTGGCTTCGAGCTTGAGGATTGAGCTCCGGGTGGTGTCGAGGCTGGTGGTGCGGGAGGAGGAGAGCGAGGGAGAGGAGGAGGTTTGGGAGTTGCTGCGGGGGGTGCTGAGATGGGTTGGCGACATTGTGAGGGTTTGTTTTGTTGGTGGTTGATTTTGAAGAGCTTTTGAAGGGCTTTTGAGGGGTTTCGCTTTTTGTCTTATTGGTTTTTCGTCGATGTGTAGTCCGTTATTGGGTTTTCCGGGTGTTTGGTGTTCAGTCTCTGGATGTTCGTTGTTTGTTTGTTCGTTCGTTACCACCGGAAAGGACGAGGCTGAGTGACGCCGATTCGAGATATCCACGGCTTCGAGGAAGCGATTGTATTTCAATCCAAGAGATCGAGGTTTAAAGAATGGTATTTCTTTGCGGTCTGGCAGATCAAAAAGACCCCGGCTCCAAGCTATTATATACTCCTTCCCCAAGCCGTGGTGGCACCCCTTGCACTCAGCCTTTTCCGCACTCCGACCTAACGGAGTACGAAGAAGAAAAGCGGCGTTCCACTCCCCAGCCAACTCCGAGAAAAAGTGGGGAACGCCGGGATTTGGGGCAATGCCGAACTCGAGATTCAACGGTGAACCGCCAGCGCCTATGAATCCACAGCGTGGGAAGAAAGGATTTTTGCAGCAGCTTGGGACGATTGTTGTCCTCGTCATAGATCGCGGTTCCAAGCCGCGTGTACGGGGTAACATTATCCTTCCTTCCATCCCACCGCGCGGATACTATTGACAGAGATATAGATGTGTGGACGGCTTCCTTTCTACATATTTCTCACGATCTGAACCGCGTGCTCCCCCTCTGCGGAGTTCACAAAGCAAAGCCGAAAAAGACGGTGAGAAGACAGTTGTATGTTGCTGGCGTGGTGCTTGCGTGGTTCCTTGTATCATCATCATCGATCAGTAAATCAATGAACCGATCAATCATCCTGTGAAACTAACTAGCGGTCCAGAGCAGATGCACAACGAACGTCCCACAGCCACACAACCCCATCCGACCTTCCGCGACAGGCGAGAGTGGGCCGGGAAGGGGAGGAGAGGGGCTGGCGGGAGAGGCGGATGAGGCTAATTTGGGAGAGGGTGGATATTCTTAGGTACGACTATTGATGGAGGACGACCTGAAGGGCTATAGTAGAGAATATAGCTTAGAACTGAAAAAAAGGCGGTGTTTCCGTGGTCTCCTACGGGGCCAGCGGGGCTTGCTTCCAAGGTTTTTCTTTTCTTCGCGTTTCTCTGTTTGAGGGTGGGCGCTTTTCTTCTTCCGCTCAGCCTTGCGAGCGATCCGTCGACATCAAGCAACGCGTGCAATCCCGTCGACTCCCTCGACCCTGGGTTTGTAGGTAGTAGGTGTAATTAAGCAGGGAGGCTGGGAAACGCGTCCACCTTTCTAGAACCTACAAGTCCGAAAACATTTTTCAAAAAAAAAAAAAAAAAAAAAAAAAACGGGGGGTTTTCCAGGCAGCGAAAAAAGAAATCCGTTTCCCTAGATGGTCACCGCCGACGCTCGGCACTCGGCGTTCGGAGCCCTCCCTCGACCCTCACCCGGATTTCTTCGATGGGTTTTCCGCCCACCGCCACTCCGAAGATCAACTCCATAAATAAGGGAGGTTGGCAAAACGTTCAGAATAGTTTTTCTAGAATCTTGATTTCCTGATGCTGCAGCAGCCGCAAAAGAGAAAAAGAAAAAAAAAAAACAGAAGAAGAAAGGCGTAGTTCGTCCTTCCTCACCGCGCACCCTCAACCGCAAAAAAGAGTTGGGCAAGACGAGAAGAGGTCGCGCACAGGGTGCGCGTAGTATTGGTATAGGAGTACAAATACATATACATATACATACAGTACATATTTTGTGGCGCGAAGGCTTGGTGGTGAGCAATGGATGAATGGTGGGTACAAAAGGAAATATACTGAAGAATAGGATATGTAGAGTCAATGCAACGACACGACGGAACCAAGTAATAACCAACCAACCCACCCGCTACACCTCTCTCCAAAGAACCAGAGAAAGGAATAAGAAAAGAATATCTCCCCCAACCCACCCTGTGATTTGCTCCGTTGCGTAACCCACCTCTCCGGTATCAATACAAAAACCTACATTTTCCTCCAACACAGGAGATAAGAAGAAAGAAGAAGAGAATGAGAAAAACTAAACTCAGTTCAACCGACCCTGGACCCCATACTTCTTCAACAGCACCGCCAAAGCGACAACAACAGCCCAACGGGCAAACGCGCCGGTGCCCTTACCACCCAGGCCCAGCAACGTGCCCAACCAACTCCGATGCACACGGCCCTCACGGTCAAAATCCGCCTTCACCTCGCTCATAAAAAGCAGCTGCTTCAGCTTGCTCTCGGTATACGGGGGGTAGCGGGCGGCGAGGAAGGGCTCCATCCAGGCCGGGGTGACGGTGACGATGCGCTTGTGAGTAAAGGCGTCGAAGCTGAAGCGGGCGTGGTGGGAGCCGGTGCCGGAGGAGCCGACGCCGCCGAGGGGCGCGGTGAGGATGGAGGCGTGCATGTACGCGTCGTTGACCGAGGCCCCGCCCGACAGCGTCGCGTCCAGCACCCGCCGCACCTCCGCGTCGTTGCCGAAGGGGTAGCAGGCCAGCGGTGTCGGGTCGACGGCCCGCGCGATCTTGATCGCTTCGTCCAGGTCTTTGACGGGCAGGATGGGGATGAGCGGGCCGAAGCTTTCGTCTTTGATGAGCGAGTCGGTGGGGGAGGAGACTTGCACGAGGGTGGGCTCGATGCGCAGGGTGGCCTCGTCGATGGCGCCGCCGTGCAGGATCTGGCCCTGCGTGTTGGTGAGCATGGTGCGGATCCGGTCGAACTCGCGCTGGTTGACGATGCGGGCGTAGTCTGGGTCGTTGAGGGCGCCCTTGGGGTAGAATTCCCGGTAGGCGTCCTTGAAGGCGGAGATGAACTCGGGCACGAGGGCCTCGTCGATGAGGATGTAGTTCTGGCTCAGGCAGATCTGGCCGGCGTTCATGATCTTGCCCCAGAGCAGCCGGCGGGCGGCGAGCTTGGGGTTGGCGTGCCGCGCGAGGATGGCCGGGTTGCGGCCGCCCAGCTCGAGCATGACGGGCGTGAGGGTTTCGGCCGCCTTTTTGGCGATGATGGAGCCGGTGCGGGGGGAGCCGGTGAAGCAGATCTTGTCCCACTTCTGGTCGAGGAGCGCGGAGGTTTCTGGGATGCCGCCTTGGGCGCAGGTGTACGCCTCCGGATCCAGATACTCGGTGATGATCTTCTGAAGGACCATGGCGGTGGCCGGAGAGGATTCCGAGGGCTTGAGGACGGCGGTACAGCCGGCCGCAATGGTACCGATGAAAGGACCGAGGGAGAGGAAGACAGGGAAGTTGAAAGCACTAGTAAGGTATGAATAAACTGATTGGAAGAACATAGGGAACGCATTCAGGGGCAGCGGAAGGCAAGGCCAGAGGGGGACTACAGTGGTGATATTGACAAGAGAAAGGGAATCACGGAGACTCACCCAATGACCAACACCGTTCCCATGGGCTCCTTGCGGAACTTGGGGCAGTTAAACTTGAAGAAGATGGGCGTGTCCTCGAGCGGCTCGTCCTTCATCCACTTCTTGAGGTTGTTGCAGATGTGAACGATGTCACTCTTAATCCACCCCAGTTCGGTGAAGACGGACTCCAGCCGACTCTTGTTGAGGTCGCACTTGAGCGCCTCCAGCAGGAGGGCTTCATTGTCGTGCAATCTGTATGCCGGTCAGCCAGCGCGATCGGTGTAGTTGATGGTAAGATGCGAAAGGGGGTCGGGGGCATGTAGATTAGTGATATTGCTTACCCCCACCACAGCTTCCTCAGCTGCACCAGCCGATACTCCAACGGCCGGGTCTTTTGGGCGCGGAAGGTCTTGCGCAAACCCGCGACCATGTCCGGGATCGCCTCGATCTTGGTGTATTCCATCTCGGGGATTTGGGAAGCCATCGTGAGAATGTGAATGTCGATGGGAAATGTGGAGGCGAAGGCTTATGCGGATACGGCCAGAGGGAGGGGGGATAGGAGGAAGTGCGGTTGTCCTTCCAGCAGCCTTAAGTACTCTACTGATAGTTATCGACGCAGGCACTGCTTTGCTAGAATTCCTTCGCCGTGGGCTGTCGTCAATCTTACCCCTTTATCGTGCGGGAAGGCGGTGGTCTGGTGGGGCGGAGCTGTCCCTCTCTCCCCTTCCTTTGCCCGCCGCCGACAAGCGCAAGACAAGACAAGACAAGCTGCAAGTGCCACCTTGCCTCGGCTGCGGGGGCGCAAGGGACAGCGTAGCTGGCCGCTCCGCGGGTCCTTGCCATCATCCTTGTTCTTACCTACGGGGACACAACTGGTTCGCAGTCACAAGGCATGCAATAGCACGACTACACATATATCCCATCGCAACATCTACATCGCACTCGACACTACCTATGTAGCTCAGCAAAAGCACCGCCGCCATGGTACAGGGACACTGGAGTTTCCCCGTCCCTCTCCGTTCCTGTCAAAAAAGAGATCATCTGGGCAAAAAAAGTTCTGGCCCCATCGCGGTCAAATTCACGAACCCAGTGCGACCGAGCCTTGCCGTGGGGAGGATAGCCCCGGCGGATATCTTAACATGGGCCACTCCTCCCTTTCCGTCCGTCCCCCTCTCCAAAACCATTTCCACTTCCAGTCATTGGTGGTTCCCGCTTGGTTCGGGCTGGCCACGTAAAGGGAGGGCTTCTTGGACGTAAATATGTACCTCCTATCTGTTTCCAGGAGGTTGATTGCCTTTTCGAGTCAGTGTGCCAACTGTTTTGGGGCTCCTTCTCCTCCTTTTTTTCCTCTTCTTGGATTCGTCCTCCGAGTCCAGCGGATCCGAAGAGGTACTAACTTCTGTCTCACTTCCGAAGCCGCGTACCCACTGTAGCTGTTCCGCCGCCGGCCGGGGTCGGTGCGCGAGCGGAGTCGGGAGATGGATAGGCTGTGAAGGACCCTTAAAATAGGTGTCTATCTTCCGACATCGTTGGACGATGCAGATGCATCATCGTAGGATTCTAGCGTAGGAGTTGGGATTCTGGAAGGAAGATCCTTCGTCTAGCTGTTATGTGTCGATCATGGAAGCGTGCTTGATGGGATTATAAATTGGACATCCTTCCAAGTACTCGTACGTAAGGTACAGCTGTCGCCCTTCGACCTTCTCGTCTTCGAAAGAAGTGCTTTAGCCGGTAGATATACTGATATAGCTTTAGAAACCTGCGGGATGACTTATTGTATCTTCTTATTTCTTCTTAAAGGGAGTTTGTGGGGTTACAATCAATCAGAAGGTGAATAAGTAAATATAATTCGGGAATTTTATATAAAATCAATAGAAGGACAAAATATATAGAAGAAAACAAACTTTCAAGCAAAGAAAACTTACTAAACCTCCAGCACAAGTCTTTCCTCAACATTTCCATGTCCACTGCCTAGCTACCTGACTCTGCACAATTCAAGCCCGCCAGAAATAACTGTTCCTGATTCCATCCCTTCAGTAAGCAGTGCCGTAACGAGAGACGTCCACCCATCACCAGCTTCCTTCCACACAACACTTCAACACCCAATACCCCGCCCACCACGCAACTCCCCCACATAAAACCCCTCCCGATCCACCCAAACGCCCCCCTCTGAAGCGCCCAACCAGTCAAAGTAAGCGCTACTCACCCGCGCACCTCAAACCTTCTATCACAGCCTAAATAAACCATTATTCAGCTAATTATATTCAACAAAAATTTTAACTCTTTCATCAGTTATCTGATCCAGTCAAACCATCGGCTTCATGGTCTAGTGGTATGATTCCTGCTTTGGGTTTCTCTTCATTGAATAGCCACAAATTGCAGGAGGTCCCGCGTTCGAATCGCGGTGGAGCCCCTTCTCTTTTTCTTTTTGTTTTGTCTTGCCGCTTTCTGTTTTTGCTGCAGTCGATGATGCTCGGCTGTTTCTCTGTAAAGTGACTGTTTTTATATTGATTTTTTTTCCTGGCTGCGGATATTCGTTTCCTACGGCTGCGGCTTGGTTGGTTGTGATGAATGATGCCCTGGCCTGAATGGAATGGCTGCGAATCACGGCGCGGCCGAGATCGCTGACCTCAACTCCGTACATCAATGGGCTAGGATCATCCACGCAGTATGTTCTGACCAAGCTACTAAAGCTGTATGTGATCGTGTTGAGCAACCGATCATTGCTAGCTGAATCAATTCAAGCTCGCGCAGAAGAGCAGAGCTCGCTGAGGGTTTAGTATAGCATGCGAAATTGCTTTCGACGTGAATACAGACAGATAGATTCCTGGTGTGATGGTTAATCACGAACCTACAACACTATCCAACTTCAACAACTCTACCTATGCTTTCAATTCACTTCGTAGGATGTCCATAGTTGCCTCTCCTCCAGACGTCTCCGGTCCAGCCGTGCCAAGACTCCCCGGCTGGGGAAGAGCAGCCTCGCACCTCCGAATCACCTCAGCGGGGACCCTGGCCGCAATTTTTGGTTTGAGTCAGTGTGAGGTCGGCGGACACAACCCACTTCTTCGTGACACCACCCTTCTCACCCCGCCCTCTCTTCTGTATATCTTCTACACTACTGCTTGGAGCCGCACGACTTGAATTGGCTCCAGAGTAGCTTTCTTTCCCTCTTTCTTTCTCTGTGCCCTCGCCTTTCGGCCCCTCCTCCAACATGGCCGACACCGGCGCCGCCTCCGCGAGCAACCCGACGACGGTCAAGATCCTGGACAAGGACAACATCGTCGTGGAGTACGGCCTGTGGCAGCACTATGTCGCGCGGGACCTCGTCCAGAACATCCCTTCCTCCACCTACGTCCTCATCACCGACACCAACATCGGCTCCCTCTACATCCCCACCTTCGAGGCGAGCTTCCAAGCCGAAGCCGCCCAGCTCCCGACCCCGCCGCGACTCCTGACCTACCAGATCCCGCCCGGGGAGAACTCGAAGAGCCGGACGACCAAGGCGGTGGTGGAGGACTGGCTCCTGGGTCAGGGATGCACGCGCGACACCGTCATCATCGCGCTGGGCGGTGGGGTGATCGGGGACATGATCGGCTACGTCGCGGCGACGTACATGCGCGGCGTCCGCTTCGTGCAGGTGCCGACGACGCTGCTGGCCATGGTGGACTCGAGCATCGGGGGCAAGACGGCGATCGACACGCCGCTGGGGAAGAACCTGGTCGGCGCGTTCTGGCAGCCCCAGCGGATCTACGTCGACCTGCAGTTCCTCGAGACGCTGCCGAAGCGGGAGGTGATCAACGGAATGGCCGAGGTGGTCAAGACCGCCGCGATCTGGGATGAGGTTGAGTTCACTGCGCTCGAGGACAATGCGGAGATCATCCTCAAGACGATCGAGACAAAGCCCGTGAAGGGCCAGCCGCGGATGCAGGCCATTGCTCACATCTGGAAGAGAATCGTGTTGGGTTCTATCAGAGTCAAGGCCCATGTGGTCTCTGCGGACGAGAGAGAAGGCGGTTTGAGGAATCTCCTGAACTTCGGACATTCCATCGGTCACGCTATGGAGGCTATCCTCACCCCCCAGATCCTCCACGGCGAGTGTGTGGCCATGGGCATGGTCAAGGAAGCGGAGTTGGCCCGCTACCTCGGCGTGCTGGACCCCGGTGCTGTTGCGCGCTTGACAAAGTGCATCGCAAGCTACGGCCTTCCTACTTCACTAGCGGACAAGACAGTGCGCAAGCGGTCCGCCAACAAGCACTGCCCGGTAGACGAACTGATCTCAATCATGGCAGTGGACAAGAAGAACGACGGTCAGAAGAAGAAGATCGTCCTGCTCTCTGCCATCGGCAAGACGTACGAGCCCAAGGCCAGCGTCGTCGCGGACCGCGATATCCGAATCATCCTCTCTCCGAGCATCTTGGTTCATCCCGGTATCCCCCAAGACCTCAAGGTCTCCTGCACCCCGCCAGGCTCGAAGAGTATCTCCAACAGAGTCCTGGTCCTCGCTGCTCTTGGCTCTGGCACCTGCAGAATCACCAACCTCCTGCACTCCGACGATACCCAGGTCATGCTGAACGCTGTCGCCAAGCTGGGTGCCGCCACTTTCGCTTGGGAGGACAACGGTCGTACGCTTGTGGTCAATGGTAACGGCGGCGAGCTTCAAGCGAGCCCTGACGAGCTTTACTTGGGTAACGCCGGGACCGCGTCGCGCTTCCTGACCACCGTTGCTACGCTCGCGAAGCCATCCTCCGTTCAGTCTACCGTGCTTACCGGCAATGCCCGGATGAAGGAGCGCCCGATCGGCCCCTTGGTCGACTCTCTACGCGCCAACGGCGTGGAGGTCTCCTACGTCGAGAACGAAGGTAGCTTGCCTCTCAATATCAACGCTGCGGGCGGCTTCGCCGGCGGCGAGATCGAACTCACCGCGACCGTCTCCTCCCAATACGTCTCCTCGATCCTGATGTGCGCTCCTTACGCGAAGAAGCCCGTCACGCTTCGCTTGGTCGGCGGCAAGGTCATTTCTCAGTTCTACATCGACATGACCATCGCCATGATGGCCGCGTTCGGCGTCAAGGTCGAGAAGTCGCAGACCGAGCCCAACACGTACCATATTCCTGTGCAGAGCTACAAGAACCCGGCGAACTACGAGGTCGAGAGCGATGCCAGCTCTGCCACGTACCCCTTGGCCATCGCTGCCATCACCGGTACCACTGTCACCGTTCCGAACATCGGCTCTGCATCTCTCCAGGGCGATGCTCGCTTCGCAGTTGATGTCCTGAGGCCCATGGGCTGCACGGTGGAACAGACTGAGACTTCCACAACTGTGACTGGGCCTCCTCGAGGGCAGCTCAAGGCGCTGACCGAGGTCGACATGGAGCCGATGACGGACGCGTTCTTGACTGCGTCCGTCCTGGCCGCCGTCGCTTCGCACAACGGTACCACTGCCACCACGCGCATCTACGGCATCGCCAATCAGCGCGTGAAGGAATGCAACCGCATTCAAGCCATGGAGGACGAGCTTGCAAAGTTCGGCATCACCTGCCGCCAATTCGACGACGGTATCGAGATCGACGGTAAGGGTTACGAGCTAGAGGAACCCAAGCAGGGTATTCACTGCTACGACGACCATCGCGTGGCCATGAGCTTCGGCGTCCTTGCGCTCGTTGCTCCCAAGCCGACGCTCATTCTTGAAAGAGAGTGCACCGGCAAGACTTGGCCGGGCTACTGGGACATTCTTCACCAGCAGTTCAAGGCTGAGCTGGACGGCGTGGAGTGCAAGAAGGAGCGTTCTCACGGCACCAGCAGCAGCAGAGCTGTGGAGAAGTCTATCTTCATCATTGGTATGAGGGGAGCTGGAAAGACGACGACTGGTGGCTGGGCATCGCACGTGATGGGCTGGCCGCTCGTGGACTTGGACGCCGCGTTGGAGGAGCATGTCGGCATGTCCATCCCAGAGCTCATCAACCAGAAGGGTTGGGAAGGTTTCCGTGACGAGGAGCTCAAGCTTCTCCATCGCACCATGAAGGAGAAGCCCCGCGGCCACATTCTTGCCTGCGGTGGTGGCGTCGTCGAGATGCCCGAGGCACGCAAGCTGCTCGCCGACTACAAGAAGACCGGCGGCATCGTCATCCTGGTGACGCGGGACATCGCCAAGGTCATGGAGTACCTCAACATCGACAAGACTCGCCCGGCCTACATCGAGGATATGATGGGCGTGTGGCTCCGCCGCAAGCCTTGGTACCTGGAGTGCAGCAACTTCCACTACCACAGCCAGACGGTCGAGAACGGCGACCTGGGCAATACCCTCGAGGATTTCGCCCGGTTCCTCTCGCTGATCTCCGGCAAGGAATCCGCGCTGGACGTGCTGAGGAGGAAGAAGCACAGCTTCTTCGTCTGTCTCTCGGTTCCGAATGTCCGGTCCAGCCTCCGATTGCTTCCGGAGATCGTGGTCGGCTCCGACGCGCTTGAGCTTCGTGTGGACTTGCTGGAAGATCCCGAGGCGACGAACGGGATCCCGACGACGGAGTTCCTGATCGACCAGGTGGCACTGCTGCGGTCGTCGGTGACACTGCCGCTCATCTTCACCATCAGGACGAAATCGCAGGGCGGAAAGTTCCCTGATGAGGCACATGAGGAGGCGCTGGCTCTCTATAACGCAGCTTTGAGGCTTGGCTTTGACTTCGTCGACTTGGAGATGACCTGGCCGGAAGAGCTTCTTAGGACGGTCACCGATCACAAGGGTTTCACTAAGATCATTGCCTCTCACCATGACCCGAGGTGTGAGCTCAGCTGGAGCAACGGTTCGTGGATTCAGATGTACAACAAGGCTCTGCAGTATGGCGATGTGATCAAGCTAGTTGGCGTTGCACAGACGATCCGCGACAACTTCGCTCTGGCTGAGTTCAAGCACTGGGCGGAGTCGTCCCATCCCGTTCCGCTCATCGCGATCAACATGGGTGAGCACGGCAAGCTCTCCCGCATAACCAACGGCTTCATGACGCCAGTGACGCACCCGAAGCTGGCGTCGGCCACCGCTCCCGGTCAGCTCTCTGCTGCCGACATCCGCCGCGGTCTCGCCCTCATCGGCGAGATCCAGCCGAAGAAGTTTTATATCTTCGGCCAGCCCGTCAGCAACTCCCGTTCTCCTCCTATGCACAACACGCTCTTCCGGGATGTCGGCCTTCCCCACAAATACGGCTACTTCGAGACCAGCAACGCGCAGGATATCGTCCCCATCATCCGCGCTCTGGACTTCGGCGGTGCTTCCGTGACGATGCCTCTGAAGCAAGACGTGCGCCCGCTGCTCGACGGCGTCGGTCCTGAAGTCGAAGTCATCGGCGCGCTCAACACTATTGTGCCGGAGGTCAGCGTGGACCCCGCCACCGGCGCCGAGACCACCCGTCTCATCGGCCGCAACACCGACTGGCAGGGCATCGAGCTGGTCCTGCGCAACACGGGCTGCAAGTGCACCGCGGCCGCCTACAGCGGCCTGGTCATCGGCGGCGGTGGCACGGCCCGCGCGGCCATCTACGCCCTGCACCAGATGGAGTACGCGCCCATCTACCTGCTGGGCCGCAACACGGCCAAGATGCAGCGCCTGGCGGCCTCCTTCCCGGCCGCGTACGACATCCAGGTCGTCTCGACGGTGGCGGAGGCGACGGCGCTGCACAAGCTGCCCGCCGTCGCCATCGGCACCATCCCCGCCGACCAGCCCATCGAGCCGAACATGCGCGAGGTGGTCTGCGCGCTGCTGGAGGAGGCGACGAAGCAGCGTCAAGGCACCCGCGGCGGTGAGCTCGGTGACGGCGCGTCCGTCCCCCGTGAAAGCGTCCTGCTCGAGATGACGTATAAGCCCCCTGTCACGGCGCTGATGCGGCTCGCTGAGGACGCGGGCTGGCGCAGCGTTAATGGCCTTGAGGTCCTTGTTGGTCAGGGCGTGTATCAGTTCCGCGAGTGGACTGGCATCACGCCATTTTATGAGCTTGCGAGGGTGAGTTTGCTTTTCTTTTCCTGATCCCTTTCTTGTTCTTCTTTGGAGTGATATTTGATGCTGACGTGCTTTCTCTGCGACATAGGAAGCGGTGATGGGTGCGAGCGCCTGAAAAGGCAGGCCATCTGTGATTGGGCTGTTTTGAGGCTTGTGAGATGTGTGTAGTCACACTTGTCTTCACACAGAGGAGAAAGGGTGATGCATTGGCATGTTATGAGTGTTGTGAGGGCGAGGGAACTACAAAAAAGAGCATGGGGGTTAGCATGGATGGGTTGACTATGAAGTGTTGTATTAGATGAGATTTTCAAGAGATTTTACACGTTGACTTTGTGCGATGATTTACTCCTTGGGTTTCCTCCTTGGAGTGCATGGTGATATGTCTGGTTTTGGTTGCCTAAAAGGGGAGGAAGGAGAGAGGGTAGCAACCTCGGATCAAGAAATTACGTTCCTGTTTCAATCTGTATAACACCTGGTCAAGTATCGTCCAAAATTCCTCCCAACATCTCTCATGTCCGCCGAAGGGTCCATCGGAGGAAAAAGAACTCACATAGGAAGAGACAAGGCAGCAGAAAAAGGAAATAGAAGAAAAGCTCAAACAAAAACCTCCGCTCACGCATCCGCCATCCTCTCATCCCCTCCATCCCCCTCCTCCCCCTCCCCATCCTCCTGCTCCACAGGCTCCACCCCACCCAACTCCTCCCGCACCAGCCGAAGAATCAGCTCGAGCTGGTCGTCCGTAAACCGGGTGCCCGCCTCCTCCACCACGCACTCGAGCTGCGCCAAATCGGCCGGGCGCAGGTTCACCAGCATGAGCGCCTCGCCCTTCTCCAGCGCGACGCCGGCGGTGCGCAGCCGCGTGAAGAGCCGCCCGATGGCCGCGGGCGAATAGCGGTTCTCGGGCCCCGGGGCGAGGGGCGAGGCGCTGGGGCGGAGGAGGTGGGTTTGTAGCTGTGAGGTGTGTTAGATCTAGGTTGGATGGGGGGGGGGGGGCGGGTTTAGGGGGAGGGGACGTACGTCTTTGAGCACGCGCTCGAGGTTCTTGGGCATGCGACGTTTCCGCCCTGTGCCGTCGGTGCCGGCGTATTCGGATTGTTGCTCCTGGGCGATTTGAAGGACTTCGTAGTTGGAGAGGACGGCGGATTGGGCTTCGAGGATCTGGAGGGTTGGAGGTGGTTAGTGGGGATGGTGGGGTGGGTGGGTATGGAGGAGGGAGGGGATGGACCTTCATGGTGGCAGGCGGACTGCTTCTTCTTCTGACGTGAGGAGGTTAGGTGGGTTGCGGCGCCTGGCGGCGTCGTGCTGGTGGCCTGTGGGATCTCTGGATGTCGACGGAGAGGGGTTCTGAAGAGACCGAGGGTGTCGAGTTAAGCTGGGCTGAAGATCTGAAAAGGTTTCTGGCTTGCGAAATCCAGCGTCAGCTTCGTTGGATCGCGGAGAAGGAAGATGATATCTGGCATGGAAACTCCCCCCGATGACTGTATGGAACGGAGTTTGAAACGACAGAGATGTAAAAGGGACTGAAGAGAGAAGAATATTTTGAACGGAGACAGAAGGATGAAGAAGAGGAGAAAAAGAAGACGGTAAACCTTCCCCTTCGTCAATACGAAGAGGAGAAAAAAAAATGGAGGAATCACAGAGAAGGGCTTATATAGAGAGCGAGAGACAAGAAGATACCTGTGGTAACAATGAAGGGAAAAGCGCAGAGCGAAAAAAAAGAGGAAGGAAACACGGATAAATCTCAAAATCACTAACCTGAAAGCGATACTACAAAGCAATATCAAAGATGGCCACGTCACTCGAGGCTATAATTATCAGTGAGTAGTGGTAGAATCTACTCGGCAAATCTCTTCCCAACGTCTGCGAAAGAGGGCGAGAAAGTCAAAGGTCCATAATCAGGCAACGAGGCAACAATAAGGCGATAAGGCCATGCAGAGACAAGCAGCACCGGCAACTCGAGCCGAGGTCCAGGGTTCTACTTTCGCGTAAAACTGCTCTCGAATGATCGATCCAGTATTCACGATGGATTGCAGCAACAAGGTATTTTCATTGATTTTCGAATTGGTGGTACTTGATTTCAGCACCAACCACCCCTCCTCATCTTCCGGGAAATGAATTGAAGAAAGGAAGAAAAAGGAAAAGGAAAAGAAAAACAACCGGAGAGCCCGAATCAAAATCCGCCGTTTTCAGCACGGTAGCACGAAATGCGTATGTCGTATATGTAGGAAGAAATAGGAGATGATGAGGTTGGCTTGCGAGTGATGGTCAGGGATGGATAACGTTACGCTTCACGGTGGAATGGAGTGGAATGGTTTGGACTTCGCTCCTTTGCGCTGTATGAGAAACGAACGAAAGCTGGGACAACAGGGGGAATCTAATGTGTGAACGAGTTAACAGGAAGTAGGGTAGAGTGAGAGGAAGAGGGTAGGGTGAGGGAGGATGGGAGATCCTTCCACCCCTCTAAACGAAGAGAAAGAGATGTGGAACAAAAGTAGGAAAAAGCAAGAAACAGGAAGGAAAAAAAAAAAAAAAAAAAGAAATAGCAGCAGCACTTCCAAAAAGTAAAGTTAAGCATAGCTTTCAGAATCTCTATAAACCGCTCTCATCACTCCTAAATCCCAACCCTTTTCATCGAACAATAAAAAAGGAAAGAAGAATAAGAAGAGAGGTGAAGAAGAAAGAAAAAAAAGGTAATGTATGTATGTATGTAAATAAGCTCAAACGAATCATCTTTCTCATTACGATCCCATTTCCATTTCCCACTAAACCCCCCGCGCCATCTTATGCTCGCATCCTCCTTTCCCCAAACCAGTCGTTCGACCATCCCAAGCGTATCCTTGTCCTTTCCTACTCCGCCGCCGTCTTCCTGATGACGAACACGCCCACCTCCACGCCGCGCTGCGGCCCGCCCGCCGTTCCGTTCACGCCCGGGTACTCCTGCTTCACGACGCCGTCCAGGATGCGCTGGATCAGGTCGATCGGCATGATCTCGTCCGTCGACTTGCGCACCTTGTACTTCGTCACCGCCGCCCGCACCCGCGGCTTCTCCTGCTTGATCCACCAGTCCTGCGCCCACGTGGCCCGGTCCAGCATCACCTCCTGCCTCGACGAGTACACCAGCTCGTACTGCATCCGCGGCAGCTGCGGGAACCGGATCAGCGAGTCGCTCCGGTGGCTGAGGTCCAGCATGAAATCCTCCAGCCGGGCGCGCATGTCGTTGAACTCGAAGAGGTCGTGGACCGCCGGCATCGGCCCTATGCTCGCGCCCAAATCCGCCGAGAGCCCGTGCTCCACGGCCATACCGCGAAGGAGAGGGTCGAGGATCGGTCCCAAATACTCCCTCATGAATGTCCGACCACCCGTCCGTGTGGGATAGATGAAGAGCAGTGTGCCGTTGTCGGGTGTCAGTTCCGTGAGTCGATCGACCAGGAAAGAACGGGCGGTGATGGTGAAGAGGTCCCTGAACTCATTGGAGCTCGTGGGAGGAATGTACCTCTCCACGATCGACACGTTCACCGTTAACGGCTGGACGGCCGGATTCGGACTGCTCCGCGGCAGCACAGTCGTGTCGCCCTGGTAGTCCGACACCGGAACGGCGCTGTCAAATATCTTCGTCGTGAAGTAATCCTCGCCGCCAATCGCTGGACCGGGCGTGCTTGGTGGCGACGTCGGCAGATCGCCCAGGTTGAATCGGCCGGGCACGGCGTGGAAGACATTGATCCAGAACGTCGACATCGGTGGTACCGACTCGTGGATCGCGTTGATCACCATGGGAAACGCATGTCCCGTCGACGATGGGCACGGCAGCGCGTGCGACAGGACTTTGACCGAGTTCGACTGCCTTCCGGACACCGTATGCACGTTATGTACTGGATGATCGTCAGCTAAAAGGTGCTCGCGCGCAAGTTCCGCGCGCTCTTACCGACGATGCCCAAAGCACCTTGCAGCCACGGAGGCACGTTGTGCAAGAGGACGAAGGCACTCTGATCCAGGGCCTGGTGTTCCGGAGGGTGTGCGCTGTCGCCCACTTCTAACGGAGCATTGCTCTCCGGGTCCGACATGACCGGTGAAGCCATGGCGCCCGTCTTCACCATGCGGGGGAACCTCCCCCAGTTGATCCGGTTGTCCGGACTATCCTCCGGTGGAGTGATGGGGTTGACGAAGTGGTGAAGATGTGGCTGGTGGGGGCTCAAGGTGTGGAGGGGGTCCTCCGGCTTGGACGGCGGGCCTGCGCCCAGGTTGGAGAAGCCGTGGCCTTGGTTCTCGACGATGCGATCCGGATGGGGAGCGGCGATACCAAGGGCGTTGAACGAGGGCAGACGCAAGCTATGGCCAGGCTTGACGAGCGGAGGGGTCGCGAGATCGACGGAGGGGAGCAAGCCGGTCTCCAGGTCGGAGGGAAAGAAGTAGGCGTGCGAGTCGGACTGGGAGTCGTGGAGAGGGGTGGATGCGTGCGGGAAGAAGCCTCCGGGGGATGCGACAGTGGGCACGGCGTCCGGGAAGGCGGGTGGTGAGGGGTGAGGGTGCGCGGGCAGAAGAGGGTCGTGTGAATAGGATGATGCAGAGCTTCCGAAAACCACATCTTCGGTTCCGTCGAGGGCAAAGTCCTCGTCGGCTGGCGTAGGGAAACCCAGCTGGGAGGTGGTCAAGGGCTCCCGGCGGTCTAATGACGGGAGCGCAACTTGATCGGAGGGACTGGGGGCGGAGGCAGCAGGAGTGAGATTAGAGTGCGAGATGGGCCGGCGCGCGGAAGCAAAAGGAGGAGCACCTGGGGCTCCATCCATGACTGGCGGGCACTGCGCGGCCGAGATTAGGTAAGGACCTGGGGAGGACGGCCACGGACGGCTTGGGTGGTCTTTGGTCGCCTGGTCGCCTGTTTCGCCTGTTTCGCCGGTTTCGCCGGTTGCGCCTGTTTCGCCGGTTTCGCGGTCGACCAGGTGCAAGGGAGTGGAGGGACACGAGCAAGGGGACGGGCGAGAGGCTGGCGATGCCGCTTTTGATGGCCCTAGGGCGACAGGACGAGCGCTCCTCTAGCCGTGACGGATCAGGCTGGCCGGTCAGATTGGCTGTGGCGGCAGATCGCCAAGGTGGCTGTGATCAGTGATGGAGCAATGGGCAGGCAGTGCGGACCAAAAAGTGGGCGCGAGCTGTGCGTGCCCGGGGCGGGCGTGCGTGCGTACGAGGTTGGAGGTTGGAGAGTTGGAGGTTGGAGGGGGGAAGTGTGGGTTCGCGGAAGGGTCTCCTTCGGCCAGGGCCCAGTAGTCGTCCGCCAGTCCACCAGTCCGCCAGGCCGCCAACCAGTCCGGCAGTGTTAAGTTATCGGTAGTGGGAAAGGTCGTCGTACCGCGTTTAGGGTGTGAGCTTGATCGATCCACAGCACCTGCGAGAAGGAAAGCCAAACCTCGTCGACGAGTCGAGCACGAAGCAAGCAAACAGCGAGCAGCGAGTAAATAGCGAGCAGCAAGCAGCAAGCAGCAGCGCGAGGAGCAAGCAGCAAAGCAGCCAGCAACCAGCAGCCAGCAGCAAGGCACACCACACAGCAAGCACCACGCAGCGACAGGGCCAACAGCCAGCGAGTCGCGGCCTGATAACCAGAACCTCCCAATAGCAATCCGCCGGTCACGGGGATGACAAACCTTGCCTGGCTGCCGGTATTGTGTGTGTCTTGCCTTGCCTTGCCGTGGGGCAGTGTGTGTGTGTGTATGTGTGTGGGTGGGTGGGTGTGTCTCTGTAGGTGTATCTGTGTGTGTTTGATGTATGTGTGTGTGTGTGTGTGTGTGCGTGCGCGCCTTGAACAGATTGTATCTGTGTTGTATGGATGTGCGTGTGGCGTGCTTGTGTTGCGCGTGTGGGTGCAGTGCCAGTGCCAGTGCCAGTCCAAAGCGCAGTGTGCGATGTGGTAGCAGTGGTAGAGGAGCAGAGTAAGACCAGCAGCTGGCTTGGGCGATAAGAACGGCGAAATGTAGCAGGGGAGTGCACGGTAGTTGAGGTAAGTAAGTGTATAGGTAGAGGGATAGGCACACGACAACGGAGGGTACAGATGGTGATGAATAGAGGAACGGAAGGACCGAGTGAGTGAGTGAGTGAGTGAGCGGGTGGAACGAAACGGTGGAGGACGTGGAAGGGGAGAACCCGAGGGAAAAAAAATTCGAAGGGGAGATGCAGGGGGAGTGTTGCAAAGATTGGACAACAGCAGGCGGTTTGCTGTTCGTTTGGTATGGCTGGCTGTGCAGCCGGGCTGGCTGGTCGGAGCGACGTGAGCTGTTCCTGGTCGGTTTTCCCTGCCTGGCAGGCTGCAAGATGCAGGTGAGAGAATACGGGGATGGCTGGTCGGGGGAGGGGGGGAGGAGGAGGAGGAGGAACAGTTGGCGGAGGCGGAGGCGGACGGAGAGGGAGAGAGGATCAGAATGAGGAAGTGGAAGTGGAAGTGGAAGAGGGAGAAGATATAGAGGAAGAGGATGATATCACAGCCGTTTGCTATACTGTGCTGTGCTTCCTCTTTGCTCTACTCTGCTTTTTTATTTGCCTTACCTTTGCCTTGTCTGACTGACCCTCCGCGCGGTTTCTTCTTCTCTACAGCAGGAACCCCGGGGCTGTCGCGCCTGACAAACAACCACCGAACATGGAACTTGAACCTACTGGAAGAGCGGGAGAGCTGCTGATGGGATATGATTGCCCCGAACGCATCGACGCTGACTGGGGACCCAGGCGAACACCCAACTAAACCCAAAACAAGTTCACTAAAAAAACACCACTCGACGACTCACAACTGGACGGACGCACGTCGGGGGAACAAGCAAAAAAAGCAGGGAGAACAGAAGAGCCAGAGAGAAAGAGGGAGGGAGGGGCCACCTAGCCAGTGAGCGGGGAGGGAGGGGAGGGGAGGGGAGGGAGGGGCGGCAGGTCCAGAATCGGCCGCGTCTAGACCGTTCCGCTCGCATTCCTTGTGCAGCCCCGGCCGCATCCTTCTTCAATGTTCTCACCTTCATCCTCCTCACTTGCTTGGCACCTCTCCCATCCACCGCCCTCACACTGATCCCCTACTACATACATACAACCCAACCCATGCATGTTTATATCCATACAAGCCATACATATACAGTGTATTGGCGCAGCCGGTGGTTAGCGTTGTATAATGCACGCCCTGTTGCAGGAAAAACAGCCTCGGGACGGTCTTTCATTCGTGTAAACCAGGATCTCAAGCCACATGCCTGGCGTAAGCTAACCACCGGCGATGGAAATACACTGTATGCTAAATCCACACCGTAAATCCCTTTACATATCCTGGGGACGGATCTCTCTGGCCGCCCCCCCGCCGCACGCACCGACGCACGCTCAGGTTCCCGCGGCTTCAGGCCGTCTCCCCCCCTCCTCCGGAGGTAGATCCGGTACTGGACACCCACTGAGGATCGCCTTGGGTGTCCCGAGGGGCATGAGCGGCCGCTATGCGCACTGTTGGCGTTTGTCCGCCGGCCCCGGTGAGCAGAAGAGCATAGATTATGGATGTAGAAGTTAGGTCTGGAAAAGATCGTGACTGGTAACCGAGATCCCCTTTCCCTTCCTTCTCACACCCTTCTATTCATCGTGAACTCATACATGATACTCAAACCGCATATCATTTGTGTGTATGCGTGAGGAGAAATGGACGGCGGGAGTTACTCGGAACAGCCTTCCTTATCAAGCCACGCCACCACTCAAGAATACGAGCGCAAGGAAGAACCAAGAGAAGAGGCGAGATGAAGAAGTGCTAAGACTCGTAAAAAAGAAGCGCGCCCCTTTCCTACTCTCGACTTCTTCTACTATCTCTCCCCCTCTACTTATCATTGACTTTTCTAGTCTCCCGTCCGTTGCATGTTGCTTTTTATAGTTGTTCGTGAAGAATGGAACAGTAAGAGGAAGAGAACGGCTTGACTATCAATCCTTAGACCACCAGGAAAAGAAAAAAGGCAGGATACGAGAGGAGAGAGAGAAAAGCTAAGATTCCACCGCCGGAGAGAAAGGGAAGAGGTCCCTTGAAATATCGCAGTACTTCCTCACACTAAGTACTCTGTATTTCATACCTTCCCTAAATACATATAATATATTTTCATCAGATGATGTACTAGCCATCACCACTCTTCCCCTTCTCTCCAAGCATTTACATCCCTCTCTGCTACGTCCCTCGTCGTAGTCGAATAACATGCCACCGCAGCTGCTTCAATCGTATTCCCCATTACCCTTCGCAGGGCTTGTCCCGCTCCTTCCAGGCGCTCCAAACGTCAAGGACCGACTGGACCTACCCAGGTGAAGAACGGAGCGGAAGCGGAAGCGAAGCGGAACGGTCCGCCACGACGGGTTTGGATGATGTACCTGTAAGGTACCTGAATGTATGTACCTTGCCCAAAATACGACGTAGACATACCTACCGCAATAGGTACAGTATACATGTTGAATACTGTAGGTATGTAGATCAGCAGTACCCAGCACCGCGGCGGCTGCTGCTGCTGCTTCTCCTGCAGTATGACGATGTAAAAGCGCGACACGCGGTCCTGCCTCAATGAGCGATTTTCCCTCTCCCATCTCTCCCTGCAAAGAAACAACAGCATACCATCCCTCCCGCCACACTTACGCCTTACCTCACCTCACCTCACCTCGCCAAGCGCCAGGCTCTCTCTCCCGTCTCTCCATCCGCCCCAGCGTGCAGCACATCCCTCCACACACCACGATGACGTAGCACATATGTACCAAGCAAGATCCCTACCCCCCTCCCCACATCCGCCACCACGATCCAGGAACAAGAACAAGAACAACCAACTCCTAAGCACCAAGCACCAAGCACCACCACCACCGACATCAGGTAAACAGGGCCGCGACGTCATCATGGTACGATCGAGGCGGCTTTTTCTTTTTCAGATGTGATGCGTATGTGGTCGCTTCCCACTCCCGCTTCTCTCTCTCTCCCGCCCCGCTCATGCGGGTGGGTGGGGCGATGGAGTGGAGTGGATTGGAGTGGATTGGAGTGAAGCGGGGGGACGGGGAGGAGGAGAGGGGAGAGGGGGAGGAGGAGAGGGGAGAGGGGGAGAGTTGCCCGGTTTTTGGTGATGGTCGACGGACGGACGGCTTCCTGCCTACTGTACCTTATGGCTTTGGAATATGTTGTCAGTACGTACGTGCACTCCCTGCGACGGGAGTGAGGGGAAGGTAGGCCAGGAACCTCCAGTCCTCGAAGGCTTCCGGGAAGGTGAAGGTGAGTTTGTGCGGGCGACTGGGGATGATAACCCAGGTACTGTACGGCACGGCACCTCACGTGGCATTGTAGGAGCATGATTGGGAAACGGAGCGTTTCAAATGAGAAAGGTGCGCACGATGCAGGTGACAATCAGAGGAGGACCGCCGGGCGGCACTCGACTCGGTACCGAGCAATGCGAAGATCATGAGTGTCCAAAGCGAACGAGGCAAGATCGGTGGATGATCAGAAGGCAGCGCGAAGACAGCAAACACAACATCGGTCACTTGCCATCCATGTCACAGGCAGCACATATATCAAAGTGCAAAGAAAAGACCCCGGAGGGCAGTCAAGCAAGCGAACCATCTCATTCATAACCCCTCTCCACGGAAAGCTCGAAGACAGTTGAAGAGCCAAGAAGAGGTGGAGAAAGCAAAGAAAGGATCCGGGCAACGATTAAGTACATCCCTAAACAAAGCCCATCCCAAGCACAGGGCTTTCCCCCGACTCACATCCATTTCCCAGAGAATGAAACATAAGCCGGATATCTTTCCCTCATAAGTGCAGGACTGAACCTTGAGTATCCTTCCATCCTGCCTTTCCGTACTCCCCTAGATGACTCCCAGCTCCGAACCTTGAAGAAAAGAGGTTTGCACCATGAAAAAGACGAGAACGCATGACGTGACAATGCCATATCCCATTTGACTGGGCGTTGGAAAGGAGGTACACTTGGAGATGGGTGGTTGACGTGGTATGATTTGTTTTCCTCTCTTTTTGTCATGTTGGAACTCCCAATTGCTTCAATAACCATTTTTTGTGATCGTGACCTTTTGTGAATCCCCGGCTATCTTCAACCAATTCACCCAGGAGCGTCAGACGACCAACGCGACATTTACCACTGGCTCTCAACAGGCTTGGGCTGCTCCTCCCAGCCAGCGTTGCCAGTCTCGGCGGGACCAGAGGCAGCAGCCCAGTCACCAGCCGCGTCAGCGTCCCAGCCAGCACCACCAGCAGCAACAGTGCCGGAGGCAGCGGCGAAAGCGCCGGCAGAGGCGTTGGAGACCTCCCACTCGGAAGTGAAGCCAGCCTCGACGGGGCCAGGGCCGACCTCGTCGGCACCGGGGACCTTGGCCTCCTCGACACCGGCGGAGTCCTTGTTCTCCTCGGCTTCGGGGTCGCGGTAGAAGTAAAGGTCAGTCATGACATCCCACTCAGCCTCGCGGGAGGGGAGAGTGCCACGGAGACGGAGGACCTCACGGGCGAGCATCCACCAGACGAGACCGATGGCGTGGCGACCCTTGTTGTTGGTGGGGATGGCAACGTCGACGAACTCGGTGGGGGAGTCGGTGTCGCAGAGAGCGATGACGGGGATGTTCACGTAGGAAGCCTCCTTGATGGCCTGGGCATCGGTGCGGGGGTCGGTGACGATGATCAAGCGGGGCTCCTTGAAGGAACGGGTGATGTAGTTGGTGAAGTTACCGGGGGTGAAACGACCGGCAATGGCGACAGCGCCGGTGTGGGCGGCGAACTTGAGGACGGCACGCTGACCGTAGGGACGGGCAGAGATAACGCAAATGTCGGCCGGGTTGTCAATGGCGACGATGATACGGGCAGCAAGGACGATCTTCTCCCTGAGCGGTTGTCAACATTTTTGCTCGTATAGAATCTCCCAAGAGTAGTTTCGCAATTTCGCAATTCCCTCAGCCGTGAGCGCAAGAGAGGTCGCGTCCGGAGCCGAGAGATTGTACAGCGGCTTCCCAGGGCTACTCACCAGGTCTTGCCAATGTTGATCACATTGATGCCATCGGGGCGGGTCTTCCAGAGGTAGGGCTCCATGTGAACCTGGAGGTTCTTGGAGCCGAGGTGGCACTGGGCAGCGAGGAGCTGCTCGACATCCTGCTGGGTGGGGTTGAAGATGGCGGGGAGGTTGCTGGGAGCCATTTTGACTTGAGAGAGGAGGAGAGACGTCGGTGATCTCTGGGAATTGGCTTGAAGCTGGAGTCGAGGTGCAAAGGTCAGTCGGAATTCCTCGCGCGGGTGTTGAGCCTTGGTGCGATGCGTTTTCGCTTAGCCTGTGCGTCTTGGCGCGGGTGGTGCCGGAGCGCGGCGCATCAGTTGTTCCGCCCGGCCGTTGCCCTTCCCCGGTGAACTTTCGCCTGGGTGGAGAAGGAAGACGCTGTACCAACATCAACGCCAACATCATGCCGCCGCGGATACCGATCCCATCATGCCTGCGTGCACAAGCTGGTATATATCCACACAATACTTGATTTGTGAACTCGTGCTCATCGCTCATCTCCAATAGCCCCCAAGGTCGCTCCCTCCTCTCTCCTCCGAACCTTCACCACCACCCCCGTGAAGGCCGAATCCTCCGAAGCCACCAAGTTACGACGGAAGCATGATCCCTTCCTCAAAGCCCAGGCCGCCGCTCGCAAAGCCGCGAACCTGTCCCGGCAGAAACAGCTGCAAGAGCAGCGAGCCGCATCTCTCGGCGATCCCGTCCGCGGCATCACCACCCCCTTCGTCCAATCCTTCGACACCGTCATGCCTCCCTCCGGCGCGCCCGACCAACCCGCCCTGAACCACTTCCTGACCGCCGACGAGGTGAAATCCGCCGTCGAGCGCTCCGCCCGCATCTCCGCGCCCTCCGACTACGCCCTCGCCTCGCGCGAAACGTCCGGGGACACCTTCGCCATCGGCTCGGAGGAGGAGCGCGTCGAGGCCCACGAGACCGCCGCGACCGCGCTGTCGCGCATCCTCGCGCTCGAGAACGGCAGCTCCAAGGACCGCCTCCGCGTCAACGTGCAGCGCTGCATCGAGACCTTCGGCCGCCACAACACCGACCGGAAGCTGCCCCGCAAGGCCCACGCCGCCCAGGACGCCGACACCAACCCGATGAACGAGCGCGCGATGGCCAAGCGTGCTGGCCCCGACACCGGCAGCAGCGAGGTCCAGATCGCCATCCTGACCGCTAAGATCCGCACCATGGCCAACTTCCTCGAGACCCGCGGCACCCAGGATAAGATGAACAAGCGGAACCTGCGTTTGCTCGTGCATAAGCGACAGAAGCTGCTGAAGTACCTCCGGCGGAAGGAGCGCGGCGGTCCGCGATGGCAGAACCTCATCGAAACCCTCGGTCTGACGGAGGGGACGTGGAAGGGGGAAATCTCTTTGTGATTGGGATTTTTGCATGGAGGGTAGTATGGTATGATCTGACGATCCGGGTGGTTGGTTGGGCATCTGCGGTGCGGCGTTGTAAAAACATATAAGTCTTTGGGTTATGAGTTTCCGAGTCGTTATAAATTCGTTGGTATTTCTTGCTGAACAAGTCACTATCATGCTCTTGCGGTCTGCGTATCACGTAAATCCAGTATTCTTCTATTCTTGCTGCAGCCATCTATATCACACCTCGACCTTTCTAAGCCACGGAAGTCCTCTCCTCTTCACGTCATTTATTATATTACATACCACAGACAAACGCATATGAATACACATATCCCTTTTTACACTTATAGAATGTTCAGAAATGGAAAAGTGTATATAACGGAAAGCGAATGAATCACACAACTTCTCTATCAATCACCTCTTCACGTATCACATGTACCAACTGTCTTCGCTGCCACTCCCTTCTTCCTATATTTTTCGACAGGCAGAAGGTAAAAAAGGGGGAAGTACTAGTAGGACAAACCACCCTCTAGCAGAAAGCCCCTCTTCTAATCGCTTGGAAAAGAACGAGAGACAGACAGAGAGAGGAAGAAACTAGAAAAAGGAATAGTATCTGACTCCCGAGAAGTGAAGCAAGAACGTAAGTAATGTAGCAAGTGAAAAGTAAGTCTAAGAAAGTGAGAACTCCCAGAGGCGGCGCAGATACCTTTCTTGACAGAGAAAGAAACTCGAAGACACAGAAAAAGAAAGATATACAAAAAAAGAAGAAACTGAGAAGAGGTTTTGTATGTACAGCCAACATGACCCTCCCACCCCTCCCTCCTCAGCCTCTGTTTCCTTCTCCATCTATTTTTTCTACCAAAATTCCAATTCAGAAGGAACAGGACTCAAAATCCGTCTCGTCGCCCGGGTATCTACCAACCGTTCATCTACCAACTGCCATTATCTGCCATCATCTGTCCGTATCTATCATTTCCCCCAGCACATCCCGCCCATCCATCCATTCGTTTTTTTTCAGCCACCATGGCCGCCACGGCCTACAGCCCCTCCCTCCTCTGATCTTTTCCTACTCCATCGAAGCCCGACTGACTGACACACGAAGCCAAACAAAGTAAGAAGAAAACAACCCCTTTCCAGCGAGAAAAGAAGACGACGACAAATGGATAAGGCACAGAAAACACAGAACAAAGAGCGGGAAAGAAGATGAAGAAAGAAAAGACCAAGGGGAGGTGGTAAACAACCAAAAGGAAAATGTAGTAGAAAGTATCGCACGTGCGTCCAACGATACATCAACGAAGAAAACATCGCTCTATTCCCTTTTTCACACCGCACCACACCAAAACCAAAAAAGAACGAAGAAAAGAAAAGAAAGGGGGTAAATCAACAAAACAAAAAAAAAAAGAACTTCCAATTCCATCCGCCCACCAACCCCAGGTCACCTCTCCCTCTCCCTCTCCCTCTCCCTCTCCCTCTCCCTCTCCCTCTCCCTCTCCTTCCCCTTCCCACTCCGACTCTTACTCCCAAACCCCGGTACAAAACCCCGAAACCCCCTCCCCTCCTTCTCCCTCTCCCTCTCCTTCTCCCTCTCCCTCTCCCTATCCCTCTCCTTCCCCCTCCCCTTCTCCCCCTCCCCACCACCAAACCGCGGCAACGCCGTCGTATACTCCTCCCCCTCCTCATCCGGGCTCAAAAATCCCCCACCAGCCGCACCAGCAGCAGCGCCAGCAGCGCCAGCACTTCCGAAACTGCCCCCGGCATGGCCGGTACCATTGCCACCAGCGCCACGAGACGAGCCCGCCGACCGCGTCCCCGACGCCGCCCGCGTGGCCGCGTACCCGCCCAGATCCGCCCAAGGGCGGGCGTGCGAGACGGGCGGGGTGGGGTTGAGGGGGTGGTGGGAGGGGGGCAGATCCCCGCCGCCACTGCCGCCGCCGCCGCCGCCGGACGAGGTGGACATGGTGCTGAGCGACGAGGAAGGCACGTGCGGCCATGCGCCGCCGGCGGAACCGGGTGGGGTGGTGTCGTGATGCGGCGGCAGCGGCGGGGTCGCGTCATCGGTGGCGGAGGCGTTGGAGATGGAGGCTCCGCCGGACGCGGTGGAGGGGGCGTATTTGGAGGACCCCGGCGTGGCGGTGGATGTCGGGTCGGCGGCCGAGGTGGGAGAGTGTTGGGAGCTGTCGCGGTCGGATTTGGAGAGGGGGAGCATGAAGTTGATGTCGCGCGCGATGCCGCGACGGCGCATGGCTTTGAAGTTGATGGACAGCGGGGCGTCGTCGTCCGCCTGGCTGGTGCTGGCGGAGGTCTGGGATGCGTTGTGCCGCTGATACTGCTGCTGCCGCTGCATGAAGTCGTATTCGCGTTGGGACAGGGGACCGCGACGCTCACGCTCGGAAAGGACGGAGGCGAGATCCTCATCATCATCGTCGCTGTCGCCGTCATCGCCGTCCCCTGCCGCCGAAGCCGCCTTTCGATCGGCCCACCTGATCTGACTCGACAGTCGCGCCGGGCCTTGGTGCTGATGAATGGTCGACGCCTCCAACTGCTCCACCAACTCCTCCCATTTGATACTCTGAGAGGACGAGGGCCGCTCCGCCCGTTCAGCACGGTTGAGGCAATCCTGCGTCCGTTGATGGAGCTGCACGCACAGGTCATGGAACTTAAGCAAGTCGCCATCGGTCGACATGATGCTGCCGGCCGTACTGCGAGTATTCTCAAGCCAAAGCTCGACCAACGCCGCAAAATTAGCAGCGTGATCAATCAAATACGGTAACGACGGGAAGCCCTCCCGGGAGGTCGGCGGCAATCGCTGTAAGATCGCCAAAGGCGTGCTGTAGGAAGGCGGGATCGGCGCCTGCGAGCCGGCGGACGGCGAAACGGAGCAGAGCGTATCGATGAACGTCTTAAACTCCTGCCGATGTTTCGTCAGGAACGCGTTCATCGGCTCCATCCAATGCTCCTTAGCACCAAACGTAGACATATTCGCCAAACTCTGGATCGTCTTGGCGATCAAGGTCAAAGTCCGGTGCGCCTTTGCTTTCGGATGGTCTGCTGGATGTGAGATGTATATTCCTCGTCGCCCACTGAGAGAGAAAAAAAAGAAAAAAAAAGAAAAAAACACACGTACCTTTGAGCAACCCAAACAACTTCGGGTTGAGGATGGCGGCGCAGAAGAAGCGCAGGAAGATGAAGCCGGACACGCTGCTGTACGTGACGGTGCGGAGGAAGTCGCCGTAGCGATCCTCGGCGCAGGCGCGCACATGGCGGAAGATGACGCGCAGCTCGGTCGGGCAGCGGTGGGCGGACTGGTAGATGGCGGCCCAGACCTCCTCCGTCCACATGATGAGCCGCTTCCAGTTCTTCTCCATCTCGTGGTGGGAGTGGATCCGGGTCGGGTTGACCTCGCACTCCGGGTCCTTGTCCGCGATCTCCCGGATCTTCTCCCCGAGCGTCTCCTCCAGGTACTCCTTGCCCAGCCGCTTCATGTGGAAGTCGAGCGATTTCGTCAGCAGCGTGTTGCCCCGGAACAGCAGGTTGGCCTCGAGCTTGGCCGTGTTGCCCATGTCTCGGACGAACAGTTCGCGATCACTAGAAGAGCCGAATGAGTCGTTTGATTCGCTGGATCCGAGTCGTCTACTGAACCTTAGTCGGCTGGCCGGCGTCTCCTTCAGCGTCCCGTCAATTTCCTCCTCCACCAAAGCCATGATCCACTCCGCCGCTTGGCCGGACACCTGGAAGATGTTGAGCAGGTAGTCGGACAACCGTTTCAGTTCGCTGGATAGCATCTGGGCAATCTGCAAGGTCAGACCGTTGGAAAAGCGATGTAAAAGCTCAGACATGGGCTGGTAGTCCCGCGCCATCAAGATCACACTCTCCTCCATCCGGAGTTTGACCAATACCTCACCCACGCTGTTCCCATACATATTCGTAAGCTGCCACCATCGTTCAACCTCACCGCTCTCGCCGATGTCATCGAGATAAATATCGCACTTGCCGATCGTCTGGTCAAAGTTGATGCCAGCGTACCCACCTCCATCATCCCCTCCGGACGCAAACAGCGCCTGATTCACCTTCTCATTCCGGGCCTGTTGCTCGATAATAGACTGATGTGACGGCCTCTTCTTGAGGACGAGCGAGCACGTCGAGAGCACGGCGGGAAGGTCCATGAACTCGAATTCCTCGCGCCAAAACGGGTTATTGCCGTCGTTCTTGATGATCGTCTTCGCCCTCGTCTCCCCATCCAGCAGCACCTCCACGTAATACCCACCGCCCTGGGTCGTCGGGTTGAGTCCAGATACCGGCCGCCGGCTTCCTTCCGTCTCGTTGAATTTAGGACTCATCGGCGGCAGCATCCTCGCCTCGATCACGCGCACCTGCAGCAGCCGCTCCATGCGAAACATGTCCTGCGAGGCGGCCGCGAACGTCTGCGAGGAGCTCAGATCCTCCGCCACCGTCGGCTGCTTCGGCCCGTAGAGCTGGGGGATGGTGAAGGCGCGCAGGAGCACGATCCAGACCTCGTACTGCACGCGCGACTCCAGCGAGAGGAAGATGGGCCGGAGCAGCGACACCGACGACGACGCCGCCGTGTACTGCGGGTAGATGGCGATGCAGAAGTCGTTGTCCAGCACGGACGGGTCCAGCCGCTGCACCGCGCACCGCGACAGCTGCGACAGCTGCACCACCGACACCAGGCTGACGTCCTCCGAGTACAGCTTCAGCTCGCCGTTCTCCCGCAACGTGCACGACACCCGCCGCCACCGCCGCGACCCGTAGGTCTGGATGCGGTACACCGGCGGTCGCGCGGTGGATTTGACGCCGGCGCCGGTATACGACACGTGGTTGTCCCAGTAGATCATCTTGCCCACCTTGATTATCGGAGCTTCCTTCAACAGGGACACTTCGGAATGTCTTCGGATGTCCGCAAGGCGCCGTTCCGTGACGATTGACGTTTGTGGCTTCGCCATCTTGTTCTGAATCCCTTTCGGTGCGATCGGCTGCCAACAAAGCAGGGCAGCAAACCACGAGTCATACTCCTCCTGAGTCGGCGGGCGCAGATGCACACCCAGCCGGACGTTGGCCGACATGACATCGATATACGCCGTGTACGATTCCGCATCGAACGCGCTCCTCACTCTGCAGCCACGCAAGTCCGGCACCAGCGTCTTGTGGTATGAATTATCACTCTTCGGCTCGTAGACCAAACTGCCCGTCTCCTCGTTGATGTGACAATACGACAAAGCCCACGCATGTCCCTCGCCACGCCGAAAGGCCAGCATCCCCTGCATCTTCCCGCACGTCGACCGCATGAGATGAAGGACCTTGCGAGCATCCGACGACGGCACGGGCGACACCCACGAGTCCGGCTGGGACGTCGTCGGGCTCGCGTGCGAGGTCGGCGACGACGCTCGCGACGGCTGTTCTCGCTGCTGCTTGCCGCCTTTGCCGGAGTGCGAGGCGGAGACGCGGAGCGGAAGAGGCGGCGGGGGGACGGACGTGAGCGCTTCGTCGACGGCTTGATAAGCCGGTGAGCCTGTGGAACGCGCCGGGCCGAGGCGATGGCGGGCCATCATGTAAAGTGTACCTGGGGAGCGGTCGCGCAACGTTCGCTCCTCCATCGTGCGTGTCCGCGGCCGCGACGCGGGATCCCTCTGACTTCTGACCGAGTATCCGCTCTCGCCTGACGCTGACCGGGCCACCAACGAGCTGGCCGACACCTTGTTCCTCGCGGCGAGATGGGGGGACGCGGGTGCGGAGGTGACGGTCGCCGTCTCCGGGGGCACCTCCTCGGACGGATGCTCGGGCGTGACCGCTCGTACGGTCGAGCTCTGCTGCGCGGCCTCGTCGCGGCCGCCATCCTCGGGCAGAGGCGGCTCCTGCTTGGCGGACCCTTTCCTCCGCCGGGAAGGGGTGGCGTCCATGTCGAGACGGTTGGACCTGGGATCCTAGTAAAGATATGTCTTAGATTGTTTCAGACCGGCTGGCCGTCGTGGCTATCCGCAACGGTCGAAGACACCAACCGCGAGGACCTTTTTTCCCGCGCCGAAACTTTTCTGAGCCCCAACGAAACGAACAGCTGAGGGGGACGGGGAGTATCAAGATTGTTCAATGGTCGTCGGCATCAGGGCCAGACCGCCCGGTCCGAACTGCTGCTGCGTTGCGATGAAAGCCGGCGGGAGAGTTGTTTGAAGAAAGGCCGGGGTGTTCGAAGGGGGAGGGAGGGCGGGAGCGGGAGCAGGAGGATCGCGAGGCGGATTGAAGAGTAGCAGGAGGAGGGCGGCAGGGTGACGGTGACAGTGACGGTGAACGGTGAACAGTGACAGCGACTCTCCTAGGGCGAGGACAAGGTGGTGGTTTCCAGGACTCCCTCGCTTCCTCGGCCCATGTTCTTGGGTGTTTCGAAAGCAGTGGCAGGGACGTCGCCGCGGAGCGTGCCCGGGGAGGGGGGATCGCGCGCGCGGTGGTGGTGGTGGTGGTGGTGGTGGTGTGCGGAGAAGACGACGGGAGGGAGGGAGGGAGGGAGGGAGGGGTTCCTGTTTGAGAACCGAGTCGAGCCTTCCACTTCTCTCCCACTGCCGTTCCGTTCGGGTGGAATTGGTTTGGGGATTTGTTCACACAAAGGGGGGTGAGGAGGGGGGGACCACACGGGGGGAGGGGAATTGAGGTCGGTTTAGGGGGAATTGGGAACGGAAAGGGTCTTTTGGTTCCGCGGGAGTAAGCGGGTCCTGAGGTTGACAAGGTCGGGTGGTGGGAAGGTCACAATTGGAAACTTTGAACCCCCCTTGCCTGTGCCCTTGAACAAACAATTGGAAAAGGCACCACCACCACCACGAAGAACGTTGGGACGGGGCAAGCAGGCACAAAGAGTGGAGTACCTACCTAAGCAGCACCGAAAGACAGGCCTGGCGTCCGCGCCATGGATCCTCCTACAAAAATTAGGGAAGGAACAAAAAAACCCACATTCATTGTTTCCGAACGGCAACGGGCAATAACCGGGACCTGTCAGATCTTAAATAACTAGGTGCTTAACCATCATCCAACCAATCCACATGGTTTTGTTCTATTTCCCATTCTTCCTATTGACCTACCTACCTATAAACAAACGTGATAGCGCGCAGCAGCAACGTGTGCTGCCCACCTTCCATCATCCTTCTGGAAGCCTGACAGACGGGACAGGACTGGACTGGACTGGATTCCCGATGCGCGCGCGCGTGCGTGATCGATCTCGCTCTCTCCCTTGACGAATGATGGCACGTCAATTCCTTATTCGGTACCCACTCGCCACGTAAGGCATATATATGGAAGCAGGAAGCGATCCGTTCCGCCGAGGATATACGGATACAGCGCATTCATCGGAGCTTCCCGTCTCAAGAGATGCGGTATATGATCTGATAATGAATATACCTACCCAGAATAAAGGACAATATTAGGCCTATCTCAAGTGAACTCGTAAAAGTCAACGTCAGGCCCGTCTCAAGTGTACTCGTGAACTCGTCGCTCGACCAACCGCATATAACCTCAACGCATTCGCTCACGAGCCGTAGCGAGTAGCAAGCAGCAGTACATATCAACACACCAGTAGACCAATCGCAGTAGCAGTAGCAGTAGCAGTATCAAATAAGATATACGTAAATAACATAATAAAAAGTAAACCCCCTCATATTTCGCTCGCCCGCCTACGTAAAAAAAAGGAACTCAATCCCATCAAAGCTGCAGAAAACGTGAAAAAGTGAAAAGAAATAAAAGATAAAAAAGGATATCCATTGTCTTCCCCCTTTCCCCCCGTCCAGCCCTCCTGTTCAGTTATCGCGCGCGCCTTCCGCTTGTTCATTTGATTTGCTCGGTTCGGAATTGGAGAGGAAGGAAAGATAAAAAGACGAAAATAGGGGAAAGAAAGGAAAGAAAAAAAGCCCCAACGGACACCTTCCAACTCGTAAATGTGGGTAGTGTGTGGAGGGCGTGAACAGGTGGGAGGCGAGCACGACGCCAAAATAGAACCAGCCCGGAGGTCACCGAGAGAAGAAGGAGGAGAAGTGAGGCGAAGAAGGAGAAGAAAAGAGGAGAACGAGATAAACGCATAACCAATATCGGGGCTCACTGAAGTCGTATGAAAAAGAAAAGGAAAAAAAGGACGGTGGAAAGCCGAACCAAGGGCATAAGCCATGAAAGAAAAGGGAGGGCATGCCCGTGCCTACGTGTGCCCAAGCAGGCAGCAATCACCTAAACGGCGGTCGATCCGCAGGCGTATCTTCAAAACTAACCGCGCTCAAAGGCTGACTCCTCGCACCGCTCAGATCCCCACTGCCCGTCTTGCGGAGCGCCTGACGCATCGTCTCGACGTGGAGATCTCCGCCACCCAAAGGCGGACTGTGAGTGCCTTGCGCGGCCACCGGGCTGCCGGGCGTCCGGGCGTACTTGGGGGATACGGCGTCGAAGCCTTTCAGCGAGGTCGCCTGGCTCGTGGGCGGGGACGTGCTCATGCCGTGGGACGAGGCGGGTGAGCGCACGGGAGAGGGGGAGCGGTTGTTTGCGGAGGACATGCTGAGCAAGTGCATGGCTTCTCGGTTGGTCTCCGCGTGCTCGGCCTGCACCACGTCGGCGAAGGAGATGAAGCTGAGACGGCGGATGTCTGCGGCGTCCAGGGAACCGTAGTTGGAAGCGGAATCGTCGGCGTCGGGCTGGTGAGCGCTGATGTCGTCCGCCGAAGCCGAGGGAGCTGAAGGCACCGACGGAGAGACCATGGAGCCCTCCATGCTCCCGCTCACGGCGACAACAGCGGGCTGATGAGCGGCGTGCATGACGATCTCCACCTCATCCGGATTCAGATGGTCGTCCGTGATTGCGATTGACGAGGCCTCAAGGACAGGCGGGATGTGGTCTTCGGTCTGGATATGTGACGGTATCGCCGGCGAAACCTCACCAGGCAAGAGACTTTCCTGGACATTGCGCTCGAATATCTGGGAGGATGCGGGGGAGTGTAGACCGGGAGAGGAGGACCGGTAACGGCGGCTAGGCGAGGGCATGGCAGGATAGATCCGCGGGCTTCTCTGCGGCGACGCTGCTTGCGGTTTGCGTTCGAGAGCAGAGGGTTGCAATGGGGACACAGGCCTCGCTGTCGTGGAAGGAGCGGAAGTGGCAGACGCTTTCGGTGCTGGAGGCGGTGGCATGTCCTTGTTGTTGTTGGTGTCTGCGGACTTGTCGTCCTTCTTCTTACCGAAGCCGAACAACCGGCGCTTGCTCTTGAGGCCGTTGACTTGCTTCTCGCCTTCTCGCACCCGAGGCTGTTCTCCCTGACGGTCGTCGAGCAGAGGGACGGAGGAATCGCGCGGGTTGGCGGCGTCCGTTTGCGCGACCTTGCCGCGTGTATCCAGAGTGGCACTCATTTGAGCGCTCCTACGAGTGAGATGAGGGCCAGAGCGGCTATGACAGGCTACGTCGCAAGGAAGATTAAGAGGCGGGAGGTTGTCGTGCTTGTTGCGTGGATGCGACGTTTCAGGTAAGAAAGTCAGGCTGGGCGCGCGGGGAGGTGAGATTGAGGATCACGGCGAAGGCGAATGGATCAAGGCGATGGAGGGTTGTGGAAGGTTGGTGGTCGATGGCAGTCTGCGTACAGGACGTCGAGGATGAGCGGGGTGGTGGGTGTGACGGTGGTGGTGGTTGCGGAGGGATGGATGGATGGAAGTTGGTGGGAGGAAGTGCAGTGGTTAGAGTTGGTGGTGATGAGTGTGGGTGTTGCATACCTCTGGGCATCTCTGGGCATCAGGGCATCAGGGCATCAGGGCATCCATCTGGGCATCAGGGCCGGGGGAGTTTTGGGATCCAGTCTGGGCTGGTCATGGGGACTGGCTAGCCTGGTGGCCTGGCGGCTGAGCGGCTGGGAATATGACGCGCCGGCGGGAATCATCAATCATCAGCTGTTGGACGGCGTGGACGGCCTTGCCCGTTCTCCATCAGTCAGGGGGCCTGAGGCTTGCCTTGCCTTGCCTTACGGAGCTGCCGGACTCCCTTGGCTTGCCGTGGGCTGCCGTGTCTGCCTTGGCTGCCTCGAACTGCCCAACCTGCAGCGATGGACCTTGCCCGTAACGGGTAGGAGTAGGACGATGAGAGCGGTAGGATTTCAGTGAATGAATGACATGCAGTAGTATCTCCTCCCACTGATTGAACAAGGAACGCCCGTCGACGCTGCACGCATAATGGCTCATCCCTCAAACTGCTGTTCACTTTTTCACCTCTCCCTTTGTTCGTTCCTCGATATTCACTCTTGTCTTTCCTCCGTTTGCAGCAACCGTACTGGCGACGTGAGTGCCATGATTCAGAATTTTTTCGCATCCTGATTCCGTCACGGTAGGCATGCCTGTCATCTTCTTAAAACATACTTCGAAGGCCTTTTGGCTCAGGATTGCAATAGATCATGTTCATATTAAGTCCGGTCATTATTTCATGATAAAATCATTCACTTTCCCCAGACATCCGCCGACGGTAAAAGCTCATTCGAGCAGAGGAGCATTCTTCATGCCCGCTAGTTAAGAAGAAAGAAGAAAAAAGAACATCTAAAATGAATCCATCCGACCATCGTCACCCTGGAGCCTCAGACGTTCACCACGAACATCGCTTGATGTGAACCTCGAACTACCTCTCGTCGCGCGTGGGCATCTCCCAAGAGCCAGACAAAAGCACTCATCCATCCTCACAGAAAGCTCCGCCTCTTACTAAACTTGCTATACATCCTCACAATCGGGGAATCACGGTTCACCAACGTCGCCGCATCCGGGCTGCGCGCGCAGCTCTGCCACGTCGGCAACCGACTCTCCCCCGCATCATACCGCGACAGCACCGGGCTCGCCATCGCCGACGCAGGTCCATCGTACGCCGTGCTCCCGCTCATGGGGACGCTCTCAGCCGCCTCGCTACGTCCCGTGCTCCAACCACGACGACGACGAGGACGACCGTGCCACATCCGACGCCAGCCGGCCCACCACCCATCCCCCGGGCTCGGCTCCACACGCGCGCCGCCATCCTGCTCCTTCTCCTCCCGGCTCGCCTCATCCACCACCACCCCGCGGTCCGCCTTGTCCGCGACGAAGAAGTGCTCGCCGATCATGGCGACGCCGAAGGGCACGCCCCACTGAGGGCCCGTGGGGCCGGCGCCGCAGCTGCCCGCCAGCGCCCGGCTCGGCGGGCTGTTGACCGCCAGGCTGAACAGGTTGGGCGGCTCGGAGAAGTCGGTGACGAGCCCGCCCTGGACGAGCAGGTAGATCAGCACGAAGAGGTTGATGACGAAGGCGAGGAAGAGGATGGGGAAGAAGGCCTTGTTGGCCTCGTTCGACGGGCCGGAGGAGTAGGACAGCGTGCGCAGGCTCGCGTTGAAGTACTGCTGCTGCGGCTCGTCGAGGATGGTCGTCGTGTAGTTCCAGAACGTCACGAATGGGGTGTTCTCGGTGGATTGGAGGAGCGTGCAGCCGGAGAGCACGGCGAGGGCCTCTGCGACGGATGGGAGTGCTGGGTTCAGTTTCGCTTCCTCGTAATCCCCGCTCAGAATATACTGAGTGAGCAGGCGGGCATTGCTGGCATTGTTATCGTTGATCCCGGCGTGAAGGGAAAGGCTGTTGCCCCATTCAGAGGCGACATTGAACCAATCATCACTGACCGCCGCCGCGCCGGAAGTCGCGTCGGGCAAGCTGTTGTTGTAGCTCAAGCTATCGCCCGGGACCTCGCAGATGGCTTCCATGCTGCTGCCATTAGCGGTCGCATTGTAGCGCGTCGAGCAAAAAGGCGTGAGGCTGGCTTTGAGCGCGCAGAGGACGTATATGTCTCGCAAGGCGCCCCCGCCCCTCCCGAGCAGGTAGATCGACGATCTGCCATACGCCCAGGCCGTGTGGTTCAGTATCGTATTGTACTCGTGTGGCAGCTTCGCGAACGTCGGAGGACGCTGCGCAGGAGCGTCAGAAGACACGTTCCAGCCGAACAGACTGTCGACGACGGTCCGGTTGTTGTGAGACTGGGCGTAGGTGGTTTCCCATGTGAGATTCACCGGCGTGACGGCGTTCGGCCACATCTCGTACACCAACGGTGCAAGTTCTTCTGCTTCCATGTTCGCGCACATGACGTTGACGACTGGGCTCGGCACCGAGGCGTGGAGGCTGTACTGTCCTTGCCCGTCCAGATCTTCCGGCTGCATGATGTGGTTGTCCGGGTGCCGGGCCGCCTGGTATATCCCCGCGTGGGGCATGGCGAGGCTGACGTTGTTGATGATGCGTTTGTAGAGTTGCGAGACCTGGTTCGTGTCCACCGTCTCCACCCACGAAGCGTTGATCAGCGTATCCTCATGGAATATACCAAAGCCGGGAGGTCGCTGCTTCTGATCGGTCGTTCCTACGCCGGATCCTGCTAGCTCTTCCCAGTAACTGAGGTAGCGTTGGTAGTTGTGGTAGCCCTGCGCAGCATGCTCGATCTGCAAACATGTGGTGCCGCTATATGCGTCCATTGATGCGGTGATTGGCGTCGAACATTGCTGTGCAAGGTAGGTTGGGTTCGCCCAGGAGGAATACACGTCTCCTACCATGAGGGCCGCCTGATAATCCCCGTATCTCAAATGTGGTTGCACTGGCAGCAGTCTGCGGTCAGCGAGCGCCGGCTATCCGACGAGAATCAATTCACCTACCCAATGCACTTGCGGCAGCGGTATAGAACATGCTCACAGCCACAGCCAACAAGCTCAACCCGCCCAGAATCGTACGCCCTGCATATCGCAACCCGGCTGCATGGGTCATCAACGTTCCAGGCTGCATGATCCAGTTCCTCATGCTCAGCTCCGCGATGCTGACGCCGCCGTTCTTATTCATGGCTCTGCGACTCAACGCTTGGCCCAGGAACGCCACCACGGAGGTGACAAACGAGAGTTCGATCAGTTTGGCCATAACCGAGGTGAGTAGGATGGCATTGGAAGGGCTGATTGCGCCAGAGAATGATCCAACATGTCGGCCATAGCGGGGCGCAATGAGCGCCAGAACGAGGAAGATGAGAGAGAAGACCGTTGAAAATATAGAACAGACCAGAATCGTGATGGCAAGGTAATTCTGTCGGGCCTTGAAGAAATGGCGGTTGGTAGGGCATGCGGTCTGTGGGACGAAGGACTGATCTGTAGAAGCCCCTTCCGTGAGCAGAAGTCTCAATATACAAAACAGAATCGTGAGCGTGGGGCCTGCACTTACCGTCATAAGCTGATCGAATTGATCTGACAGAAGGATTTGGGCCCTCTTTCGTCAGCACTTCCGTCTGGGAACAGTGATGATAGGGCTGATCGAGGTCGCTATGAACACTCGATACTGAACACGGTGAATTCTCATAGCTGTTCGGTCCGCCTTGAGCATCGAATCCGGCCGAAGCTGGACTGGGGATCTGCGAATAAAGCGGAAACTGCGTCGGCGCGTTTGCGGAGGATGCCACGAAACTGTTACTGGCCGTTTCTCGACGAGAGCCACCTTCGCTCTCCAGAGGCACCCGGAAAGCGGACTGCGTAGAAGCGCGCCGGCTGATGGAGCTTAAAGAAGGGCGGCTCCGTCCAATTCCCAGGCCATGAGGTTCTGCTCGTTCGGAAGAAAAGGTGTCGGCGACTTCACCATGATCGATCGCTTCGTCGTTGCAGGTTGGCTGGGCGCCGATTTGCATATAGCCCTGACCTTGGTAGGCTGTGGCCGTTTCCAGGCCGGACGTCGAAAGAAGCTTCTCCCCCTCGTTGCCAGTGGTGTCGCACATGTATGAAGAGGACGTCAGCGGCGGAGAGGTGGGAGGCATCGTATACTGGAAGCGAGTGAAGCTGATGGATTGGGTTGTCAAGGGCTAAGCGCTGAGGAAGTTCAACGTCTGCGCCGTACGCTAGCACACGTCTCCAGGTCAGACGTTCGCCGACCACAGACAATGCCGCGTGACAATGTGGGCTAATGATTAGACCGGTCAAAAGTATATCAATCTGAGATTGAGAGCAGATTAGGGCAGTTCAAAAGTCTTTGCGCTCAGGTGGAAAAGCGAAATCCAGTACAATTTACCGGCTTGAAAAAGTGGCCTAGAATGAAGGTGAAAAGCATGGATAACAGATACAATAAATACCCCCTCTATATTTAGCCTCTGCTTATGGGGGCCAAGAGGAAGGATTGTGGCTGAAGATACGCCAGTTCAGCTTGTACAGTGCCACCAACACCACCAAGGTGCCTCGGTGATGCAACGAATGGGGGGAAGTTTAATGTTTCACAAGACACCAAAGTAGGAAGGACCCAGAACTTAAAGGCAAACGATAGAAAACAAGATAAAGGTCTATTGAATCTACCTACTGCAGCAGATTATCATCCAGGCCATTGCTAATCCCATGATCTCCTTGCTGGCGGCGAGCACAGAGATATCTGCGACCTGCACTTCGCAGCTTCACTGTGATCTCGCCCCCCGCGCGAGTTGCGGGAAAAGCCTCGAATCCAATCTCTGTACGACCCTCCTTTTATGTAATCGATGCGCTGGTGCCCCGAGGAAGAGGTCAATTTATCACACAAGTAGCAAACTAGGGCTGCCGGTATTCCCTCGTAAGACTCGTAAGAAAAAAGAGAGGATAATGATGGAAGCAGGAACTAGAACAAAGAACGCCACCCATATCCCTAGGCGCAAAATTTTGGCGGGATCTTCCTACCTGAAAACTTCAGGAAAGATGTCAAATCCACAGAGACCATGAATCGAGCATCGGAAGACCCAATATTGGCTGACGCAAAGCAGGCCAACAGGGGGAAGAGGAATTTCGGTCCAGGATTACGCGAAGCCGAAGTACTCGCTACCAGCTGTCATGGCCGTGTAGAGCTGCTGCCGCAGAATTTCGTAGCTATCATATTCGGGTAGGTCAAGCTGGTTAAAGCAAGTGTGCGAACTCGGCAATCTGTCCTTACTGCCGTAATCTCTGTGGATGTTGAACCGGCTGAACCCGTTCATGCCTTCGAGCTCTTTGAATCCATTCAGAGGGACTTTGCTGGTTCCCGTCACGAACTGCAAAAGCTTGGCTCGCTCCTCCTTGTCAAAGGATCGCACTGCTCGCCAGAACCATTGGATCTGCGGGGAAGCTGCGGTGTAATTGTGATACTCGGTATTGTTCTTCCAGTCATCAACATCGATATCAGGGAGACCAGAAATGAGGAGCTCGAGTTCTTGCTCGTTGAAGATGGAGACAAGTTCCGCAGGAACAATTTCATGGAATCCCTTGAGGAAATGTTCAAGTTGCTCGTGCACGGATCCCGTGAGCTTGTACTCGACAACCAGGCGGACGTACTCATGTTTATTCTCCTCCGTCACAGGGATGTTGCGTCCATTTTCGATCAGATCCACTATCTGTATCTCACCAAAGGCCTCATTTTCCACAGAAAAGGTCTCGGTGATGATGTCAGTGATATCGTTCTCGAGCATCCAGAGGAGAGATTTGTAGTAATCCAGATCGAGAGTCTCCATGTCCTTGATGCTGACAGGCTTGCCAAGTATGCGCTTGTAGACAGCCCTGCTGAAGTGGCAGTCCAGGACACGGCCTTCGTAGAGGGCCTTTCCTATGATACGTCCGATAAACTTGAAGAACAAAAGGTGCTCTTGATTGACAGCGCTGAGCTTGTTGGGGTGGAAGGTCGTGCGATCAGAGGCAACAGGCACAAACAATGCATAGTCGGGATTGAACATTTGACGAGAAAGCACTTGGAACCATTCACGAGTGACACCACCCGCATCGACGCCCTCCTCGCCATGGAAGCGGATAGAGAGCTTGCCATATTTCATCTCGTCGCCGCTCTTGAAGTAAAGCGACTTGAATGAATCAAGGAAGACTTGGTCCCGGCGAACAGAAAGCTGCAGCGGCGGATGGGCGTGTCGCGTTTCAGATCCACGGCTATGTAGCCTCCTACTGAAGTAATTCCGCTTGTTGTCAAACTCCAGTACCTTGGAATTCTTGACAAGTAGGGAAAAGGAGCCGCTCATTAACTTAGGGTTGTGGCGGACCAATTCATTGAGTACTTTGCGGTGGTCTTCCGTAAACCTAAAGAAGAGGTTCTCCATACGGGACTCGGGTGGCGGACTAGACAATGCAAATTCCTTTTGCGTAGCCTTCGACAACGGTACATCCTTGAGGGTCGTGTTTTTGCAAACAACCATCAGAACCTCGATAAGCGGCAGAAGAATGGTTGCGACATTAAACATGTTACCCCTTTGACGGATGGCTGTCAGGCAGTCGCTGAGCCTGATCCAGAGAAGACCAAAGGTGGAATTCTCATAGAGCGTCGTAAGAATGTCTTCTTTCTGCGCCGGTGCCAGACCTTCTAGAGCTGTGCTAGAGGGCTTATCCGCGGATTCAGAACGCTTGGGGTCAAATAGATAGTCGAGAGCGGTAAGAACACGCAGGAGTTTTGTTTGATCGGAACTGGCAGGCGAAAACTTGGAGAGAGCCATTCCCTGTACGTCGGTGCCTGACTTGGCCTTGGAGATCTGTTCGTTCAGGTCTTGGAGATCTTGCAGTATAAGCTGCCCAAGTGCTTCTGCTTCCTTGACAAGTTCTTTACCGAATATTTCTTTGGCGCCTGGAATTGCCGACAAGTTGTTGATTACGGTCAAAGTATCTCTGAACGTCTTGCTGCTACATTCGCGAGCTGCAAGGATGTGGACCACAAGTCGTAAATTGTAATCAGGCACTTCTGGAGGGACCAGGTTGCGAGACTTAGTAGGCTTTGCGTTCGCGGCCGATTCTTGCTTAGCGTCGTCCGTGTTCTCATCCGCAGCGGCAGCAGAAGATTGCTCGGCAGCAACTTCAGGGGCGGCTGGTGCATCAACATCGGCAGGCTCCGTTTCTGTGCTATTGTCCGGTCTAGCGGGCGCCGGAGCTGCGTCGCTGGACTCCTCTTCAACCGCCTTTTCCCTGTCTTTTCTTAACAATGCATTCAGCGGGCTGGTGATCTTCTCGAGTAAGGCAGCAAGAAGCTCCATGACGGATGAGCTCTCAATAATGAGCTTGCGGTTGAGCAGACTCATAAGGGCATTCAGAGGGAATCGGCTAGCTTTCGTCTCCTTGCCTTTGCCCTTGCGTGTAGCGCGGGATTTGAAGCCAACCGAGGTTTCATGCTCGGAGAGGAAGAAAGATGCCATATGCGGATTTGAAGAAGTGAGGTATAAAAGCGTGGAAAGACATTGCTGCACAACCATGAGAGGTGACATGTCTAAACTGTTGGGAAATTGTCCAGTCAGAGTCCTCTTAGGCGTTTGGGGAGGCTTTTGTGGTGCTGGTTGCTTCGCGCGAAGAGATAGCTGAGCAAAGCTTCGTTCGATGGCGTTGACATCCGCACTGCCATCCTGGAGTATTGAGAGCAGAATGGATATGACCTCTGCGCGATTCTGACGATTTTCACAGATGTCTTTCAGGACACCCAGCAGGCTTGTTCGGGCGCTGCCTTGTTGTGGGACGAACATCAAACGTAAAAGAGTTGCCACGCCTGCTTTATCCAGCATTTGAACAGCGGCCCTGTTCTGCTTCGGCTTTTTGCTCGCTTGTTCATCGAGCTGATCTTGCGTGCCAGGGCGCGCAGCTCGACCAACACGAGGAAGATAATCATTCAGCTGGTTCAAACGACGATCGCCTGCAAGTGCTCTTGCCTCGACTGCAATTTCCGGGGGAAGTTGCGCAAGCATATCATCATCCTGTTCCATGAGGACGGCTTGACGAAGGGCAGGATCAAGGGATGCGAGAAAGCTTGCTGGATCCATATCTTCGGCTCTGGCGGTAGCATCATTGTTTTCTGTAGCAGCACGGCGCCGTTGTTCGCTACGTTCGCGACGGCGGCGCTCAGTAGCTTCCTGTGCAAGAAGCTCTTCTCGTAGATCAGGGGGTAGAGCGTCTAGGAATTCACGACTGATGTCGGTAGGTTCGTCTCCGGACTGAGCCGCCTGTGCGGCTTGGGAGCGTTGTTGTTGCACCTGTTGCATCAGGACTTCCTCGCGGAATTCTTCTGGAATTTCCTGAAGGTAATCCAGGTCCACACCCAAGCCGGTCAGATCGAATTCGCGGCCACGTATAACAGTTGTGATACGCTGAGTCGATTCGGCTGTTCCGGCGCTGGTCGCACTGGACTGCTGGGTAGGCTGAACACCTTCCATCGGTTGGTCTCCAGTAGTAACTTCGGGGGCGTTAGCTGTCGCAAGACCTTGCTGGGATTCAGCCTGTTCACGATCACGAGCAGCAGCCTCTTCAGCCTCCCTAGCTTCACGCTCTTCATGCTCTTTCTTTTCATTGGCTTCGCGCTCCTCTCGCTCCTTTCGTTCGCGTTCTTTGCGCTCTTCTTCTTCCTTACGGCGTGCGATTTCTTCCTCTTGCTCCTTCTTGGCCCGAGCCTTGGCAGCCTCGATTGCGGGGGGCACCATGATCTTGAAGAGAGAGTTAATGACTCGCTGGGCCTTCTCAAGAGCATGCGCGCCATAAAGGAGTCGAGCCTCTTCTTGCCACCGGAAAGGAGTATTCTGTACTACAAACGAGCCAATCGCGGCCAGGTCGTTCGAGGGACGAGATGCGAGCGCGTCACTACGGCGGAACTGCCGGAGATCGGCCATATGTACTGCGCCTCCAGGTACACCCGGGCCAAACGAGAAATGCAATGCTCCGCCCTGATGAAGCGCTGGAGAATGGCCCATTACATTCAGAATATTGCTGATGAAGGAGACGGGACCGTTGCCGCCGAACAGGCGGCCAGGCTGCATTGTGTCCATTGGCCCCGCCAGCTCACCACCCATGGCTCCACGGGCGCGACCAGGTGCAGCAGAGCTAGCCGAGCGACCGGGATGTTGCAGAAGCGGGTTGATGCCATCATCTTGTGTGCGGTTGCCACCTGCTGGACGATGTGAGCGATAAGAGGCCGCTTTTTGAGGGTGGTCAGTGGTTAAAGAGGTTGGGAAAGGAAAATAGAAATTGACTTACCAAGAATGCGATCACCGCCAGTAGGAAACATCCAAGAGCTCATTCCGCGGTGGTGATGGTGGTGGTGGCCACGGTGTGTGCCGATAATTGTTGGTCGGTCGATCTCCCAGCCCCAACCCCCACCCATGCCTTCGTCATCATCCTCGAGACCGGGTTGGAAAAGATCATAGTGAAGCTCCTCATCAGCGTAGTCTTCTTCATCATCTTCTTCTAAGAGAGAGCATTAGCACAGGGTCAAGCAATTTCCGTTCTTAGCTGCTTACCATCGTCCGGCATATCGTCCTCATCCACATATTCATCTTGGTCGGGATCCAGATGGGCATCAGCATCCTCAAGATGGCCGAGCAATTCTCGAGGTCCTTGGCCTTCGAGTACTCGCACTAGATTGTCGAACGCTCCCTCTGGGCGGCCATCGTCATGATCATGATCCTCCTCAATGATATATTCTTCATCCTCATTTCCCTCGCTAGCCCACTCTTCATCCTCAGCCCCCATAAGGCTCCCCCCTTCTTCATCAGCTTCCATTTCATCCATGATGTCCTCGATATCTTCGTCATCGCCTTCATCATCCTCATCGTCTTCGTCGTCTTCATCCTCATCCATGTCGTCCGAGTCGTCCGGGTCGTCGGTCAAGCCGTGCTGATCTTCATCGACAATGACTTCAACGTCCATTCCGACATCGCCAGGCAGACCTTCAATTGGGCCCATGTCTTCTTCGACATCGCTCACAACGTCTTCGTCAGCGTGCTCATCGAGCTCCATGTCTTCTTCATCATAATCCATATCGTCGCCATATTCATCCCCATATATGCCGTCCTCGTCTTCCTCATCGTCGTCCTCATCGTCAGACTCGTCCTCACGAGGCGGCTCAAACATTGCTAAAGTCGAATTGCGGAACAGGTCCGGAGTCTCCTCACGATCTTCTTCAATATCGGAACCAGAGCTTGCCGTAGAGATTTGGTCGTCCTCGGTTTGACCGGGCGGGACGGGAATTTCAGACTGTGCTGAGAGCTTCAACGCAGATTGGGTCAGAGTTCGAAGAGGACGCAGGATATACTTAACGGCGCGCTTGGCATTGGGGAAGTTGAGGTCAATATCCGCAATTGAGCTCGTCAAAGTTGAAATGAAGTTCTTCTCATACATGATCTTCGCGATCTGTTCCTGTGATAGCATCAGACTGGTCATGGCGGCTTGATTATTGCTCGAAGATGCTTTGCCTGCAAGGATCCTCTGGAACAACTCTGCCAGGTTAAGAAGACGAGAATATTTGAGATCAAGCGGATCAGCCGATGACATAGCATCTTTGTAAGCCTTCAGCCCATGCTCGAGGACGAAACGTCGGATATAAAGAAGGTCAGAGTCTTCCTCCTGTTCACGGGCTTCCCGATTCTTCGGAATATGGTGCTCTCCAGTCTTTGCACAAAGAGCAACAACCACCGACATCGCCCAGTTCGAGATTTGAGCCTTCTTCTTATAAGCAAGGTCATCGGAGTGTGCAAGCGTGCCGATCGGAACGAGAGCATTCAACAGATAGTTAAGAACACCGGAACGAGGCTTTGATGGTGTCATGGCGCGCGGGTCCGCCTTCCGCGAGAAGTTGATGAATTCGATCTTGGTTCGATTATAGGATTGGAGAAGTTCAGCGAGACACTGGAGCAGGAAGCAACGATAGACAAATATCGGATGCTGTTCTGACTTGAACTCGACCTTTTCCGGCTTTCGTACCTCGGAGGGATTTCCAGATTCTGTTGAGGGTGCTGGAGTGCTTTCATCGCCATTGGCCATATCAGCGTCCACCGCAGGCGTAGGCTCTTTCTCCTTTTCAACAGCTGTCGGCACAGGTTTGTCCTCGACATCTTTGTATGTCAGTAGCTCAGAGAGCAAGAAATGGATCACTCCGTCAGGATGCTCGACAGTAGGGTGCCTGACTTCCTTAGGCTTCTGATCCTCGGCAACAACACTCGCTTCCGTGGAGGGCTTGACTGATTCTTGCGAAGGCTCCTTGGTCGCGCTGCTTTCCTCTGCCTTCTGCTCCTTCTTGAGCGCTAGAACCTGTGGCCGCTGATTGGAGTCAAAGCGGGGAAGAGTCAATGTAGCATTCGTCACCTCAACAAAGATTGTTGGCGAGCGAATGGCGAGATGACACATTTGACGTGTGTACGCGGTGGTGTCGATAGATCGGCGTTCGATGTTCTCGAATTTCTCCAAGATCTCGGTTTTCATAATCTGCCTGATGGTATCGTCATCTTCAATCAAATGGCGCAAAATAAGCATGAACGAGTTTTGGAGACGCTGGCTCGACACGCCGGCAATCTGCTTGACAGCAACGAAAAGTCGAGACAGATTACGCCTCTCACCCAGTCGACGAGCGATCTCGCGGTTGCGGGTTAGAATAACTAGCACACGTACTACAGACAGAGCAAGTGCATCATCTTTCCCTATGCGCGGGAGGATCTCCAGTAAGGCATCGAACAGCCGCGACTTGTCCTCATCCGATATTAGCGGCTTGGGAAGCTCAGCAATATCTTCATCGACTGCGGCAGTTTCGACGGAAGGCGGAGACCATCTGATTAGCTTCGGTTGAGCATCTTCAGCGAGGAATTTTTCGATGATCAAAAGCACATTTGCAACCCAGGGCGCGCTTTCGTCTTGGCTTCGATCGGGAATCTTGATGAATTCGAGCAAAGTTCCGAAATTGCTCTGTAGGTCATCTACACTCGCCTTGAAAAGCGAATCATCCTGGATGACAAGCGCAAGGAGGTGTGCATAAGACGCAATCTTTTTGCCGTTCTCCCGAAGGTCATCCGTTTGCAAGGAGAGCAGAGTACGAACCAGGGTTTCTGTAACCTCTGCATGAACGCTGTCACGCACATGATCCATCTGTACTATGGAGGCAAAAATGAGATCGGCCAACTCGAAAGAGACTTCCTCGTGGACACGCAGAATATTCAGACATTTATCGACGAGCTCAAGGCGCATTTCCTCCCGTTGATCATTCAGGTCATCGAGGGTCACATACTCTACAGCTTCACTGATGTGATCCGTGGATGGGTTTGCTGAAGATGGATGGCTAAGAGGATTTGCGCTTGCGGCCGCATTCGCAAGAAGTTGAAGTGCAACGGCCGTGCCCTCGAATCCATTACCAGGTTCATTCATGAGTAAAGACCCAGCTGGTACATCTCCAGTAGATGTACTTCCGATCGGTGGCGAGCCAGAGCCAGTAACTGTATCGTTGGACTGCGTGGGCCGTTCCTCAAGAGGAATTGGGTTCCTGGGCATGCGCGAATTACGGGACTGAGCTGCGCAGTATTCGCGGGCTAAAGCTGCGTTATCATAACAACGATACAGGGCCTCCATGATGAGTTCGTCGTCGTAATCTGCTGCCTTCAGCCGATTGATGTTTTCAGAATTCCTAGGCTTCCATGGCTTCCACGCAGATTTGATCCGCACTTGGGGCCGGTCATCAAGCCTGAACGCGCCGTTTTCGCCCTCGCCCTCAAGCGTCTGCTTGAGATATCTCAGCAACGCTTTGACGGTCCCAGTATTGAGTTTGTCTACAACGTCCGAGTCCCAAATCTTCCGCACAGGCTCGATAGTAGCCAACCGCAGCTCGACTAGGAATTGCGGGGTTGAGAAGAAGTCAGGCCTCTCGCGATCCCTGTCACGGTGATGCATAGCCTGAGTTTGGGTGGAGTCATTGATAAACTTAGAGTTTGTGACCTGACCGAAGAAGTCCAGGATAATCTTGATTCCCGCCATGCTCACGCGGGCCTCGGTGGCCTCATTTGGTTGAAGCGTATCGCCATTATCACGGGAAGATGGGAGAGACATTGCTTCATCCACAAACGCGTTGAGTATTTCCCCAATTATGGTAAATCCGCCCTGTGATTTGAAGGACTGAAGAACCATGGTGAGGGCCTGAGCGAAGCCCCGATCCACCCCATTATCCATCAGCAGTTGGAAGACAGTTGACAGCGCGCATATCCAATAGGCGAAACGATCCTTGGTAGACTCAGATGTCTTAGGATGTTCGAACGTTAGCTGGTCGATGGCAGCCTTCGCCAATTTTTCGGCTATACTGTTGGCGCATTGCTTCTGATACAAATCGCTGGTACGCCGAGAGAGGACGGACTTTCCAAGTGCCTGCAGGAATGGATGGATTGCCATAGGAAGCTTACTCAGCAGATAGCGCAGAACCTGGGTGTTCTTGAAGTATACACTGCGAACATCCAGAGGAGAACCCTCGCTTGTGTCCGGTGTGCTGTGGGTCTCTGAAGGACGATTCTGAGGAGACGGAGGAGCCTGGCTTGCATCTGTCGCTCCTGGAACTTCAGTGTTACCCTCAGAAATTGCTACAGCTGCTCCATCCTGTTCCGCCGGGCTCTCTTCGTTTTGTAAGTGGAGAACATGGTCAGCTTCATGAGTACCAAAGCCGTCGCTTTTGACGCGTGTCGCTTTTTCCCACTCAGCCGACATGTTCTTCTGCAAAAGAAGTTCTTCCCAAAGGCAAGTACGATTCAGGCGACCAAGGGAGTCTACAAGACGCAGGTACGCATCAGTGAGATTCACCTGGGTCAACAGGTTATGAGCACTGCGGTGGGCATACATCTGTCCCTGAAAGGTGTCTGATAGAGCCTTGCACAAGGTATGCACCGAAACAAGTGCTTTAACCAATGTGGTGCCCTCCGGGAGGATGCTGCTTGTCTCTGACGAGAGGCTTGACTTGCTAGTGAAGGGTGCAAAGAAGGCCGCTCCGCTCGAATGGTTGAGAAGGGGCTCTAGATTATCAAGAGCGTCTTGGGTACGCCTAACCAAGGATGGAAGGGTGAGATGCGGTTTCTGCTCGACTAACAGCTGGATGACCTGGGTGAGTTCAGAGCTGGATGCCATGTTCTCGCCGAAATCATACGGCAAGCATGGCAGAGTAGCGAAGTCTAGAATGGATTCTATGCCATGCTCTTCCACGAAGGCCGCGCACAGCGCGGAGTGACTGAAGAAGCCGGAGAGAAAGCGGCATGCAGTGCCGATGTATTGAGTGCTGGTGGGGCCATCTTTCGGGTCCTCGGTCTCGACAACATCACTGAGTAGAGCTTCTGCGTTCGTAGTCACATCTTCCATCTCGACGTCCTGCTGCGACCCTGAGATTGCTGCTCGTGCCTCCTTTAGCGCCTTGTGCATCTGCCCCTGTAAGCCGCGAAGGGCCGCTCGCCCACCGGCAACGGCGGGCCTGCCGTCTTCCCCTTCAATCAAGAGCTTCGCGCCAGCACCTTTGACAACAGAACGGCGGTAACATAAGTCGGCTACTCTTCTGATCATCGTGGCGACGGAGCGGAGGATGCTCTCCTTCAAAGGGGGATGATGTCTAACGAGTTCATCGAATGAATTTCCAATGATCGTCAAAACCTCGACATCGGCATCCAACGCCTTCACATGCTTGGGACTGAGGAAGATCTCAAAAAAGCTCTCCAGGGCCGTGGAGGCCCTGAACAACTTCATTCCGTTTCCGTTCAGGCATATTGCACCGAAAGCTTGAGGAATGATAGACATTGCTTCCGCTACAGGTAGGATACCAGGAGCAAGTGGGCCAGCAGGAGGCTCCAGGTTTTCCGATACATTCACCGAAGCCTCAGACTGAGTTTCAGGGTTTGTAGGGGACGCAGCAGTCTCAGTGGGAGAGTCATCATTTTGACCTTCGGTAGCCTGGTCGAGAGCCGGAAGGACTTTCTGCGTAACGGACTCCAAGAATGCTTTACTTACTCCGGCCTCTGCGATAACTTGGTAGCTGGTGGGTTCGTTGTGAATGAAATTCGTGAGAATATTGACAGCCATGCTCCACACCTGGGATCCGTATATGCTGGCATTCTCAATCACGGCGCGCAAGCCGCTGAGAAGCTGCGGAGAATCGATGAGATTACGGAGAAGTCTATCGAAATTGGTTCCGGTGTGAGAGAGCATGTGGTTCATGAATTTGAAGAGCCACCTGAGGGTTTGTTGGTGATAGAAAGGTATTTGGTAGTCCGTGAGCTGAGTCTTAAAGTTGTCTGGCATCCCCATTCCTTGATTCGCCTTCTCCATCGCAGATGAGACTTCGTATGCGGTTAAATCTGCGACGATATCAAGACCCTTTGCGTTGACAAACGCCTGGAAGGCATCACGAAGATTGTATATAAATGTGTCTAGGAAGTTGAGAATGCGCGGGTGGTTCCTTTCAGCCTTAGTAGTGCGTAGCTTGAGAACCTCGGCGAGGATCTCGAGCAAGCCAGCTGCCACCATAGCTTCGCCTGTCCGAGGCTGGGAAGGAGGGAGACTCGTTAGCAAGGAGAACAAAGCATCACGCCATTCATCTTCAGTAGTCCTTTGAGGAGAAGGAGATTCTTCAATGCCCAGTTCGGCAACCGCTTTGCGTACAACGTAAAACAGCACCCCGTGGTTGACATTAACGCTCAAGGCACTGCAAACGTCATTTGACTTTGACTTGTGTTTTGACAGCGCCTCAAGAGTCCATAATGCGACCGTCTCAAGCTCTCGTGACACTTCACCTGCACCGGGCGCTGGGGGCTGGACCATTTCGGAGAGTTGATAAGGGAGTTGTAAACGGCGCGGCTCGTCCGAATCCTGCTGCGAAACCTTGATCTGGAATGTCGACTCAGTGTGCGCGTAGGCAAGATTTGCAATAGCAAGTAACCGTATAGCGACCATATCTTGGCGATCTTCTTTGCTACCGTTCAAAGCTGTAGCCACGCGAAACCGTTGGAGGAACTCATAGTGAGAGCTCTCCGGAAGCTGCGCCAGGCTGCTGCTGATCAGGTCATACGCAGACGCGCCAACAACTTTATCACGCGGTATTTCCAGAGTTCTAGGTCCGGAATGATGCGGCCCTTCACGGGTCCTTGTGCTGGAAGCGCTTGCTGCTGTAGGAGAATCATCCGAAGTCAGCGTCCGATGCGGCCTCGGCGTCTGATTAGGACCGAGATTTGACGTCCTACGGACTGGAGTAGGTGACATAGGCGACTCTGGGGACATAGGGCTTTCTGAAGTGTTTGTCTGGGGCTGTTCGCCTCGAGCGCTTGCCGTGTCGTAGTAAGTAACGAGCACGCTGCCCCATTCCTCACCCACCAAGGGCGTGCCCTCTTCGGCCCGAGCAACTGAGACAAGCTCAGCGGGATTAATCACTTGCCGCCTCCTTCGACCGCCCGTATCTGTCGATGATTTCTCCTTGCCCTTGGTGGCCGGCGTAGCAAAGGTTGAGGAAAATGCGATTGACCCTTTTGCAAACGGCATGGCAAGCTTATGGACCTTGTCCAGGTTGATGTTGTAATGGCTGGATGTAGACCGCTGCCGGGATGCATGGTACCGTTGAGATAAGCGAAGCCCGAGGCGCAGAGTGAACTTGAGGAGCGGGAGAGACGTTGTATTCAGAAGATTGTTCAGATGTCCACTACTGGCGTACAAGCTCCGGTTACCGCAATTCTCCAAAAGCACTCGGCTGAATTCCAGTATATTTTGGATGAGGAGACGATCACCGTCAGGTGGTATCCCCAGCGTATCCAGAACATCATTCGTTGTCTCTTGCGCAGGGTCTTTAGCGCCCTCTTCCGCATCGCCGCTTCTCAAAAGTCTCCTCTCGAACGGTCTGACTTGGGGTCCCTTGTCCAAACCATATTCGGCATTGAAAAGCTCCAGTATACGATCGAAGCGGTTCAGAACCGGGATCCAGTGATACAGATCACCTCTCGGGAATGGCCACTGTGTCGGAAACGATTCCAGATGCTTGGGAAGTTGATAGAGGGGTATCGAGCTAGTCGCCTCAGCGAAATCTGATATGAACCTAGACTATGCTGTGTTAGCATTTACGATGTGCGAGAAAAGAAAACCCTTCGCTGAGGTCACTTACTACGGTCGCCTCATGCCTGGATGTGGCCGTTTTCTTGATCTTCACCATCTCGACACTTCTTCCCTAGAGGAGAATGTGCAAAAGTGATGGCAGACTGAGACTGCAGTACGCAGAATCCACTGAGTGGCGTGTTCCCTGCGGGATCCCGAATGTCCAGCCTGGTATGGCGGGTTGGCAACCGCAGGAGCGGTCAAACAGGCCGTGAAATACCGCAGTCGCCACCGGTTCAATATGCGTCAAGGACTTTAACTTTGCAAGAAAGTGTAGTTCTTCAGAGGGTCCCAAGGGTAGAGGTATATGTAGCCGCGACGTTAGGTAGAAGGTAGTGAGAAAGATACGGCTATAGTGAGTAGTCGTAGACGGATGCTGGGCGGGCAGAAACAACGGTGCAGGTCGCAGTTTCTTGGGCCGCGCAAGCGTCGTGGGTGAGTCGGATTCCGACGTGGGGATGGGTATATGCTCTGAGCAACCGATGGGAAGAGACTGGGAGGAAGATAGTGACAAAAGGCGCGAAGCCTGAGCCGTGGTTGATGAACGTGCTGTCGGTGAATGAGATTCTTGAAGATGTCACTTTGGAGCTTCGGGCTAGCTAACCACCGAAGATCTACCGGTGGCCGTTGTACCCCAACGTTGTCTTTTACCCTATACCCACGAATTACATAGGTACGGTACTCTACTACGCAACTTATAAACATATACTTCCATCACGATGCCATAAATGTGCCGCGGCACGTCGCTGCATGACCAGCGCCAGTCGCAGCTCGGAAATTACAGCTCTACGAGTCGTTCCCAGACAACGGGTCTTTACGATGTGTGAAGCACACGCAGTTAGTTACGGATACATACGTACATACAATGACGCCACACCTGCTTTGCTGTTACTCGTTTGTCCCTGCTCCGCCAGTGTGATCAGTAATATGCGGCGACGACGCTCTTCCTTCAGCCAGTCTAATGGTCTCTTCGATCACCAGGAGGTCTCTTTCGATCATCTCAGCCCAGTTCTGAACATGGCCCACTTCGTTTAGCTGCTTCATGCTGGTATCCGCTAGCTGTTGCAGTTTGTCTGCTTCCTTCGCCAGAGCCTTCGTGTTGTTGGCGAGCTCCCTCTCTTGCTGAGCGATGACGGTTGAGTTATCATGCAGGTCTGCTGCACGGGTCCGCAACTCGGCATCCACGGACTTGCCGACGATGGCGAGGGATGCCTCGACGGCTGCGCGGGCTTCTCTGGTCCGGCGCGTATTCTCGTCGGCGCTGTTCTCCATTGCAACTCTCTTTTGTTTTGGGCGTTTGGTGTAGTCTTTTCGACAACTTCAAGAACTGCTGCTGCTGTCGTGAGGTCGGAAGGTATCGCAGAGAGGGGATGTTGGATGCAATGATCTGGGAAAGTGAAGTTTCCTGCAGTCGTGGCCTTCTGCCACTGTCTTTCTGCCGAAGGCAATACCTACTCATCCTTGTGACATGGGGGTTCGGCCTGCGCCTACCGTACCTACCCCGCGTGTCAGTCCCCAAAGCAGAACCTCGCGTCGGTGTACTGAAGTACCTAATGCGTTGCATGCCTGGTGACACGGGCTTGGGTTTACGCATGCACGCCTAGTCATGGGAGCACAGCGAGCTTGCCCTGAAGTACTGAGCCTCTCATGAGGGAGGTCATAGCAATTTCTAGAAATATCGTGGGAATGTGATTGGTTACGGCACATGTCATTGATATTTTGAAGGATGTTATCACAACGGGTCATCGGGTGATGTTATTTGAATGTGCTACCATGGTTATAGTAGTTGAGCAGTACATAAATAGGCTGCTAATGACCTTCGACTCCCAAATCGGTGGGACTGAGCGACATGCTCTTCGTTCGCACTCTGCCATGCCCTAATAACCCGTTTCCTCAGAACTTGATGGGACTATCCTGGAAGTAAACGCAACCAATAAAATGGAGAGTTCCATATCTGACCTGAATTGCGAGCACAGAAATCAAAGACTCTTCAAGACTCCACCATGCCACCCTAAATGACCGCTCTAATATGGTCACTTCCTACTCGGGAAGCATGTTTTTAAAGCATGTTCTGTGGCAGGCGAGGTTTTTCTGGGCTGAGGTTTGGGGTGATAGTCTTTCCCCAGTTTCCTCTTTTTAGGAGCTGGAGTCGGCGTGGCTGTTTCAACAGCTTCAGATGAGGCTGGCGTATTGTCTCCGGAGGTAGTCTTTTCCGTACCAGTGGCTGACTTCATACGCTTTGATATCGGGACATCTTTGGCCGATTTGGCGGGATCACCCGCTGGTCCTGGTGCGCCGCCTAGTGCAGACAACGACTGCTGCTCGTCTAATATATCTGAAGAATCCCAAGGATCTTCGCCTTCAAGTTCATCAGGCTGAACCCTCTGTCCTTGAGATGGTCTCTTGGTAGTACGTTGTGCGGGAAGCTGAAAGGTCACACCGCCCCTCTTCTTGAGTACTCCTTTTGGCCCCACAGTTAAGGTAGCTCCCGTTCTGTAGGCCAGCAGCATGGTCTGTCCCGTGCCTGACGACGGTGGCAGTGTATACCACTCATGATTTCCAGGAAATCCACGGTCCCAACCTAAATCTTGAACCTTTACGGAGACCGCGTGAACTTCCAGGAGTTAGCAGGGACTACAAACGCTTCGTGGGGGATATTCCCACCTCCAAGGGGGTAAGTGCTTTCCTCCTGTGTCTTCGTATTCTTCAACGAGATGCTGATCTCGAATGGATCCGAAGGCTCGAGTGGACCATAACCGATCTGTTTGAACAGCTTGGCCATTGGGTCATCGGCAGACCTCACGATACCCGTCTGAGTCTCCACAGTTTGGAAAAGTGTCTTATTCTCGGTTGACGGCCTAGCCGTGTTGGACTCGAGGCTTCTGAAACTTGGACTATCTTGTAAGTATACCTGTGCAAACCAATCGGAAATCTCCAAATTCTTGAACGTGTGCTGCGTTTGACGAAATGGAACCTCTGCGGGGGTTATTCCACACGAGCCTGCAACAGTGCTGTTAATGCGAGTTCTTCTATCTGAACTTATCAGGGGATCTTACAGCAATCAGTAGAGAAATGCACTCGTGCGCATTTGCCTTTCATATGTATCTCTATTATGGTGTTCATGCTCGTGATGCTTATACGCTGCGAAATTGGAAGATCCCATTGTAGCATCAGTTCCCCTTTCAGGAGTGTTGGTATGAGATTAAGAGATCGCGGAAGTAAATCCAACTTGGTCATCGCAATATTGACCAGACTGGCCTGCAGCTTCCTGCCCTTGTGATCAGCGGGTAAGGGTAAGGCTCGTATCATCTCTCCCCAGATGTACTGTGTGACGTGGTCGCAAGTCACATCTTTGTCTTCTCCACCGGTCTCGTTTGCGGAGTCATGCACAGTGCTTCCGCACGGGAGAATAGCATGAGAGTCTTTGTAACATAGAAAACGGCCGTTCACACGGAATTCTTTGAGTTCATTGTCCCAAAGAGCTGTTGGCATTTCCAGGGAACCATCGCAGAACGTCAGCCGAGCATCTTTCGTGACTTCATGTTCGAGGAGACATGATTTGAGCGAATTTACTATGTGCATGCTGAATGAAGTTTTTAGAGGCTCGATAATATCGCAGGCATAGAACCGACGGCCTAGTTCTTCATTAACAGTCCAGCATAGGCCTTCTTTGCGAAACACATCCCAAAGCCACGCTGGTAAGGACACTGCAGTACGACCCAGTACCTCTTGGATAGCTCTCATTTCCTGAATACCATGTCAGCATGAGTCGGGAAGGCCCTGGAGCTGACACTTACATCCTTACGTCCAGATTCAAAGAAGAAAGACTTTTTTTCATGGTCTTTATTAGATCGAAGCTGGCTCCATAGCCCCGACAGAGACTGGACAACATCAGAGATGCCGCATTCTCTCAACCAATGCAACTCAGCGGAGGAAGAGTTCTGGAGAAGCATATCGCAGAACTTGATTTGCATCTTCTTGTCCGACTGAATGGCTTCTCTCCAGATGCTGAGCATCAATTTCGCTTCGGTATCCAGAGCATTATCATCATCTTCTAGACGTTGGCGGTTGCGAGAGGTACCGCCTTTTAAGAAGTTGTAGCTATACTCTGCTTCTTTCCGTGAGAGGCTACCGCCTGGTAGCAGCAGCCCTCGCAAGTAGAATTTGCCCTTGAAATGCTCATCAAGAATTAGAAAGCCGTATTGGGTGCTAATGAAAGAGTTAGGCTTGCAAATATCGGTTGTTACTGTTAGCCACTCCCTAAAGTCTTTTAGAGGGATTTTCGATGTCTGAGCAGCGGAGCCAAATGCAGTTTTGACCTTTCTAGGTATTCCAATCTCAAAGGTGACGTCTTCCCAATCATGGGATTCGCATCCCCTGGGTACACCGTGAGCCTCGCGATGGGCTGCTTTGCTCATGCTCTCCTTTATGTAGGCCTGAGGCTGCATTTGCAGTCTGCAAACCACGTTGTAGTCATAGTCGAGTAAGAAGTCCCAATAATGGCTGTCAGAGGCGCATCGAACACTGAAGTTATGAGGGTTCCGAAGGAGTACTGAGATAGCAAGCTTCAACCCCTCCCCGTGCTGACCCGCCTGCATTGGGTCAGCGCGTTTGCTGGAGTCACCAATAGCAAGGTGGTGACGTTGCAGTCGGGAGCCAAAGTTGGTCATTTGCAGAACCCCAAAGTCCTCGTCGTCCCAAACGAACTTAATATAACCCATGATTGAACCAGTAGACAGAGAGACCGCTTGAATGATGATTTCATGTCTGCTCTCGTTGAGCATGGTCGTGAACTCTGTGAGCTTGATCTGATTTGTGACTAACATGGCGTCGCGCCTAGGAGTTCGCAGTTGGTTCTGTTCATCCTAGAAGTAATGGAGTACTAACCAATTTTGATAAAGTTCACGGAATGCTTCTCGAGTTCCCCATGACTTAACATAATTTGTATCCACGTTCAAGTGTATTAGCTTCTCATGAAGGCCTATTAGGTCGTTCGTAAGTAAGCTTCGTGGGCCATTCGGCTCCAAGTAGCCGAGACCGTCGTGTTGACCCGCTACTCCGTCCATTGTCAGATCAGTGAAGTAATGTGAAGGATGTCAGGAAGCGGTAACAGATGGTGAAGGATACGGAGGTCAAGGTATAAATGGTCACGACTGCAACGCGCCTCTCAGGAGAGTAAGAAAGGAAACTGGCGGTTTCTTGGCAAACAAACCATGCTCACATTTGCCAGAGCTCGCAATACAAGGCACACACAGACTTAATGAAATTAGAAGGGCCACAACTAATAGGCGAGCACTTTCTCAAAGACTAGAATTGCCGATATACCACGGGGTGATTGAGCAAGCAGAAAAGGCCAGGAACTCGCGCAGGAACATTGCTCCTCGGTGGAAAAAGTAGTTTGATACCATAGGAAACTCGCACGGCTCTTGACAAAGACAGAAAGAGAATAGAAAAACTTAGCCAAATGCTTACCATGGCCCTGGCTCACTCCCACTTTCGCCATTCAGCCAATACTCTCTCAATCTCTCCATTAACCCTCTCCGCGGTGCCTGAGCAGGGGCCTGACGGATCTTCCATCATTTTCCTGAGCTCTTTATGTTTTCTCTGCAGCTCAGTCTCTGCAGCCTTCCTATCACGTGCTTTACGGGCCAGATACTCCAGGTTACCTTCCTTTAGAGCTCGATCCCAAATCCGTCTCATTCTAGAGCTATAGAGGCAACAACTGTTTCCAACCACACCATGCCCTCGCTCCTCGGGTACGGGCACAGCGACTTGTCCTACCGACATTGCCACTTTGTTACCGTACCTCGCAGGCGGCACTACCACTTCTCGGTAGCATTCTTCACAGATTGTGAGGTCGGGAATTCCTCTGATGATGTGCCATTTCTGGTTGACCATCAAATTATCGCGTGGGCACTCCTGGCAATCAGCAGTCCTAACCAAGTCGATGAACGGACGAACATCTGGTGGCTGATGTCTTGACCTTGCAGCGTTCACGATATCGACAAGCAGATCTAAGTATAAAGGAAAGCGCCATGAGGATATCCGAAGCGCACATGTGTACCCACTTTGCAGATGACTGACCGGTAAGCGACAGAAGCAGAAGGTCAAGGTCGGAAACAAGACTTCAAGTCGCCGGACGTCGCCCGAACATACCATGAAGCCGGGAAGAACATAGCCCGTGGTGTCTAGAAGGCCGTACCAGACACCAGCTGTACTATGTGTTCCGAGACAAGACTGCTCGGTCGCTTCGATGATCGTTAGTTTCCGAAAGAGGTCGAGTGGGCTGGTGCCTGAGTGTCGAGAAAGTAGCCAGGCCAGTCGGAACCATGCTGAACCAAAATCGCACCGGACAGCTCCTTGCAAACCGCGAGTGGAAGTTTTGAATAACGAGTGGTATGACGTATCGGCAAAATTCGCGTCCAAACACGTCGGGCAGATGTCAAACCCGGGACAACCATCAAGCGCGAACCAGTCATTATAAAGGGTGCTGAACTCTCGCCTTGGACAGGGAGGTAGGGGGTTCCGTATCTTGTCTGGGTCCGCATTAGTTTTCTCAGGTACTGATCGGAAATGTGTCGACATTGTGTGCGAATCTTCTAGAGGCGACGGTGGCCTGAAGCATGCCGGGGTACGCTGGGTATGAGGCGCCTTGAGCGTTACTGGTGTTAATTTTATAGACGGCTTTGGCATAACACTATGGGGTCGGAAGGCGTAGTCACTTTCCGACGGCATAACAGCTTGAACACGAATGCCCCTTACCGGGTAAGGTAAAGATGTGGCCGGCTTTCTCGACGAGGCAGGGTCAGCTTCAACAGAAAACCGGCCTGTGTCTGTCTCAGTGAGAGGCCGCAGTGGAGATGTACGTTCGTCGTAGTCCCCCAATGGCAATGAGAAGACGCCTACTCGCTGGCTCTGGTTGTTGTCCATGCCAGGATGTGAAGATAGCGATTTCTCGAACCGTGCATGATAACCAGCCTTTGGAAAACATCGACCGGGTGATGCAGGCCTCAAACAAGATTTTGACCCAGACAGCGAGGTACGGCTGTGTGGCGGCAGATGATAACTTTGCCCCGGCTCAATGCTGTCCCTAGGGGCCAAGAATATTAGCATTGATCTGCTCAGCAAAGCTGTATCAAGGGGTGGAAACAAGACATACGCGCTTGACCCTCGGTTGCTTTGCTCCGCAGACGCATCTTTTCCCGTTCCTGGAAGGTTGATAATGCCCAACCTGGCCTGCCTAGCACGAGAAGAGTGTCTGGAAGAACTCGTAGTAAGTGAATCCGCAGGCATCTCGTTTGGCGACGACAAATCGGCTTCAGTTAGCAAGTACGATCCGGGCCTGCGGTAGGAACTTGAGCTTTCCATGTGGTCCAAGGCGTTGCGCCTATCTTCATCCATACGTTCGGGATAATTACTGCATAATGTCTGCTCTAGGGGAAGAGGAATGCCGGAGTTGGTTGCGGACTTGTATACCCTGTCTTCACGGCCATTACCCGCATCGCTTGTAGTTGAAGGCTTGAGGTATGCGTAAGGGCTCCGTTCTCTTGAAAGATATACGAACGGCTGATTCAACGTAGGTTCCGGATGAGGGCCTTCGGCACTGAATCCACCGTTTGCAGCCTCTACAGGCGTGCATGCTGATTGGCTTGTGTCATGCAAAATCGACGGTTCATCGTCGCGTCCTCCATTCAAGGGTGGCTTGATACTGCCCACCAAGGTGGTGAGATCTTGATCGATGAGTGCGTTTGAGTGAGGTTCATCTCTAACGATTTCTGAAGGCACAGCAACTTTGTGTTCTCTTGCCAATGATACGGGCTCATCTTCAACAGTTGGAGGCGGCGGCCATCGACGTCTGCTGTTGTTCGTTGACATTGGGCAGGTGGCACTGGTTACGCGAGGGTTGCGGTGGGGCGCGCGTTTCGGGAATGGTTGGACGGCGCCGGCCGAGTAGCAAAACATTCAGGAAGATGTAAAGAAAGTATTCTGTCCGCAGAAAGAAGAATGAAGGGAAAGCGGTGTACCAGAGGGTTCGGATCATAGTATGCCTTACTAGGTTTGAAAGGTTCGAAACTCGGTGTAACCTATACTACATGCAGATGACATGGCTGGCAGCTTGAGCCTGGCATACGAAAGTTTGGAAGGAAGGCAGCTTGTAACTATCATGTTGGGCGGCATGAAAACGACATGGATTTAGTTACTATGTAGGCTTGTTCCAGTTGTTGCTAAAAATTTCAACGCCTTTAAGTGTACTTATGGTGCCATGGCATGAATCACATGGGAGTATACCTACAGTACCGTACCTAGTGTGTACGAACTGGACGTGCTCTTCAAGGTAGGTAGGTACCGTCATTATATCATTAGGAACGCCGAAGGCTCAGTGCTACTTCCATTGGTGTGCTTGAATATCCGTTGAGGTACCTCGAAGCGATTCCAAGCACAGTAGGCTACAGCGGGTGCGCGGACAGTGAGTAGAGTAAACCTCCACTGGAGCTACAGGACTGCCTCGTCAACCTTGTGTTTCGAGTCCAGATGCCACCGCTTTCCTGAGGAAGCTGGCACTAACTCGTACTGTCCCTCCACCTGGTAGCGGCTCATCGAACCTCAATTCTTCCTTCCACTTGACATACCCTCGTCTCTCATACCACACCTGGTTCGCCCTTTCCGGTAGCTGAAGTCCGCATCTCTCGAACAAGCCCCTCCATTCCGGGCCTTCTTGCTCGAAATACTTCTTGTTCAGCGCGGTGACTGTGACCCATTTGCAGTTCGGAGACCCATATGGTTCCTTCTTCGCTATGGACTCCATCATGTCCATCACTGCTCGACCAAGTCCGCGTGAGCGGTATTGGGGGAGCAGAAAAAAGTTCTGAATAGTCAAGACGGACTTGTCAGGGTTGGCCAGTTCGAGATCCGGCGGATCTGCGTACGCATCCAAGGATACATGGCCTGCATACACCGCATCCTTGCCTTCAGAACCGGATGAAGCCGTGCCGGTATCGGTCTCCGGGATGATGATCCAAAAGAAGGACTTTAATCCTTTCTCCTGAAAGCCTCTCCATTTGCGCAGGTCGGAATCAGCACTCGCCCAGCCGCAGATTTCTCTTTGTTGTTTGAGTCGGCTGTACTGGTCTGAATCGTATAAATCGATGACCTGGAGAGATAGGCGATGTGTGAAAGCAGGAGAGAAAGAAGTCATGATTGCCTATCAAACGATGACGACCGGCTCCCTTCCAGCAACGTTGAGTCTAATGGTACGGAGACATCCTGGCCAAAAGTGCTAGCGGGCCTGGCTGTTAAGAAGCAAATTCACATTGTTTCTTGATAGATCATGACTCAAAGGGCGCTATTGACTCATTGGACGTGGAGCGCGAAAGGAATCGAGTTCCGCTTGCACAACTCAGAATGGGGACGCATGCCGGAAGACAGAGACGAATAGGTGACAATGGTGCCTTCAAACATGGCGGCCATCAACCGCAAGGACTGCATTTACTTTGCATATAACGTGTAGAATCTAGGAGTTATACACGAATCTCAGGTAGTAGCGTGCAGTGATCTGTGAGTACGGAAGTCCGATATCTTATCGGTATACGGATCTGTGCGCACAGACCAACCCATACTTTTTTGTGGATTTTGCCGCTCCCGCAACCAACTCATCCGTCTGTCCCGCACTCCAAATCCGCAGCCTTTCAAAAACTCTCGAGTCCAACTTTCGAAAGTCAAGTCATCCCGGCCCCATAGGACAAGATGTCGCTCTATGACGAAATAGAGATCGAAGACATGACGTATGATCCGACTTTGCAGCTGTATCACTATCCGTGTCCTTGCGGTGACCGTTTCGAAATCTCTCTTGGGGACCTGAAGGACGGCGAGGATATCGCTGTTTGTCCCAGTTGCAGCCTGATGATCCGTGTGGTCTTTGACGTGGTATGTGACGGAGCACTTCGGCTTGTGCGTCAGAGGAGTGGACTGACACTGTGCAGGATGACCTAGAGAAACACGATCAAGGAGGAGAGACAGCAAACCAAGTGCAAGTGGCTGCTTGAATGCTCGGACCACAGCGCGCTATGCTATCACATCCGCCACCGGCTGTCTCAGCGAGTACATTCCTCATCAAAGCTTGGACGCTTGGTTCCCACCCCGATGTCAGCTTTCAGAGCATTGCGTGGCTTGCATGCCCCCCTCCAGGTCGTAACTGAGCTGGCGGTCTCGCTTGCCGATTAATTGCGCTGTAAATCTGGAGGTTACAGCTGGGCGGGACGAATAAGCTAGGGTTACCCGGGCCGCGGAAACGTTCTAGACTTTATACCAAAGCCGGCAGTTGCATCGATTACTCTGCAATCTCTCAATCGATCCGTTCATAGCCTGGAGGAAGTTGAAGTTAGTGGAAGAGCAAGAGGACGAGGCGGAGGAGCGATGGATCGAAAGGGGCGGGAGGGGCGGGGGGATGAGGCGCCGGTAGGGATATAGAAAGACGGACAACGGGCCAGAACAAGCTATCCGGATACCATACTGTATGCCGCTCACAATTCCTTTGTCGGGTATGGAATTCCGGGATATTGGATCTGGCAAGTGGCGCTGGCGTTGGAAGGGTACGATGTGCACTCTTGGCCTGATTGAAGATGGTGAAGCATGAGAGCGGTTGAGACGTACTGGAGTTATCCATAAGCAAGTCGTCACATAGAATTACTTCTTACATATTTACTGGATGCGCCATGAGATGTCGTCCATAAATATATATAGTAAGGCGCTATTGCGAGACGTTAGCAACCCCGCAATCCGACCGTTATCTTATCGTAAACCGTCCTCCAGGACTCCCGTCGTGCTCCGCCGGGGTATCGTCTCAACATGACATGCGCGCGAGTCTCCTCGCTCCTTCAAACCACTCATCACTCTTCAAGCCCACCATGATCAATGCCGTGCTCGTCTTCAACAACAACGGACAGCCGCGCCTGACGAAATTCTACACGCAGCTGGTACGCTTCCCTCCGGAAAGCCCCGATGCAAGCATCCGCCTTCTCATCACCTCCCGCTGATCGCAAACCCCGTCGCAGGACACCTCCGTCCAACAACGGCTGATCTCCGAGATCTTCACCCTCGTCTCGAACCGGCCGGCCAGCAGCTGCAACTTCCTCCCGCTGCCCCCGCTGCTCGCCTCCAACGCCCCGTCCGCGTCGTCGACGCCCGCTGCCGACCACTACAATGACACGCCCTCGCTGGTCACGTACCGGCACTACGCCACCCTCTACTTCATCGTCATCTCCACCGCGACCGAGTCCCCGCTCGCGCTGCTGGACCTTATCCAGGTCTTCGTCGAGGCGCTCGACCGCCTCTTCGAGAACGTCTGCGAGCTCGATCTCATCTTCAACTTCGAAACCCTGCATGCCACTCTCGGCGAACTCATCGTCGGCGGCGTCGTGGTCGAGACGGGCTTGGACAAGGTGGTCGAAGGTGTAAGGGCACAGGGCAAGGTGGCAAAGCGGCCAGTCAATGAGGGAAAGGGCGGATTGGGAATGGGAATGGGTATGGGCATGGGTATGGGCATGGGTGGCTGGGCAGGCGGCTTGGGAAGAGGTGATGGCGTATGGGGAGCTCGATGAAGTGGTGTGGCTGGAGGTGTGACTTTCATCACCTTATAAAGCGTCAACAAGTCAACCAGCACATCGGGGGCTGGCGGTTGAATTGCCCGGTGCTTCACGTAGGTCGATTTGAGGGTGCGATCGCCTGACGCTTTGCTCTCGGATATCTGTGGTCGTCCACACTTGGTGGGCCTCCTGTTCGTGTGGATGTTCGAAGAGGGCACTAGATCAATGGGGAAAGAGGTTCCTGGACGGCGTTGTTGCGAATGGACTCAATGCCGTGAGTTTGCAATAAAGATTCTGGCCAAAGTATGGCTCGCCCGCTTAACGACTTCGGAGAGGGCTCTTCTTAATTGACAGAAGGGAGCATTGCTCCAATAAAATACACAAAGCATCATCTCCCCAATGGATCGCTCTCTTATCGCTCTAGAGGTACGATGTCCTATTGCGGTGCGCTTGCATCAACACCCGCGTCGACACCCACTTCTTTTCTCAGCAGCTGGGTCAACGAGGTCCCATCTCTGAGGTAGATCCAGTCCCCTTGACCAGCACCTTCTTTTTGGTCCATCCCTTCGCCTGTCACCACCCAGTCGAATCGCTTGGGCCCGGACACGGGGGAGGAAAGCCAGATTTGCTTGCTCGGCGGCTGCTTGTTGAGGACGTAGGTGCCCTTCGGAGTTTCGAGCGTAAGGACGCCTTGCTGTAGTTGTAGGAAAAAGATGTCAGCAATCAGGATACCTTAAGATGGAGGAGCAGCGGTTAGAGGAGAGGGTCCGCAGGAACACGCCGGAGAGACGGATGGAACTGGTAGCAGGGTTGACTGACAGAGTACTCAAGTTCGATATCAGTCCGGCTCTCTTGCAGAGCCTCGAGCTTCTCCTGCAGTTCTTCGAAGAAGGCGTCGCTCCGCTCATGGTACTCCTCTATGCTCAATTCCGTAGGTTCGGTGACCTGCTCCTGAGGCTGCGCATCCCTGGGTGCGGGATTTTCGGACTCCGGCATGATGCCTCCTTGTGAACGGGGGACCGAGGAGAAACGACAGGCGCCAGGAGCATGGTGGTGGAGTCTGGTGAGTCCATGATGTGCGCGGACGGGGAAGGCAGGCAGTTTCCTAGGCGAACCGGCCCGGCGGAGAACGACAGAAGTCAAGCGGCTAGAGGAACGAGAGAGCATTGTGACAGTTCCGGACGAGTAAAAAGCTGAATAGAAAGCAAGGCGGAAGGAATCGAGGTGTTAGAGGTCGGTTGACGGGCCGCTTGTACCTGGACGATGATGCAAGATGGGAGCTTGGACCCGGGAGCGCGAATATGTTCCGAGATGATTATGGTGCAGCCCGTCAGCCTCACCCCGCGTTTCTTCAGCCACTATAATGTGGCGTCATTACATAAGCACTCAGGATGTCCTCCGCCCTTTGCGATCGGGTTGTCCGCACGTCCTCGAACAGCATCCAAAAGAATCAGCAAGCAGCCTTCAGCCACGACATTCATTAGACCCGTCCTCGCTCGTTTGATCCAGCGCCTAGAAACCCGCATAAACCAGGATACGACCTTACCGATTCACGAGCACTCAAGCGCACACATCCCCCATCGCTCTCTGCGCCGTCGCCACAACCCCTACCTTCTCACCAACCCCCTCCCTCCCCAACCATGCCGCGCGCCGAGGTCGGCAGCACCAAACACCTCTCCAACAAGCTCAAATCCAAAGGCCTCCAACGCCTACGATGGTACTGCCAAGTGTGCGAGAAGCAATGCCGGGACGAGAACGGGTTCAAGTGCCACACGCAGTCGGAGTCGCACGTGCGGCAGATGGCCATCGTCGGCGAGGACCCGAAAAAGTACATCGAGCAGTACAGCCGCGAGTTCCTCCGGGACTTCGTCCAGCTCCTCCGCACCGCCCACGGCGAGAAGAAGGTCCACGTCAACCAGTTCTACCAGGAGTACATCAGTAATAAGGAGCACATCCATATGAACGCGACCAAGTGGCCCAGCTTGACGGAGCTGGCGAAGTACCTCGGCCGTGAGGGGATCTGCCGTGTGAGTGAGGAGGAGAAGGGGCTCTTCATTAGCTGGATCGATAACAGCCCCGAAGCGCTGCGGAGGCAGGACGCGTTGCGGAAACGGGAGAGGCAGGATAAAGGCGATGAGGAGAGGGAGCAGCGGTTGATCAAGGAGCAAGTGGCACGGGCCAAGGCGGAACTGGCGTCTAAGACCGCGGAGGAGTGGGAAGAGGAGGAGCGGAAGAGAGAGTTGCAGCGCGTGGAAGGGGAGAAGGTCAAGCTGAACTTCGCGGTGAAGACGAATGCGAAGGCTGCGAATGGGGCGGGGGAGAAAGCCGCGGAGGACAAGTCTGCTTCTCCGGAACAACAGAGCGAGGGGACCGACGCCTCCGCTCCCGAGACGGCAAAGCCGGGAGGGAAATCCGTCTCGATGTCGTTTGCGGCGAAGCCAAAACCGAAGAATGCCTTCTCGGCATTTAAGAATCCTCTCGGCGTAAAGAAGATGGCTGTCAAGGAACCGCCGAAGAAGATGTCGGAAGCAGAGCGCATCATGAAGGAGGAGATGGCCAAGAAGCGGTCATTACCCGCTTCCAATATACCCCCGGCGAAGAAGGTCAGGCTTTGAGGGTGGTGGTGGTGCAAATGGTAAACGTTGTTGATCCTAATAGATAATTTGAACATCGCTCTTGGTCGAAGTATGGTCTTTCACCCCCTCTGGTTCTTTCGTGGTGCTAATCCATCTCCCTCAGCGATCCACTCAGCATCGGTCTTTCCGCGATCTGGCCCTGCTAATGTGCCTCGACCCCAATTTCCCGATCCCACATGCGTATCCCATCACTTCTCGTCCCAGACCAGGCCTGAGTACTTACTCACAAGCGTGTTCTTCAGCGCGCCGCCGTCATCCAACAGCCCCGCCAACGAGATGGCTTTCTCCGCCCACGTACAGCAGTTGCTGCGATCATCCATGCTGAAGTAGTCGACTGCACGATTGAAACCAAACGCTGCTAGCCATTCGATCTCGTCGGCCGGATATGGCGTCGCGCCTGGCTTCTGATTTTCCAGGGCCTCGATCAGTTTCCATGGCCAGAAAAATGGCGTGGCTTACTCACAGCTTGACGTCGCTTCGCGATGGCGATGGCTTGATCCATGCATTTCAAGCTGGTCGCCTCGTTGAAGGTGAAGGAAATCTGGAACAGACAACGTATCCAGCGGGCGAGCCGCTCGACATCATCTCGGTCTTCCCTCCACGTGATATTTATGATCCGCTGGAATTCGTTAGTCATGTATACCGCGTGCACTGGGACTCATACTTGCCTCAAGGACTGTGAGAAGTTCTGGACAGACGAGTTAGCCCAAACTTCTCCAGTGTAGGTGTAAATCTCGTGACTTACTCTCTTGATACGCAACACCAAGCTCCGGCTTCGCAGAAACGCGTGACTGTATGACCAGCACGAGGTCGGCAAGCGTTCCCCAATGGCCAGGGTTGTCATACTTCCAGCACTCCTGACACAAGCGTTGATCAGCGAGGCCCCATTCGCCTGGCAGTCGTCTGTCTTACCTCGAACAACCCGTTTAGCTCATCCCACTTTTCCAGCATCAACACGGCTTCCAGCTCAAGGTTGATCATGTGGAAGTGCTTGGCAACCAGGTCTTCGCGTGTTGCATCGTCAAACCTGTCGGTGCTCAGCTGGTCACAAGCCAGTTCCCTGAGCTTCTCGCCGTGCTTGCGGACTGCAAGGTAGTGTTGCAGCTGCTTTGTTCAGTATCGGTACCAAAGCATATGGTGTTCTCTTTTACGTACCGACACTTGCACGCTATCCTCTGCTCGGGCTAGGGTCACGGATGTCGAAGCTGCGAGAAATTCGCAAAAGATGTGCCGAAGGACGAGATCTTCCTCTTCTTGCTTTGGAAGATTATGGTCTTCACGGAGAAGCTCAATGAACTGCGAAACGTGAGTTTTATCCGAAGTCACTGGACGCGCTACCTACAGCCAAGCAAATAGCGAGAAGCCGGGAAAGTTGCGCTGGCTGCAGTGCATCGCAGTATTGAACGCAGATGTTGTAAGCATTCTTAGAAAACCATTGCAAGTCCCCTATGGCGAAGCAAGCCTGACCGTCTGTAACCGGACGTCTCTGTTTCTTCGCTTGCTCGGCAGCTTGTTCAGTTAGTAGAAATAGCTGTATTCCAGATCCAGGGGTAGATGTACCGTATTCAAAACTCTTACACAGGGTTTCCTCAACGTCCTTCAAAGATTGACTCTCCTTCTTCAGGGACGTTATGAGAATGCGTGTCGTGCACCTATACAAGATCTATCGTCAGGTAGGATGGCCAGCAGAAGCCGAACTTCCAGATGCCATACCGGAGTAAAGCAGGCAAATGTATGCCCTCCGGCCTCCCACTGTCGAACCGCTCAATAAGCTTCTGAAACGCCAGCGCGCCCTGTTCTCTCTGTCCCGCCTGTTGCGCCTCCAGGACGCAGGCATACAGAATCGTAGCATCCTCCGACGAACGCTGAAAGATGGCTTCGAGACATTCGGAGGCGGACTCCGCATCCCCGCTGCGTATCGCTGCGCGGTACATCAAGTACTGCGACAGAGGCGCTGCTCGACTGGACTCCGACATCTCGTAGAAGGCTTTCCGGATAGCGACGTAGTCTTGACGGGATAGGGCGCAGAGCATCAGTTTTCTATCTCGATCCGTTAGAATGCGACGGACGAACGGGGCCTTTATCGCGGGGATCGACCTGGATATCTTCGCCTTGTTCACCTCGCCGCATTTCTCGAAGATGTCATGCAGGCAGAGCCGACACCATGCCTCGGTCGTCTGAAGCTGAGCCTGACTGTAGGCTAGCTCGACCCGTTTCCACATGAGCTGGATGGGTTAATGTAAGCTATAGAAGAACAGCAGAAGCGGACGTACGGTTTGTGAAGCATGGGCAGATGCTGTACCCAAAGCCTTCTTTGTATTTCTCCAAATCAAGTCCATGACTTCCTGGAGCTGCTCGAGATTGGGGTGCTCATGCATCTTCGTGGTGATGAATATCCTTGCCGTAAAGGCTTTCTCGAGATACTCTTCCGAGTCGGCGGACAGCAGCCGTAGCTCGATGAAGTCGTCCAGCGCCTTACAGGCAAGGATTTCGCTGCGGATTGGGTCAGTCTGCACACCTTCAGTGACGGTAACATACTGTTTCAATTGCCGGACATGGTATATAATGCTATAGAGACCCGTTAGTATCCGGGCGATACGGCAGCGAGATACCATACGTGCGAAAGACTTTCTGGCTCATAACAGCAGAACGCATAATCTTCAGGATCACTATGTGAGGTTAGTACACTCATGGAAGGCGGTACTTGATGGAAGTAGGACAGAGGCGCTTCATGTATACCGGAATAGTATAGATCATTGTCCAGAGCCGGTGCTTTGCTGAGGACTTCGAGTCTCAATAAAGAAACAACCAGTTTATCCACGTAATCCTGTTTCTATGATGAGCACAGGGATTTCACTGCAGGGTATAGTACTCACAGTTTCCATCAACTCCACCAAATCAGCAGCACGCCGATATGACGGTTCATCACCAATCGCAAGAAGCGCTCGCACTGCGGACCACATTAGCTAGCTGGCCTCCTTCAGCGACCGCACTTCCAAGCAAGCCCTCACCTAAGCTTTGCTGAATGCTCAACTTCAGCTCCCCAGAATCCGCACTGATCTGATCCGGCTGCTGATCCCCAAGGATACTGTAAGACCTCTCCAGCCAACGCACCGCAGTGCTATACTTCTTGTTCTTGAGGAACTCCCTCCCCATCTCAAACAGCACATCCGCCAACTGCTCCGCAGCCTGCGGCGTGAGCAGGTGCCGCTCGGTGACCGCACTCTGGGTGAACATGTGCTCGGCGATATCCATGCGACCTTGCTTCCAGGCCTGGTTCGCGACGAGGTAAGCTTATCTCTCTTACCGCATCATGAACAGGTAGGGGAGAGGGGAAGAACCAACCAAAGCAGTCCTCATAACAAAATACTCCATCCTCAGTCTCGCCTTGACCTCAATATCCGCATCATCGCTCTCCTGCCGCATCGGATCGCCCGCTTCCTCGACCGCCGCCGCCACCCGTTCGACCACCTTCGAACACAAATCCAGCTCCTCCGTATCGAGGCAGAACTTCGCCGCCTTCAACCCGACCTTCAGCAGCCGCACCAGCTTCTCCCCCCTCCCCTGCTTCGACGGATCGCTCTGCTTCGCCTCGCCAGACCGCGTCCGCGTGCGGCTTCGCAGCTGCCGGTGCACGGTGGGCTGCTGGGCGAAGGAGAGGTCGATGAGGAAGAACGCAAACGCCCGAAGGAGACAGATAGTTCGTCGGTTCCCGTCTGCTGCCTTGCGGAGTCCGAAATCTGCTGCTGGGGGACCCGAATTGGCTTCCTGGCGGTTCCACCGGATAGCAAGGTTCCATATCTCGGAGCTCAGCGCGTCGGTTTCGTCGGCTTTGGCGGCGGTCATGGAAGGGGAGAGCGCGCGGAGTCCGTAGATGTGCTCTTGTAGATCGTGGAGGAGTTGGGGGTCGGCGTGGTAGACGTCTTCGGAGACGCCTTTGATACGAGATGGGATCGATTTGGCGAATGCTGTGGGATATGGGGAACGTGTCCATGGTCAGGCGAGGGAGACGCAGGTTGATGCTGGTGAGAGAAACGCAGTGTTGCGACGTACCATAGAGCTGTTTGAACTTCTTGTCACGCTCTGACCGTGCCATGTTAGCGGGACCCATCTGGACTCCCCAGGTCTGACCGTGGGTACAGCAGAAGGATGGGAGGTGAAGGAAAGCAGGACCGTGGACGTTCTGGATGAGCGAACGGTGCGGGGCAGTAGAGAGACCCCTTCATGCTCTGCCTACAGTAGGTAGGTTACTTCCCATTGCAGAACAAATGGTACAATAAAGATCGAAATCTAAATACGAAGTAGAGAGTAGAGCACAGAATGAGAGAGGTGTGGTGTAAATTATGCCAAAAGCGGCGAGGAGTCTTACTACTAGAAGAAAGACGATGAGCGTGAAATAAGCATGTACAGCGAAAAGAAAACTTGACGAAAACTCATACAAAGACGGAAAAACCAGTAAAACGCATGACGAAAACCCCCTACCACCGAGCCATGCATCCAGAAGGAAAAATAAGATAGCAGGGTATACGAAGGATCTGGACAACATCACTCTATGTCTCACTTCTTCGTGGACGTGCCCGCATGGCCTTCCGGGCCCATCTGTCTCATTTCGCCACACGTTGGCCGCATCTCATCTCCTTACCAGTGGTGTCATAATTGGGAGCTCACTCAAGACTCTCTCAACTTGACCGGCAAGAAGTTCCCCACGATAACAGCCGGGCTACACGACTCGTTAACACCAACAACGCAACAACTCCCGTCCAAGGCATGAAACTCACATATCATACTTGTCCCGCTTGATCGTGAAAGAGAAGCAACACCGGATCTCAGGCGCCGTCGAGTTCGGATCCGTACTCTTCAAAAAGCAGCTGGTCAAAATCGCCTTCTGGCCCTTATCGAACGCGATGGCGCCGAATTTCTCCCAGTAACTGACGACGGAGGCTTCGGACATGATGTCGTGCACCGCAAGCTTGCCCTATACACGCTGTCAGCCTTACATCCACAATGAAACAACCCCGGGAGACTTCTGGAAACCCACATCACGAAGCTGTTCGATCGGCACATTCAGCAACTCAGCCATCTCCCGATTCCCCCGGAAAATCTCCCCGGTCCGCCTCCAGCAGCACGCCGGGATCGCCATGCTGGAGAAGACCCGATCGTAATCCATCAAGCACCGCTCGAACCACATCTCCACCCGCACCAGCTCGTAGTCCGTCAACCTCTGCATGCGCTCGCGGAACTTGGGCCGGAACTTGCCCAGCTCCCGCAGGATCTTCGCGCGCGAGTGCGCCGCCATGTGCTTGTCCATGTACTGGCTCAGCCGCTGGTACCCGTTGACGTAGTTGAACGGCTTCAGCATCCCCGCCTCGACTTTGGCCTTCAGGAGCTTCTCCATGCGTTCCTCCGGGGAGTCGGTGCCGGCCGGATCGGCAGCGGTCAGGTAGTACTTTTCGCGCATCTTGTCCGGGATCCCGCTCGTTGGCCGGGCGATTTGCCGGCCGACCACGGCGGGATCGGCGGGCATGTGGTCATTGTTGACCGGCTGGCCCAGGAACGTGGGGTTACCGGTTGAGAGACCCATGGTGTTGGTCAGGGAAGGGTCGGTGAAGAGTTGCTGGATATCGTCGCCGGGATAGAGGGAACCATCGTCCATTAGAGAGTTGGTCAGGAAATCGTTGAGCAAATTGTACTCATTCGAGACTTCCGAGGTGTTGAACATGTAGGAAGGGTGGAAGGCGTGCATATCCTGAAATTGCGGATCGGAGCTAGGATTCCAGTCATTATAATCTACATGCGTCCCTCACAAAGATCGGGTTAGCAGTCACGTTACTGGGGAAGCAAGCGATCAAAAGGTGTCACCGACAGGAATGACTGTTGCTACTATCCAAGGCTGGCTGAGCAATGGCCGGTGTGCTGGCAATGCTGTTCTGAGGCAAGGAAGGAGCAGCAGCAGCAGCAGCTGCTGCTGCTGCACGGGTCAGCCCTGCATCCTGCGACTTGGTGCGATGGCTGATCGCCTGGGTCGCCGGTTCCGGGGTGTGGGATTCGAGTTTGGCGGTCGCGGTCGCGGGCGACGCGTCGGCGTTCTTCGAGTCCTGCTGCTGCTGCTGCTGCTGCTGCTGCTCGGACTTGGGCCGCTTGGACGTGGGCTCCCGCGGTTCGTCGTGGCAAAGGTGGCCGATGTTGCGCTTCACGCATCGTGTGCAGGGCCGGTTCTGGGAGAGAGGGACAATGGGAGCGGTCAGCGTGGGCTTTGTGAGGTGTGAGGGCCAGTCAGCAGGGACCTGCGCCTTACCAGATCGCATGTCATATGCTACAGGGATGTTTGAAGAGCCGGTTAGCCTGCTGTGTACGTATGGGGGGGAAATGCTCTCTGCACGTTATGCGAATCGAGCGACTCGGGGAGGTGGATGGAAGGAGCTGAGGCTCACCGAACGTCGACAGTAGATGCAGGCTAGATTGCAAAGAGAGGAAGTTAGCAGCGCGGTCGCCATATGCTGAGGCGCAAAGGCGCAAAAAGGTGCAAACTGACCATGATTCACCTTCCTTCGCTTTCTGGGCGGGCTCTTGCTTGCCGGCGGCGGTGCGGCATCCTCAGCGGCGACGGCCCTGTTGTCGGCCGCACCAGGAGCTGGAGGCGACGGCGCACTCGTCGCGGCGGGCTCAGCCTTTGGCGCATCCGGTTTTTCGGTGTCGCCCCCCTGTTCCGCAGCGGTGGACGTCATGTCCCGTGGTGAAGCTCCATTAGAAACCTCGGTGGGGGGTTCTGGTGAGACTCGGGTCATTCAGGTGCGGGCGTCTGCAGGTCGCCAGGCATGGGCAAGGGAGGTTCGTAGCGGACGGGACGGATAGTTCAGCTGGAAGCGCGCTGGTGGGGAGGAAGGGCGGACGGCCACGGCATTCGCTCTGGTCCACGTTTTCTTTGGATGTTGCAGCGACAATGGAGTTGTGTAAGGTAATCCGAAGGGTCGCACGCGAGGTCCCAAGTCCCACTTCGTCGGCGGATGAGCGGGTGGCGGCCTGAGGCATTCGAGAGTGGTGGGAAATGCGGGGTGCGTATCCGTAGTAGCCAGCAACGGTACTCCGTGAAGGTAATCATATCCCCGTCTTCCCTCACATACTAAGATACATAGTGAGGTACTCCAGGCGTTTACTCATGTACGCACTGATGCCGTGCCGTATACAGACACAGTGGCGATTTTGCACAGTTCTATGGGATTTCAGTTTGCGCTCGAATGCCGCGGCCTCCCCTGTTCAATGCAACCATCCGAAGCACGGTAGACACCAATCATCTGACGGGATTTCATCTCGATATGATGCCTGCACTGCATCGCGATATAAATAACAGCAGCGCCTCCGGATGGGTTCAGAGCATTTAACCCCCTGGCAAGCGAACCAGTCCTCCGGGATCCTGTGCGCATCTGAGGACTGCACTACTCCGTACAGGACTTCCCTACCCAAACACCAAACGCCTTGTCGCCCTGCCCGTCCCTAGAATTCCTCTTTCGTACCTGAGATAGACGCCTGACCGTGGTGAATCCATGTACTCGTCACACACCTGCTAACGCTCGGTACTTCTGCGGCTCTGCAAACGTATATAATACCTCGTCCAGAGCGGCACGTGCTCCGTCGATGGCATCGCCAGCGCCCTCTGCCTGTTCGCGGTTCGCCTGCATACTATCCAGATGGTTGCGCAGCTGCATGAGCAATGGTGCTAGATCCTTGTCCGGTCGATCCATCAGGTCCGTGGGCTCCTCTGATGGGAGTAAGCCAATGCTCTGTGCATCGTCCCTGAATTGACGCGACACAGCGTGCCCTTTCAGGAGCGGGTGCGCCTTCGTCGCGTGTTGCCTCTGTCTCCTCTCCTCCGCCTTGGCGTTCGCTTCCAGCGTGGACAGCATCGCACGATCCCGCTCCAACGCGCGTTCCTCCTTCTCGATTTCCAGCTTGAGCAGCTCAGCTGAATGCAATGCCGGCGTAAGTTCCATTTCGAATCCTCTCTGCGTGATATCAGCATCTCTGGACGCGCAAATTGGGAATTTGGCCCGGGGGGCGGTGAAGACAACTCACATTCCGGCCCACCAACCCGTTCAAATCAAACAGCACTTCCGTCGTTCGCGGCGGGAAAGGCATCTTCGGCAGCCTCTCTTCCAGCTTCTTCACCAAAGCCCCCAGAACCACCTCAGCTTCGTTCCTTCTCTTCGCATCCCGCCTCTCAGCCACCACAGCCCGCTTCGCCTCCCTGAGAATCTCGTTGACCCGCCCCTGAACCAAAGCCGTCGGTGCCCCCCAACTCGTCTTGATGATCTCCTGCGGGATGTGCCTGGTGCGTGCTTTCATGTATGCGTAATCATTCGAGGCCAGCTCGTCTTCGCGGTCGGACAGGTCGGCATCGGAGGCCTTGCGTTTGCGCTTCGTCTGTACTGGCTTCTGCTTCTGCCGTGGCTCTCCCGACGCGCCGGATGAAGCAGGTGCCGGCGCAGCTGTGCGGGTTGATCGACTGGAGGGTTTTGAAGGTTCGCCAATTCTGGTCGCCTTTCCCTGACCAGAAGATCTGCCTCCCTTTCCGGAAGGGTTACGTGCAGTGGAGCGCGAGGATGCGGCCGCGGCCGCGGCCTTGTCCTGACGCGGTACGCCTGGGGGACGACCGCGCTTTCGGGGCCCTTGTGAGGATGGTAGAACCTGTCGGACGTCAGAGAGTGCAGGTGCGATCATCAGATTGGGAAATGTACCATTATGTCATGGTTGTTGGAGCTGGGCGTGATGGATTGTTGCGGAGGTGGTCGCGCGCGCGGAGATGGGAGTTTACCTAGTAGCCGTGATCACTCCGTCATCAGATAAACAACCCAGCATTTAATGCCTCAGGCATGAAAGGGCGCGGGACCGACATCGCCCCGCTGAATTTCCGCCCGCGTCAGTGAACTGCGTACCTCCATCCGACAACGCCAGTACCTTCGCTCGGGGGATATCACCACCACAAACACAATGGCCGCGAACCAGCCCAATCCCGCCAGCTCCGACCTCATCGTCGCGACATTACTCTACTCCCGCCGCAACCACGCCGTCCCCCCTCCCGCCATCCTCCCGCCGACTCTCACCAGCGCTCCCGCCGCCGCTCCCGACGCCCCTGCCTCCGCCCAGCGCGACGGCGCATACCTCTCCGCTCCCATCCTCGATGCTTTCCGCGCCGCCCTCTCCCAAGCCGGTCCCTCATCCAGCGACCTCTCCGCCCTAACCCTCCGCCCACTCGACCACCCTCTCTACCCCCAAGTGATCGAAGCCACCTTCCCAGCCCCCACCACCACCCCCACCGCCCTACGCACCCACCCGGCCATCACCACCTTCGAGCACACCCACCACCTCGAGCTCATCTTCCAACGCGAATCCATCTGGCGCCGGCACCGCCGCCTCGCCATCTTCGACATGGACAGCACGCTCATCGCGCAAGAAGTGATCGACGAAGTCGCCGCGCAGCTGGGTCCCGACTTCCAACGCCAGGTCAGCGCCATCACCGAACGCGCCATGAACGGCGAGCTCGACTTCAGCGCCTCCCTCCGCGCCCGCTGCCGCCTCCTCGCCGGCGTCTCCAGCGCCGTCTGGGAGGACATCAGGCCCCGCATCACCATCGCCCCGGGTGCCCGCGCCCTCACCGCCGCGCTCAAGCGTCTTGGCCTTCGCCTTGCGGTGCTGAGCGGCGGCTTTATGCCCCTGGCTGGCTGGCTGGCGGGGGAGCTCGGTCTGGATTACTTCTTTGCCAATCGTCTGGTTGTGAGTGAGGATGGGCTCACCCTGACGGGTGAGCTGGAGGGCGAGATCGTGCATGCGGAGCGGAAGGCGTTGCTTACGCAGGAGATTGCTGCGAAGGAGAATGTGCCGCTTGAGTCGGTGGTTTGCGTGGGCGATGGGGCGAATGATCTGAAGATGATGGAGGTGGCGGGGTTGGGTGTCGCGTGGAAGGCGAAGAAGCTGGTGCAGGAGCAAGCGCCTGCGCGGGTGAATGGGAGGGATTTGTGGGAGTTGCTGTGGTTGATGGGCTTGACTGCGCAGGATCTGAGGGAGTTGGGCGTTTTTGATGACGCTTGATTTGGAAGGCTTATTGGAATGAGCAACTGGGTGCCAGGCGGGTGGAGAGATTGAGGAAGGGGTGAAAAGCATCATTCTCATATTCGGCTCCTAATGTCGGCGTTTGGAGAAATATGTCGTGGGGGGTTCCGGACATGGGACATAGACGGTTATAGAAAAAAGCGAAGCAAAGGAGTTGGTCAGTCATGCTGGGTGGAGATACGACATGGCGTTTAGAATTCGAAAAGGGAAATAAAGAGAACAGATGGGCGATTCGCACATATTGACGCCATGTATGGCATCACTAGCACCGTCCGTCAGTCCATTGAGACCTATTGAGAACTCATTGAGAACGCTTCAAGTACCGGTTGTTCCCTTGCTCACGTTATGTTCACCACGCAGATTCCCCTCGAACTGGTTTGGCCGCTTCATATAGCATACAAATCACCCATCTTCATCAGACCCCACCTTGCTCTCGTCCGCGTGCAAGGCTATCATTTTGTAAGACTAGTTGGAGAATGATCGGATGCAGCGATGCCGAAGCCTTCACTGCTTTGATTTCGAAACGGAAAGCCGGTATCGTTTATGAGGTATATGAAAGGGGTATATATAACTATAAATATCTATACGGAGCTGCACAGTAGCTCCGACGATAAATAGCAGCATCAAAACGACCCGACCGCAGCGCTCAAGAAAAGCAAAAGCCACGAACAACCTCAAAACGTCAGCTCCTCAACCTCCATCCCACACTCCACGCAGCCCTTCCGCTCCATCCCCGTCGCCGGATCCACCACCGCCGTACCCCAAACATGCTCATGCTTCCCATTCCGCCGTCCCACGCCACCACGCCTCCCCACCAGCACCTCCCCCCCACCATCCACCGCCTCCTCCCCATCCCCCGTCTTCCTCCCGCGACGAAACGCCTCCACCCGCGTCCGCCGCTTGAGCTCCCCAAGCTTCTCCTGAAACCGTTTTTCCCTGCGGCGTTCGCGCTCACGCTTGCGCTCGGCGAACGCCTCATCCAACGCCTCGGGGCTGCCCCACTTGCGGTCGCTAAACGCGTACGCCTCCACCTGGCCGCGGAGGAAGAGTTGCATATCATGGTAAGTGCTCTTATGGGGATTCGGCCGAGAAAGACGAGGCAGGAGATCCACATCGCGCAGCTCGCTATCCGTCAGCAGATAATCCTCCTTCACCTCCGTCTTCGTGAGCAGGCTCCACCGCTCCGGCCCCCGCTCCTTGCACGCCCCGCACACCCGCACCCGGAAGCACTCCTCCCACTGCCAGTCGATCTCCAGACTGCCGCAGTCCTCGCATTTCGCCGCCTCGGCCTTGCCCTCCCCCTCTTTCGCCCCCAGCGCCGTGATCCCCGGCTCGAATGGTCCCGCCCGCGCCGCCTTCAGCCGCTTGATCGTCTGCGCCCGCTCCCACTCTGCCAGCGACATGTGCGCCGGCTTCTCCTCCACGGCGACTCCCCGACCGCCGCTGCGTCCAGCCGTCGGGTGCTGCATCGCCCGGTTGTGCGGGTCGTCGACGGCGCTGAGGAAACCGCCTTTCGTGTCCGTCATCTTCGAGAAGTCGTACTCGATGTAGGAGTCCCGCGTGACGACATGCTGATGATGCTGCTGCTGCTGCTTCCGCAGCGGACGGGTCACGTTGGCGTTGTCGCGCGGCTGCGACATGGCGCCGCCGCTGCCGAGTGGCGGGTTGCGCGCATCGCGGTTGCTGGCGGGTGGGTGCGTGGAGATGGCGCTGTGAGGGCGTTTGTGGCCGGCGGCAATGGAGGGGGAGGGCCCAGCGCTGGCGGATGCGACGGAGGCTTGCTGGGCGCGGGCTTTGGCGCGGAGACGCTCGATTTCCTATGGCGAGGATGGAGGGTTAGAAAGGACGGTTCTTTGAGAGATCAGATGGATGGGTATCGGGGGCTATACCAGTCGCCGCACTTGCTCAGGCGTCAAAGGCGCCTTGGGTATACTGCCGGGAGCGGCGGTCTGCGGCGGAGGTGTCGAAGCCTTAGTGGTCATGACAGGCAGCTGAGCGGGATCGTGGTGAAGTGGGAAGTGAGGAGGGAGTAGGTGAGAAAGTCATCTTGGCTTGAGATGGATGTCGTTCAGGTGGCGATGCGTCCATCCATCAGTGGCGTCGGAACTAAGGGATCCGCCGCTTAAAGCCGGGAGGCCGGCGTCGGATGGACCCGTGATCAGGCATTAAGGCATCGGTCACAAGGCTTCAGCCAGCCGCTTTCACTGCAAGAAAACCGCTTTCGCAGCTTGAATACGCATAGCCACCAAAATATATACAGATGTGAATGTTTTTCACGTGTTAAATCTGCGGAAGCAGATAGGTAACTAACAACTACAAAAACATTTTGTGTACGTACTGTCTAAACTAGACGTAGGGTTAAAAAGAAAAGAGAACATCCAGTATGAAAAACGACGGACATCCGGTCGGTCAGTCATCTCTCCCCAACCCAGAGAACGCCATATATCAGAGAGCGGACTCGTGGTCGTGGTATCGACAGCAAAGAACAGCGGAAAAAAAGAAGACATCAAGCGAAAGTCCAAAACTCCAAACAACGCCGCCTTTCTCAACTCCAGCAAGCCTGGGGGAGGGAAATGCATTACCTCCCCCTTTTTTCACCTCGGGCTACGACACAAGCTCGTGTCGTCAACCTTTTGCTTATCCCCGTTCTTAAACACTCTCTCTAATCACCCCAGATAACTCTAAAAAGCGACAACGCCTCGCCCTTCTCCGCCTCGCTCCCCGTCGAGTCCGCCCGCTCCGGGGCGCGTCCGCGGTTCAAAAGAAAAGTCAAACAAACCGCCGCCTTGCACGTCGCAACCACAAGCAGCGGGACCCACGCGCCCACCCAGCGATTCGACGCAGTGCCAACGCAAGCCCCCGCAAACAAAGCAAGAACGAACAGCACGCGGCGGTTCCGAGCGACGTTGCGGACGCGGAGCAGGTTCGGGTCGATGGCGATCTGCACGACCGCGCCGGTGATCATGGTGGTGTTGAGCTCGGGCATGCCGAGGCCGATGGCCATGGCGATCTGGCCCGCCATCGCGAACGAGAGCAGGCCCAGCACCCCGACCGCCGGCCCGTCGTTGGGCGCCTGGCTGACGAGGCCGTGGATCGCGAGCGCGGCGACGACCAGCGCCGTCTGCGTCAGGTTCGAGAGCAGCACCCACGCCCGCCGCCGGGATCCGAGCAGGTTCCCCACGTGCCCGAACAGCGCGGCGCCGCAGAGGAAGAAGAGGAGGGAGGCGGCCACGTTGGGCTCGTCCGGGACGACGGCCTCGCCGTGGAGGGCCACTTGCGCCAGGAGGATGATGTTGCCCGTCTGCTTGGAGATGAACATCCGGTACCGGTGGAAGGTGACCGCGTCCAGGACCCCCGTCACCAGTGTCAGGAAGATCAGCTGGGCGTGCAGGTAACGGTCGTTGCTGAGGTCCTCGGCGAGATAGTGCTGAGCACGTCGGGAGAACGGCTGCGTGAGGATGGCACGCACGTTCTCGATCGAGTGTCGTTTGGTTGTCTCGCCCTTCTCGACATCCTCGAATGACAGAACTGGTGGGGTTTGGGAATCTGAATGACCGTGAGGATCCTGCTCGTATGGGATGACTAGTGCTGAGACCCAGTCCTTACTGTTGGATGTGGAGGGGCGTGAAGCCGAGTTTCCGCTGTCCAGAGACTTCTTCTCCACTTCTGTTGGTGGCTGGATGGTGGTCATATTGCTCTTGATTCACAATGGGAAAGAAATGGGGCATAGACCAAGTGAAGGGTGAATGAAGATCATTGAAATAGCGCCACGACGGCAGAAAGATATCCAAGAGGGATAGAAGAAGCGAAGACGGTAAGGAGCGACTGGAGTACAAAGAAACGAGGACAAGTCAAGGGGATGCTTGGGGGGGGAGAGGTTCAGTTAAAATGATGCTTCGGTCTGGAACCCCCTTAACACCCCGTCCAGCAGTTGGCAATGGTGACTGCATGCACCCACGCCTATCAGCATCTTCCGTGGGGCGATCAATGGTGAAGCAGTGACCCGCAAGCTGCGCGGTGTTGGGTCGACAAGACCTGAGGCTGTGTCGGGGAATGGTGTGCTTGCCGATCACTATCCAAACGGACACCTTCTGGGGTCGTGCACGGTGGGCCTTCCGCTGCACGTGGGTGGTACAATACCACATAACAGCCTTGGAAAGAGATAGCACAGATTGTAAGGCTTTCCGCCCTGGGAGTTCTTGTCAGATGTGCTCCGCCCGCCAAGGCTCGATCGAGGAGGGAAGGCAGAATCGAGTGAAGAGTCGTATATGTCGGATTTCGGGTTTACACATAACCGTGATAGAAGGATGTCCTGTAGCTCGGAGTCCGATTGGCCGGGCTGGGCTATACATACCTAAGCCCCAGGAGTATGTGCGGCAAGATGCACAGGGCAGAGTGCATTGGAAAGATAAGAAGTCGAACCATCAAATCATTGACGCCGGTGAGCATCCGCAGGGAGCGAAAGCGGAAGGTAGGTCATTGCGTATCCGCTCTGGGCATTTGTCGCCAAGGCCGATATCACAGAGTCTCCATCTCGACAGGGAAGCTGTAGTGCATGCCTTCGCATCGCCAAGCCATCTCTGCACGACAAGACGCGGATCTCCGGCTGGGCAGCGAAGCCCGGCCGCGTGTCTCCTTGGCCATCGACAGATAATCCTACCCGGGGTTTTGGGTGCTCCGGCGGTGTTTCCAGAGCGCCAGTCGATCAGGCAGACTTTGTCGCGAGCAGAGGAATGATTGACGGGAGAATTGTGACCTCAATTGACCGTGACTGTATGGGACAATGTTGTCCACGAAGTGATCGGCAATGTTTCATGAGGCGGAGCTTGGGCCAGACGGTCAAATAATGATACTTCGAACTGTTATGTATCCGTGGGATGCTGCAAGACAACCTTATGTACGTGCGTGCGGCGCCAACACAACATAAAAGATGCGTTGAATGAAGCCCATTTCTGTAGAAAGGGGGGTTGGTCGACATGTTGTAATAAGCAAACGCACCAGCTTCGGCCCGTTCGAGACCGCCAGCCCATTTGGAATTGAGCGGGCGCTGGGAGCGATCAGTGCGTCGCCGCGATGCTCTTAAGGTGACTATCGCGTCCTGTCGAGTTTTGGAGGACAAGCTGGGCGCCCAGCCCTGCCGTACGAGCATATGTAGCCAGCCATCGGACGACTCGACTAGGAACTTCTCTCTTCTCCAAGAGGATTCAGAGTCCGTGACCTCATCATGCCTACCGCAACTCCACGGCCCCTTCCGGCACGCCCCGCACGCTCCGGAGCCTCCGCGCCCAGAACTTCATGATCGGCAGCATCTCCTCCCTGTTCGAGGGCATGGCGTCGCCCTTCCTCCTCCACTCCACCACCTCCACGAACTCGAACGCGCCCCTCAGCCGGCTAACGTTGCTGTCGGTGACCTTGCTCCCGCGGTCGCCCTTGCAAAGCATTACCGGCGTTCGGTTCTTCGTACCCGCCGGCTGCAACGGCGCGTCACCGGGCAGCGGCCCGCCGATGCTGACCACGCCGCCGAGCTCCTCCTCCGGGCCCTGCAGCTCCGCCGCCACCCGCAATGCCACCATGCCGCCCTGGCCCAGGCCGAAGAGCGAGATGTCCCGCGGCCGGTAGCCGCACTTGGCCAGGAGACCGTGGCGGATGACCTCGTCCAGCACGAGCGTGGAGGCACCCTTGAAGCCCGTGTCGAAATCCATCTCACCGGTCGCCTCGTCGAACTCCAGATCGTCCCCCCAGTGGAAGCCGGGCAGGTCGAACGGGAGTGGCTTGGGCGCTTGGATGGCTATGCATGCCGTCTCAGGCAGGTTAAGCTGCCGGCCGAGAGAGGTGAAGGGGCCTATGGAGTCGCCGAGGCCATGAAGGAGGATGAGGACGTTGGTCGGCGGGTGGGAGGGAGGGGCTGGCTGCGTGTTGGCGGGTGTTCGCTCACGGCAGGCTGCAGGCAGGGAGACTTACGAGGCGTAATGGTGAGAGTGATGGATGAGGGGAAGTCGTTGGCGGTGGGAAGACGCGGCGGCATTGTCACAGTTACGGCGCCGGGTTCGGTGCAACTCGCCCTGAAGTTCACGGTGATGAGGTATGAAGCTGTGAATATTTGCTCGACGGCAAGCTCTCCCCACTGATGCTGAGGTGGGGCCAGGAAGCTTGGGCCTCAGGCCACGCAGCTCCATTCCTGTCGGACCAATCGGCAGACATCCAAGCTCGCAGAGCTAAGGCATCCCCAGCTTCTGCCTTCGGCACGCCGAACTCCGTCTAAACGACCCAGTATTCATCTACAGAGACACATCACATGTACACTCCTCTTAGCTCTTCTTAGTTACGCCTGGCCCCTGCCGACAATAGCATCCTGTCTATATTACGCCCCATCAAATCCGTCCACCTCTATTCCTCGTCCCTCTTCAAAAAATCCACCACGCATTCTCGGAACCGCTCCGGGTTCTCGGAAATAACCCAGTGGCCCGCCTCAACATCCTCGATCTTGAACCGGGGAAAGAACCGGCCGATGATCGGGATAGTCTCGTCGGGGACGTAGTGGCTCTTGGTGCCCCGTACGAAGAGGGCGGGCTTATTGAAGCGCGCCTCCTCCGGGTCCTTGAAGGGGAAGTCGGCCATGTTGTCGAGCGCATTGGCAAGGTAGGTCACGGGCACGCGCCAGTGGAGCTTGTGTGGGTTATGCTTGGAGCGGACGAGGTTGGTGAGGAGGAATTGTCGGACGGGGAGTTCCTTCGGACATATCGTCAGCCTTGTTGGGGGGGGGGAAGGGAGGGGGTGGCAGTCAGAAACCAATGCAATGCTCGACCCACCTCGGCGTATTTCTTCATGATTTCGTCCGCTTCGCTCTGGCGGCTGACGCCCTTGCGCTCCACCTCCTTCATCCCTTGCACATATCTGCCGAAGTCGCTCTTCAGCGCCGCGTCCACGGGCGCGTTGTCCACCGCCACGATGTCCTTGACCCGCCATGGCGAGCGGAGGGCCACGCACATGGCGGTCTTCGCGCCCATGCTGTGTCCGATTATGGTTGGGTGAGAGAGCTCGTGGGTGGTCATGAAGTGCTCGACGTCGGCAGCAAGAGCGGTATAGTCGTGCACGGGGTCATGGGGAGAGTCGCCGTGGTTGCGGAGGTCCTGGGAAGGCGGACAGATGTCAATTGGGGCGCTTTCAAGAGAGAAGGGGCCAGGGGATGCTCACGAGGGCGTACACGGGTCGGTTCAGGTCGCGAGCGAGTACCCTAAGCACACAACCGTTAGGGAGCTGCTGCGTCGGGTAGAATGCGACGAGTCGTCACCTACTTGCTCATACTCCGGTTATTCTTTTTAGACCCGAACAGCCCGTGGAGAAATATGATCGGATCGGCATTGCTGGACGCCTCTTTGCTTGCGGAAGAACTGGTCGGGGGCTCGTAGAGATCGTAGGCGAGCTCGAGCTCGCGCAACGGGCGGGATATCGAGAAGGCGCGGCAGGAGATCGGAGCGAAGGTGGAGGGTTTGAAGGCCGCAGGGCGGAGGATCCGCAAAGGCGTCTGCATGATGACGATGCGCGCTGCAGAGCAGTCCCGTCACGATGTTCTGGGCGATGAAACTGTAGAATGGGCGAAGTCGAGTATTCCGTGCGTATCCCAGGGTGTTTTCCTCCGGCGGAGAGAATCTTCGACGATCTGCCACACGAGTCAGAGAGGTGCGTCATGAGCGCCACAATAGCTACTTACCAGCCACAGTTCGGGGAAGCGCGAGCGAATCGGTACCAGGTCCGCAGAGCGCAATTGCATATAGAACTTCTGCGCATATGACGGTTGTTCAGTTGAAAATAGTAAGTCGAAGACGAGATTCATACGCGGTGATACATAAACGCGACCCAGTAAGGCCAAAACGAGAAGATTTCCATTCGTGCAGCACGCTTCCGAACCAAACGCCCTTGCACCCGCGTCGTCCTCATCGTACATATATACAGTCTTCAAAGCCTCGTCCAACCATATGTAAACCATCTAGCATCAGCACAACCAAAGGCGAGCGCCGACAAAGACGGCAAAACTGTCCCCAAACATGCAAAAGAAAAACTTCGAATATCATGTCCGTCCTAACCCCAGCCAATGGACCAGCCCCAGCTTCCGTCAAATTCCCACGTGGCCTGCGCGTTCGGCCCTCTGATATCCGACAGTTTCTTGACCTCGCCCTTCTCGAAGCCTTCCAGCAGCGAGTTCATATCCTCCTCGCCCATCTCACACAGATCTTCCAGCGACCAGGCCTCGCAAACAGCGCTCATCCACCTCATCCTATTCGCTCCTCTCTCCGGCTCGGGCGCCAACTTCCTCAGCCTTCTCCGCAGGTTACCAACCTTGGCTATAGCCTTCCCCGCATTCGACGGCAGACTCTCCCCGATCCTCCTCCGAATGATATTCGCCAGCTTCGGTCCGTTCCCATTCGTGCTCACCATAACCTGCAACGGGCCATCGCGGAAGGTGCTTCCGAAGTAGAAATCGCACTCGCTCGGCACGTCCGCGATGTTCGCCGGGATCCGCTTCTCCTGGCACAGCCGCCACACCGCCGAACTCGCCTCCGGATCGTCGACGGCGCACAGCACCATGCTGGGATCGAACGTGTCGAGGTCGGAGGGCTCGAACGGCCGTGGCACGTGTCGGATTTGGTTTTGATTGACACGGTAGGCGACTTCGGGATTGAGCCCGGAGGTGGGGCAGATGCAGGTGACGACGGCATCGGCGTTGAGGAGGTTCAGGATGCGGCCTGCTGCTACCTGCGATCGCGCAAGGACTGTGTTAGTTGTGACTTCCTGGAGCGCTGTTGCGACAAGCGGAAGAGTACGAGATGGACCGTACCTCTCCGCCTCCAATGACGAGGACATTCTTCCCGCGCACTTGCCAGGCCAAGATCAGAGAGCCACCACCTTGGACCTCGGGGAACTTATGCCGCTCCTGCTGCGGCTGCGGCTGCGAGGAGGGCGGTTGCGACTGTGACTGTGTGGCGCTGCTGTTGTCCGCCATGGTTGTTGCGGCGAAGCAGCGGAGATGGTCTGCATGTGATGAGCCGCAACCGAAGTTTTGCGGCTGCTGGATGACGCGAGCCAAGTATTGATGCCTGAGGCCGTAAGATCTTATCACGACGTTTTAGGAAATGTGCCACCAGAACCGCGACATCTTGACCTTCGCATAGCTGTTCGTGTCGGCCGCCAATCTCACCTCTCCGCACCTCGCCCTGCTACTGCCTCTGGAGTCTGTCCAAAGCGGTCTACGATTCTAAGACTATTCAAATTCAGGAACAAAGAATTTCGCGTGTCAACATTTGAGCCTGACGCGTCTCCACGCGTTCTTGACTCTCATCCTCATCGGGCCCGCCAACTTTCTGCGATCACAAGTCAATGTCACCCTCTGACACCTCCGCCATGCCGCCACCAGCATCCAAGCCCCTCACACTGATCGTGGCCACCACACCCAGCCTGGGCATCGGCCGCGCCGGCACCCTCCCATGGCCGCCGCACAAACCGGACATGTCCTTCTTCGCCCGCGTCACCAAGCGCATCCCCGCCACCTCCTCGAGCACCTCTCCTCTCACGACGGTCATCAGCTCGTCCGAAGCGCCCGCGACCAAGAACGCGGTGATCATGGGTCGCAAAACGTGGGAAAGCATCCCGCCCCGCTTTCGCCCGCTCAAGGGCCGCGTGAATGTGATCGTCAGCCGGAGCGAGCCGGCGGAGGTTGTGACTACGGAGGATCGCGCGAAGGGGGAGGACGTCGTCGTGGTGAGGGGGGTGGAGGAGGCGGTTAGACGGCTGGAGAACGCGGGCTCGGCGGAGGAGAGCCGGGGCAGGGCGGGCGAGGGCGAGCAAAGGCTTCCGCCTATAGGAAATGTGTTTGTGATTGGGGGGAAGAGTATCTATGAGGCAGCGCTGAGGATGGAGGAGTCGAAACATGTGCTGCTGACGAAGCTGGGCGGTGAGTGGGAGTGCGATACATTTTTCCCGGTGGATTTGGAGGGCGAGGAGGGGAGAAAGCAAGGCTGGAGCAGGTCGGGAAAGAAGGACTTGGAGGCTTTGGTTGGGGAGAATGTGGAAGAGGGAGTGCAGGTGGCCGAAGGGGTCGTGCCGTGGGAATTCTGTTTGTTTAGCCGGAAATAAGTGCAGACAGGCTTGGAGTAGTTTCCTAGTATCTGCACGGATAATCTCTCGGGGATGCTGCTCATTGCCTGTGCGAGTAGGTATTATACAGTGCCTGCTGTGTTTTCGGTGATAGCCTTCCGCTAACAACTACTAGCAATGCCTCAGGCTGTAAAGTCAGGCAGGACCTTGAAGTCAGCAAGGCCTTGGCACCTCTTGGACCTCATTACGTTGTCTCATCAGCGGTTGGCTCATTGAGCCCTGCAACCTTCTCCAGCAGCTCACCATGTCTTTTCTTGCGCGTTCATTCCGCATCCCGCTTCTACGGCCACAGCCTTGTGTATGTCACTCCCTTCCGCCTTTTTTCCGGGCTCTCCACACCAACAGACCGCCGCGCATACCGAATACCTTCTTCACTTCCGCCCGCCGTCCGCTCTCCCCACTCAGCCAACCTATCCGTGTCTGCGGCCGTCGGCCGTTTTCCTCCTCTTGGGATGGCGAATATAACCAGATCAAGACCGTCATCTGGGGCATCGTCGGCATCAACACGGCCGTCTTTCTCACCTGGCAATATGCGCTGCCGAGTCACGGACCCAGCGTGTTCCCCGAGAGCCGCGACTACACCCTCCTAAAGCGGATGAACGACCACTTCCTGCTCTCCGCCCGCAACCTCGCGGCCGGGAACTACGACTGCGTCATCGGCTCCGCCTTCTCCCACATCCAGTTCGGCCACTTCATCGCCAACATGGTCTCGTTCTACAGCTTCGGCATCGTCCTCGCCTCGTGCTACATCCCCGTGCGCTACTTCCTGGCCCTTTGCGGCGGCTCCCTGCTCTCCTCCAGCTTCGTCCACCTCGCGTACAACGCGCAGCAGCGACCGGGCAGAGACAAGCCGGCTCTGGGTGCCAGCGGCATGGTCTCTGGCGTTGGCGCTGCCGCCGCCCTCCTCGCGCCCCGCACGCGCTTCCTGCTGTTTGGCATCGTCCCCGCGCCGCTGTGGGCGCTTGTCCTGGGATACGCGGCTTTCGACGCGTTTATGCTGGACAACGAGCGCAGCAACGTTGGTCACTCTGCTCACCTCGGTGGCTTACTCTTTGGGGCCGCATTCTACATGTTGAGGCTGAGGCGCTTCGGAGGCGTGTTCGGCCAACGCGGCGGGCGCAGGTGGTGAGTTTGATCGTCCGCGGTGATTCAGGAGACATCACGCATGCATCACGCGACTTTCATGTTATAGAAAGGGGCGAGTTTGTCACGTTAGCAGAAGATGCAGCATGACTCGCCGTCCGTCATATTCCGGAGGCTTCCGCATAGGTTCCCGGAGAATCACTTCGTCTTATCACGGAGATAGTGCAAGGCGGGAATGTGGTTTTGTTCGAACTAACTATCTCACAACCTTTACCCTCCATCCAGCCGCGGCGGGGCCACTGTTTTCCTCTGGGAGATGCAGCGCTTTCTCTTTTCCACATGGACTTCCTTCGAAATGTCACTGCGAGGCTTATGAACGGCTTGTATATTCCCGCGCGCGCCCTAGTAGCATAGCATGTTGAATGAAGGTTTGAGGGGAGAGATTCTAGGCGGACAGGATGTATTTGGACGAGTGTCAAGGCCGGGGCCGCCGTCGAGACCGACGAAGTGCCACAGGGAAATAGGGGGTATTGGTGAAAGGAAGGAGGATAAGGCGAGGGAGCTGGAAACTATGTGATAGCGATGATACTCCGATAGACCATGCTCTCTGTCATGAGATGCGGTCTCGTAACGAGCATCTTAGAGATTTACACCCAAACGGACATATAATGTACCTGAAATTTTGGGACTTGTATGTATACTGTAACAACATAAAGAGCGTTCGTTAAAGCATTGATAGTCCGCTCGGGAGCTCCCGTCCCCATTCCCCGCCTTCCAACGCCCGTGCTCCGCGCGTGCTTATGTAAACCTCCGATGCTCCCCGGGCCCTGGGCCCGAGCCCTTGATTTCAGCTCGTCTTTCATCCTCAGTGATCCTCAACCACAGCTGCTTTGACCGGCTAGATACAGCTCTCAGATCGCCTCTTTTTACTTCTCCACATTCACGCTCATCCTCCTCTTCTTTCTTCGCCGCACCCTCTCGGCTTAGTTTGTTCTACGGCCGCCAACGAATCCAGCGAGCGGAACGAGATTGGATAATCGCATACTAATAGACGCGGTTGAAGCTCTCTCGCGTCCTCTCCCTCGGCTCAGGCTCAAGACGTAACCCGGCGCTCTCCTCGTAAACCTCGAATACGCTCCACCCAACCCGACCCGTCGCCAGAAAAAGGCACACTCATCACCGAAAAAACGAACAATCGAGAACAAAAATGCCACCCATCCCCCCGATCCTCCGCCCCGCCCTCCTCGCCAGCGCCGCCGGGCTCGCCCTCGCCAGCGCCGCCGGGCTCGCCCTCGCCATCACCGCCAACGACCTCCTCGGCGCCGTGCGTTTCGTCACCGGGGAATCCATGTCACCCGCACTCTCCCCCGACTTCGCCAGCACCGGGCGACGCGACCTGGTCTTCTTCCGCAGCTGGCGGGCCGGGGAGGAGGGGGACAAGGGGGACGGAGGCCCCACGGGCGCCCACGGCCTCCGCCGCGGCGACGTGATCGCGTTCTGGAAGCCCCACCGGCCCGAGGAGCTCAGCGTGAAGCGCGTGATCGGCTTGCCGGGGGACACGGTGATGACGCGCGCGGAGGCGGAGCGGGGCCGCGGCAACGCGCTGGGGTGGGGCCGCAAGGCGTACCCGTGGCGCGCGGCGTATGTGCCGTGGGGTCATGTGTGGGTGGAGGGGGATAATTGGCGCTGCACGGTGGATAGCAATGATTTTGGACCGGTGTCGGTCGGGTTGGTGGTTGCGAGGGCGAACTGGATTGTGTGGCCGCCGGAGCGCTGGGGGGAGGTGCCGGGCTTGCGGGAGGAGGCGGTGCGGACGAGGGTTGTGCCTGGGAGGCCGGAACGGCCGGGGTTTTTGGTGGATTGATGGCGGGCTGAGGGGGTGGGTTTGAGGATGTTGGCTGGCTGGTATGCTGCCTGGCTGGCTGGATCACTGCTTTTGGATGGGATGGGGGGGGGAGGAATGGGGGAGAGAGGGGAATGGCGCTGTGTGGCACGGAATCGAACAGAAATGGGCGCTGGGGATCACACGCGGGCTGCTCCGTCAACATCACGACGATGTGAATCTGGGGAAGCTACTTCTGCACTGCGGGACCTGCAGCTACTGGTCACGGGGAGGGAATAGAAGGAGCGGAAACCCTCGTCTCTCTCTCCCTCTCCCTCTCTCTTGCGACACTGCACGACGCCCGATTTCGATGGCACTGCGGGGAAAGGGAAAGGGGAACAGACCGGCGTGCTCGCGCGGGCATAAATAATCCACTCGCTGGGATTTACTTTCTGGAGACGGTGCATGGACGGAGGTTGCTTGGTATGGCTTCAGACCAGGCAGCACCTACCAACCTACGAAGGCCATGGCCTGTTCACGGGCTTAGAAAAAGCACAAGGAGAGAGTGTGGGGAAAGGGGAAAGAGCCATCTCGTGGCCATCAACGGCGTACATACAAATGTATGAGGCGCATCTGTAGCACGTCTAATGTTGGTGGTCACATCTTATTTCCTTCTTCGTCTTCCAAAGCGGGCTTCGAAACAGCCAGCCTTCCCCGCGTTTTCTTCCTTCCTTCCGCTCGATCGATGGGCGATGGACGATGCGTGTGATGGGGTGTGAATTATTACTGCAAAGTGCAGGGATGCGGGGAAAATGCCGCGGACGGCCAGGGTGGAAACGGGCAAGGCTGGGCCGGTCGTGCATTACCTGATGCTACTATTCTGTGCATTTTGCAGTGGTGGCAGCATCCTTTTCCCCTCCTCACTCCTCCTCCTCACTCCTCCCCGCGCCATGGTGGCCCAACCTTAGTGGGGACATTTGTTTCCCGTTCACACCCGCCACTGTCTGTCTTTTTCTTTTTTCTCCACAAAGGCGGGGGAAGGGGAAGGGTGTGAAGGGGAGACTTTCCAGAAGCATCAGCGAAGACGCCATGGCATGGTATGCATGCACTGTGGGATCACAGACAGCATGTCACCACCACCTCCGCCATCACCATCACCAGGATCACCGCGATCACATCCTACCTTACCTTACCTTACCTTACCTTACCTTACCTTACCTTCCTTCTCACCCCCCTGCTTTACCCCATCTTCTTCCCCATTCACCACCCTTCCCGCTCCCTGTCTCCCTCCCCCTCCCCCTCCCCCATGCATCTCCACCCCTCTCTCTCATCCCTCCCACTTCCCCTCGGCCCCCAGGTACCAGCCCGGGCCTGTCTTCTTTCCGTACTTCTCCGCCGTGATGCTCTTCTCTTCTCACATCATCTATCCGTCTATCCCCTCATCTTTACTTCTCCTTCTCTACTCTCCTCGCTCTCACCTCAATCTCTAAGTCCTCCGCTCTCCTCTCTTGCTCTCACTTCTCTGGTCGATTCTCTCACTCCACCCTTCCTCCGGCCGCCTGTCATACTCCGCACATCCATCCAGCATTCTTCACTTCGCCTCGCCGACGCGGCTTCGTCCGGCTGGCATGGCCGATGAATGAGGGATGATCGCGCACATTACCCGTCATTCCGAGGATCCTTTGAATAGCCGGCCGCATTTCCTCCCCGAAACCCCACGATGGACGACAAGCGCCCGTCGACGACCTCCACCATCTCCGCATCATGCGAGCAGGTGGCGTATCCAGAACCCGCACAAGCCCGACCACACCCATCGGAGTTCCTCGAGTTCGCGACCGTGCCTGTGCATCTTAACTTGGCCGGCGTCGTCGATCCCGCCGAGATCTACGCATCCCCGATCATCAAGGCTCGTTCCCGCCCGACGAGTCTCAACAGCCACACATCGCTCGACCCGATCATCCGCACGACGAGCCAGCAGCCCGCGCTCCCTCCCCTCCCGCCCTGCGCGCGCGCCGCCACCGCCTCCGAACGGCAGATGACCCTCCGACAAGCGTGCTGGCTCTACCGCCGCGCCATCCTCTACTCCATCCTCCTCTCCCTCTCCATCACCATGGAAGGCTTCAGCATCACGCTCATCAGCTCCTTCTTCGCCTTCCCCAGCTTCCAACGCCGCTTCGGCACCCCGACCGCCGATGCCGGCTACACGATCCCGACGACCTACCAGTCCGCGCTGACGAACGGCGCGCTGGCGGGCGAGTGCATCGGCCTCGTGCTGAACGGCTGGCTGGTCGACCAGCTGGGCAACCGAAAGACGCTCGCCCTCTCCCTCGGCTTCCTTAGCCTGACCGTCTTCCTCGCCTTCTTCGCGACCAACATGGCCATGCTGATCGCGTTCCAAGTGCTGATCGGGCTGCCATGGGGCGTCTTCCAAACGCTCGCCACCTCGTACGCGGCGGAGTGTATGCCGGTGGCCCTGCGGGGCTACCTGACCAGCGGCATCAACCTCTGCTGGCTGGTCGGCCAGCTAATCAGCGTCGGCCTGCTCCGCGGCATGATCAACGTGCCCGGCCCGTGGAGCTATCGGGTCCCATTCGCGCTTCAGTGGGTGTGGGTCGTGCCCATCCTCCTCGGCGTCCTCTTGGTCCCCGAGAGCCCCTGGTGGCTCATCCGCCACGACCGCCCGGAAGAGGCGCGACGCAGCCTGCTACGCCTCACCTCCGGCGCCGTTCGCTCCCGCCCCGACAAAGAGGGCGACGGCGACAACGACGACGACCTCGCCGCCGCGCAAGCCCGCGCCACCGTCGACGAAACCATCAGCCTGATGCAGCACACCAACGCCCTGGAAAAGCACCTCTCCACCTCCGCCTCCACCCACCACAACAGCAGCCTCTCCTACACCGCCTGCCTCACCGGCGCCAACCGCCGCCGCACCGCCCTCTGCGCCCTCGTCTTCACCACCCAAGCCCTCTGCGGCACGATGACGGGCTACGCAACCTACTTCTACACCCGCGCGGGACTCTCCAGCCGCGCCAGCTTCTCCCTCTCCGTGGGCATGTACGCCGCCGGCCTCCTCGGCTTCGCCCTCAGCTGCCTCCTCATGCGTCGCTTGGGCCGGCGCACGCTGTATCTCTGGGGCACGGCGGTGTGCGCGCTTGCCCTCGCGGGGTTGGGGGTGCTGGGGTTCGTCTCCGGGGATGACGGGGAGGGCTCCGAGGCGATCGCTTGGAGCCAAGGCGCCCTCGTCGTCGCCTGCACCTTCGCCTACGACGCCTCCATCGGCCCCACCTGCTTCGCGCTCGTCGCCGAGCTCCCCGGCACTCGGCTCCGGCTCAAAACCATGGTCCTCGCGCGGCTGGCGTATAATGCGACCTCGCTCGCGACGAACGTGCTGATGGGTCGGTTGCTGGGTGGGGGTGGGAGTGGGAGTGGCAGTGGCAGTGGAGGGGGAAGTGGAGGGGGAGGTGGAGGTGGGAGTGGCGTGGCGGAGGGATGGGATTGGCGTGCGCGTGCGGCGCTGCTGTGGGCGGCGGCGGCGGCGGCGTGTTGGGTGCTGCTTTGGAGGGCGCTGCCGGAGCCGCGCGGGTTGACTTTCTGGGAGTTGGATGTGCTTTTTGAGAGGAGGGCGAAGGCGAGGGAGTTTGCGGTTGTGCGGAGGAGGTTGGTTGAGGGGGGGTATTTTGGGGAGGGGGAGGGTTGAGGGGGAGAGGGGATATCCTTCTTCTTTTTTTTTTCTTCTGTACTCATTGCATGGTTTTGTTGGTTTTGATATGCTTTTGTTTCGTGGGGATGGTGGGATGTATATACGTGCTTAAGGAGCCGTGGTTATATCAGGAAGATACGCAGCATATGAGCGAAGTTATTGAAGGAAAAGCAGTGATCTAGCATTTTCGAAATCTTTGGTTTGATATCATGATTGTGATCTGTATAGACTATCGAATATCTCAGTTACTAATTTCTAAAACTGTATATATTCATTCCTTAGTGATATGAATGTTGTTCCGCGGAATGTCTGGCCTCCGCCAAGACCCGCCTCGCCCATCCTCCTCACGACGTCACCGTCCCTTTCACCTGTCTTCTTCCTATTCCCTCGCACGACCTCAACATCAACACCTCCTCCCCAATGGACGCGCCAACAACAACGGCGCCGACGACGACGCCAGCAAACAAAGTCACCCAACCAACCCCTCAAGCCCTCCCCTCACGCACCAACGCCAGCTCCCGCAGCATCCTCGTCTCCCCCCGCCAAAAAGGCAACCCGATCCTGCAACACATCCGCAGCACCCCCTGGGAATACATCGACGCCACCTCCCCCAGCTCCACCTCCACCACCACCACCACCACCGCCGCCGCCGCCGCCGCCGACTTCCTCCTCAACCCCAGCACCAGCGCCCTCTTCCTCTCCCTCAAATACCACCGGCTGCACCCGGAATACATCTACACCCGCATCCGGGCCCTCGGGGGGAGCACCACCTTCCGCCTCCGCCTCCTACTCGTCATGGTCGACATCCCCAACCACGAAGCCGCCCTGAAAGAACTCTGCAAAACCGCCCTCATCTACCAGCTCACGCTGATGCTGTGCTGGAGCGCCGCGGAGGCGGGACGGTATCTGGAGTTGTACCATGCCGCTGCAGCGGGCGCAAACGGCGGCAGCGCCAACGGCACCCCCTCGGCGGCGGCGACGGCGCTGCTAAGAGGCCATCGCTCTCAGGCGTACTCGGATCGGCTGGTGGAGTTTGCGACGGTGCCGCGCGGCGTGAATCGCGCGGATGCGGTGGCGTTGGTGGGGGGGTTTGGCAGCGTGCGCACGGCGTGTAAGGCGGGGCCGGAGGAGTTGGCGTTGTTGCCGGGGTGGGGAGCGACGAAGGTCAGGCGCTGGCGGGAGGCGGTGAGGGAGCCGTTTCGGGTCAGGAGGGCGAGGGCGAGGGGGAGGGTGGAGGCGGAGGCGGAGGGTCCCAGGCGCGTGGATCCGGATGTGGCGGTTAGGTTGGGGATTGGACCTGAGCTGGCGGTGGGAGATGCGTCTGCGTCTGCGCCTGCTGCTGCTGCTGCGGCGGTGGGTGCTGTGGGGGAGGTGGATGCGGAACGCAGGGCGGGGACGAGGGTTGCGGAGGATGCGGCGGAGGCGACGGAGACGCGGTGGGAACCGGGGGAGGATGAGGAGGAGGCTTTGAGGGCGATGATGGAGGATGAGGAGGGGGGAGGGAGTTCACGGCGTTGATTTGGGTATGGGTTTTTTTCTTTTTGGTTTTGCCTTTTTCGTTCATTGATATCCCTTCGCTTATATCGAGATCTTTCGGCTGGACTTTTATCTAAGGCTGTACAGTCCATCATCACCACCACCACCATCACCATCATCATTTGTTTTCCATCTAAACAACTCAAAGAAAGACGACATGAAGGGAGATAACCTGAAGCAAGGTTAGAAGAGCACGTTTCATTCACCGCTGTCAGTCCTTCACACACCACCCTATCTTCACATCTATACCCAACTGACTCTCTCCAACAGAGTGAATGCCTATACAGAAATCCAACACCGAAGCACCCCTCACGCCCACCCACACGCCCTCCACCACACCTCCATCCCCACCCGCTCCACCTTCTCCACCAACTCCTCCCCATCCCCATCCCCATCTCCCTCCATTCCCACCCTCCCCCTCAACACCCCCAAAACCCCCTCCCACCCCTCCCCCACCCTCCAATCCCTGACCCCCAACCCCCCCTCCAACACCGCCACATACGCCCACGCACACGCCTCCCCCAGGCCGTCATCCCCCTGCACCCCACTCCGTAAGCGCCTCGCAAGCTCCCTCACCCCATCCACCACCCCCTCCTCCCGGGCCGACGCCGCACACAACCCGCACCCACACCCCGCGATCCCGAACCGCCTCCGCAGCGCCTGGGCGCGGGTGCGTGAGCCGCACAGCGCGAGCTCGGGGATGTAGTCGATGGTCAGCGCTTCGCCGGCGGGGATGGCGCGGAGGGCGTGGAGGGTTGCGTGGACCGTCGGGACCGTCGGGTCCTGGGGGTCTTTGGGGAAGGAAGAGCAGGTCTGTGTCAGGTTCACCGCCGCGTTCGGCACGCAGCTGTGCTTGAGACGCGAGATGTGGGCGTAGAGGTGGATCCAGGTCTCGCGGTCACGCTCGGCTGTGGGCTTTTTCTTCGGTGGGTAGGTGAGCGGGAATTTTACCCTCCTCTTCTTCCTTCCTCCCGCTGCTGCCGCCGCCCCGCCGGCATCGCTGGTAGACGTCGAGGTCGAGGTCGAGGTCGTACCCACCTCGACCTCGAACGGCCACCCACCCCGCCTCACCGTGCGCAAGATCGCCTGCTCCAGCGTCTCGTCGCCGCTGCCGTCCCAGCCCACCAGCGCGTCCACGGCTTTGGCCTCCGCGGCGGGGAGCGCGAGGTAGGTTTCTAGTAGCTCCAATTGGGAGGCGGGGGTGCGGTAGAAGTGGGATTCGGAGAAGGAGGAGAGGGGGTAAGGGAGCCGGTGCGTGTAGATGGGCGGTTCGTGTAGGATGAGCGTTCCTGCGGGGATGGACTGGGTGGTGAGGAGACCTTGATGGGCGATGCGGTAGAGGGGTTGGTTGTGGGGGGTTTGTGAGGCGAGGTGGAGCATGGCTGAGGGGGAGGTGGGGATTGCGAGGGGCATTTTTTTGGTTTGGGGGTGGTCCATGGGGTTTTTTTCTTCTTTTGTTTTCTTTGCTTTGGGTGGTGAGTTTTCCTGGTTGTCGTTCTCTTTCTTTTTCTTTTTTTTTTTTTGTGCTTTAAATGGTGAGTTGCGTGGTGGTGGTTCTTTTTCCGTTTCTCCCCCTTTCTTTATGGTTGGGTTGAGTGGTGTTGATGTTGATGTGGATGTGGACGTGATTGTGGAGGTGTTTTGTCCAAGGTATGTGGTCCTTTCGTCTTGAGGTGGGATTGTGTATGTCTGTTGGAAAGAGAAAAGAAGAGAGAGAAAGGAAAGGTTTCAGGCCGGTAAGTATGTGTGTGGAGTCCAAACTGACTCCTGTAACAAAGGATTGTTAAGGAGATTGCTGCTGCACCTGAGGTGGCCGCGTGGATGAACAGAACAATTGCTGCCCGTGTGACAGCGAAGAGTTCGTATGGACGCGTGGAGTTTTATTTGACATTTACTTTCACTTTCACTGTCACTTTCGCTTTTACGTTCGCTTTCATTGTCACTTCCACTGTCGCTGTCACTTTCACTGTCACTTTCACTGTCACTTCACTTTCACAATCACCTCCACAACTGTGAATGTCCCCAGTCTCAGCTCTTCACAGCATGCGATGGATGTTTGCCAATCCTTTGGTTATTTCACAGTCCGCTCTTCACATAAGAAGGCCCTTCACATAACCAGGCCCTTCCTGCGTCCTGCTTCATCGCCCTGCTCATGACCAGCCTATATAAAACCAACCTCTACACGGATTCTCCTTCGTCTTTCCTTTCTCTTTTTTCTGAGTATAGACACTACCGACCACTTTTACCCTGTCGACAGATTCGCATACCTGGCACCCCTTGGTTTTGTTATTTGCACTGTCGGCCATTCACAGGAAAGGCCCCTATCGCCCTGCTCGGACAGCTTCTATAAAGCCGACACCTACTTGAACTCTCCGCCATCTGTTCTACATCATTTCTCTGGACACAAGCCCTACCGACAAGTTCTACCTCGTGGACAGACTCCCACACTTCGAACCCCTCGTTTTGGATCAGTATCCACTGTTGATTACTCTCGATTATCGGACAACATGACTTCGACTCCTTGGACACGCAACAAGTCCGAGAGGTCCCCTTCGGGGCAGACCCAACATGAAGGCCGTGAGCGATCACGGTCGCAAGTCAGGTAAGTGGACTCTCCTTCTCTTTCTTTCTTTTGTATCCTTCCAAGCCGTCGTCGAACATCAATATCACACTCACCACCTTGTACAATGCTATCCCCTTCTTCCGTGTTCACAACAGCCCCAGCAAGCATACACTGTCTGACGAACCGATTCGCTAACCAAGTTCATTCCAGACTACCTGAAACAATGCAGCAGCTTGTTAGCTTGCCTTCATCCGACACGCCATCGTTTACGCCAGTTCAGAGCGTCACCCATACCGACAACCGGAGTAACAGCAGTACTCGTCCTGGTCTAGCATTCACTCTGCCCCCGCTCATTCACTACTTCGCGGAGCCTACTCCAGGACCAGAGCATGATTAACCGACGAGCCCGACCTCCTCCCCAGTCACGCTCACGAAGATCCAGCGTCAAGCCCCCAGGTCAGCTACATCTACCTCAGTACCGACTTCAATCACCCCCCTGGGGCCGACCCCTCCAACAGGTCCACGCAGCATGCCCAGTACATGCCGGAATGCAACTCCAATGGCGAACACGCAGGGCAGACCGCTCGCCGGCTCCCTCAGACAGACCCGCACTTCGCTCACCTGGCATGCTCCTGGACGGCGAGCCTATGGTGCTTCGACGATGCAGCGCCAGTTTGGACAACGCCCGACAACCGGACTAGTTAGTGGGTTTACCGAGAAGGATACGCCTGCGGAGGGTACTGAAGTGGCTTCGAAAGAGAGTTCAGTGCCATATTTTGGCCCGGCATTGAATGCGAGTCCAGCGGTAACAGCTGGTCCAGCTCCCCTTAGCCATTCCAGCTCCAGCAGTCAATCAAGCTCCTAACACTAGCCTGCCCGTAAAAGCAAACACAGCTCCAAAAGCAATCCCAGATCCCAAGGTGATCCCAGCACCAAAGGCTTGCCCACCAACACCAGAAAACCCAGCTCCGAAGGCAAGTCCAACACCATCGGGACAGCGGACGGCACCCTCCACTCCAGTCATTATCAACAAACCCGCAAACAGCACACCATCTCCAACACAACATGACCCATCAAGCACCTCTTCCGCCCCTGCAGAGGCCACCAGTCCCGCTCCCGCCTCACCGGCCTCGACCCAACCCACCGCCTACGCCCCAACCGTCTGTCCCCGCCCCGGGGTGTGCAAAGCATGCTCCAGCGGCCACCCGCCATCGCACGTTGCCCAAATGCACACGGAGATGTGGAAAGCCCTTCAGCGGAAGAAGAAGACAACCAAGGCGCGGAAGGCGGCTTTGGCGGCTTTGGAGGTGGTGGAGGGACATCAAGCAAATCCGGCCACGACGAACGATGCGGAACAGGATGTACAGACAGCACTACAGGACCAGTCCGGCAAGGATATTGGAACGGCTTCCCTGCTGCCGTTTGATCCCACGGTTTGTCCCAAGCCGGGGAAATGTGGTGGTTGTCGCTCCGGACAAACGGAGAAGCATCTCCTATATGTGCATACGGCGATGTATGAGGCGTTGGAACGGAAGAGGAAGGAGATGGAAAAGGAGAAGCTGGACAGCAAGGAGGAAGACAAACCACAAGGTGAACAGCTGTCTCATGCCAGCGACCCTGCCAAAGAGAAAGATTCCGTCACACCTGTAACCCCGCCCCCGGAATACACGTCCGACCCCTCCACAGACGGCGAGTATATCAACACAGCCGCCCCTCCCTCATGTCAGATCACTCACCAGCAGGAGGACGCCATAATCTCCGGTCACCTATATAAGACAAAACGATGCACGAGTGGAGGGAGCACACGGAGGTCAAATGATACCGTCGATCTGAGCATCTGCCCCTTGTTGCAGGAGAAGGGATGTGTGGCCTGCCGCGCAGGGTGCGACTTAGCTGCGAGAGAGCTGGTTCATCGCCAGCTCTGGATTGAGCACGGTGCGGTGGAGGGTGCTGATGGGACGCTCGGGACTGTGGAAGAGGAATTCCGGCTCTATCAGGCAGAAAACCACAGCACGAGGCGCGACAACGTCCCCGATGAGTCTACAGCTACCCCAGTAGCCATGGACGCAAAGGAGACTACTCTTCCGAACGACGACAAACCCTCAACTACAGCCACAAAAGCACCACCGCCAGCAACTCGTCGGCACAAGCGAGCGGCATCCAGCCCTCCATACCCCCGATCCTGGAGACATGCCCATATATACGCCGCCCCCATGCAGCTCCTACCAACGGAACCAACCCTCCTCTCCCCGCAGCCGGAAAGAAAAAGCGCAACCGCGGCGGCATGGCCGCACGCGAAAAGAAACAGCGCGAACGGAAGAGCGAGTGGAAAGCGTTTGCGGCATTGTCCGCGGCTTTGGAGGGAGTGAAGCCGGCAGCGAAGCCGGAAGCGGGTGTTTCCACGTTGACGTCCAAGGACGACATGGATCTCCCGTGGACCTGCGCCTCGGAGGGCTTCCGGTGGGTGTTGGTGGAGCAGAAGAGGGCTTTTGGAGAGGCGGTGGTGCGGTCTGGGACTGATGGCGGGAAGGCGAAGGGGATTGAGGAGGATGGGGACAACGACAAGGAGCATAACAAGCACGGCAGGAATGACGAGCTCCTACCCAACATCCAGCAGCAACTGTTGGTCCAACCCGCTCCCAACACCAGCGATTCAGTGATGTCTCGCTTGGGATGCTTGGTAAAGAAGACCTCCATCCAGATGCTGCGGCCGCCGACTCCTTAGGGGAGCAGAAGGACACCACTGTCGCAAAGACAGTGGGTTAGGAAACCAGTTGCTTAGTTGACTTTTCATATAGCATGTTCCAGCGGCTAATTAGTACAATGAGTAAGGAGGGAGAGGAGCGGATGCTGAGGCAGTCGAGTATATAGATTTCTTTGCAAAGATTGTATAAAGATAACCCGTCCGGGGAATTGATCATGAACATGGCGTTTTACGGTGCATATAGCGTGCTGGATAGATATACAGTAACCGCTGAATTTCTTTTCTTTTTTTGCTTTTGCCTCTCTAACATCCAACGGTTCTTTTCTCTGCGCTCTTCTGCGGTTGGTTAATCGGTGGACGTACGATGTCATTTGAAATCTCCAGATGGATTCGCTAAGGTGATCGAGGGAGCGCTCAATCTATATCCCTACTTTCCCGATACTCCCTCCCCTACTCCCAGACTCCTGATTTTCTTTTTCCTTCTTCCTCCCTTCTTCCTTCTTTCGGCGAGGATGATACATTAAGTAAGTAGTCTCCGAATCGAGGGTCCCGTGATATGCGCTGTTATTATGATAGTGATGGGTAAAGCTATGTATACGTGTGTATATGGTAGCGTTCCAGGAGGACGGGCAACGTTTCTTTGAGTTTGTGAGAGAGATGGAGAGTGCTGGTTTTGAGGTCTGCCATAGTCGGGGAAGCCGAGAAATGGGAATTAGAAAGAAGACTGAGAAGAGGGGAAGATATCGGCGGGAGAGAACTCAGAAGTATTGAAAGAGAAATTAAGACTTATGAATAGAAGGTGATATGCTATTACTACCGTCGTCATCAAACAGTATAAGCTTCCCTGAGCTCTACCGCAATGCCAAGGCTTTGCTTGCTTACCATAGTATGCTATGCTCAAGAGGAAAGAGAGGGAGAGGGTCAATGTAGGAGATACATCTGTGAATGAGGCTGAAATGGAGGACTTCTTCATTCCCTTTCCTTTCCTCCATCTGTTCATTTGAACGGGATGTATCAATGTGTGAGCGGTTTATGCTAGGAGTAGGTGAAGAAGAAGACACTAAGAATAAGAAAAACGAGAAGAAAAATATCAAGCACGACCTGCACAGAACTTGTCGAAGTGGAAGGAAAAAAAAGAAAAATAGAAACAGAGCCAGGTAACCCTTCGAAGAGGGCTCACCCCGCTCTCCTCTGCCCCGCCGTAGCGTTGATAAGCGACACCGATGGGACTCGAACCCACAATCGTCACCACCGGAAAGTGATACCTTACCATTAGGCCACGGTGCCTCTTGATTGGAAGAATTGCGTCGGCAGTGGCATTCATGAAGGGAAAATGCAGGGCGCCTCTGCTCGGGGAGGAGAGAGGTTGTGGGAGCGAAATCAGCGGAGAAGAGGGGTGTGGGATGGAAGATGAATGAATAGAACTACCGCTTTGTAAAAGGAACGATTCCCTACGTGATAGAGGAAGCCGCTCTACTTCAGCGCGTCCTGGTGTGATCCCTCGACTTCATGGACGAAGAAACAGCTGCAGAGGGGCAAGCAATTCGAGACGCTCCCAGAGAATTGCTCAACAAAACAAATCTTATCGTCCAGCGAAGGAAAAAGAGAAAGGAACAAAGTAAGGGCAGCATGAAAATCCATATAAAACTACCGATGTCCCATCCCTCCTCTTCTCTCCACATCTCAAAAAAGAACTTTTAAATAATTGATGTTTTCATCCCCAGCCAGCAAGCCACGAGGGACCGACAAAAGAGATAAGCAAGGGGAATGTGAGATGGAAAACAAAAATGCGTCGGCCGGGAATCGAACCCGGGGCCTGCCGATGTTGTCCAGTAATGGCAACGGCAGATTTTACCACTAAACCACCAACGCTTGGTGATGTTGTAACCAATTGATGAACAGTAAACCGCAAGCAACACTAATAACTTACAGCAGTACAGGATGGGAGAAGAGGCAGTAGGTATGCTTAATGGTAATATCCGCAAGCCAACGGGATGCGTGTGATTAATGTGGATGCTTCACTTCAAATAACTTCGATAGGAGGACAAGAAGGAGAAATGGGACTTTTTTATTTCTCTTCATAGGATTCTGCAGGTGGCTATGGCCTCAACCGTCCGCTTCTCACCTCCTTCTATGCCGCTGAAACGCAGGACAGGACACGGCAGACCGAGAAAAAACAAATAAGAAATGATAAGAGATGAATAAGAAACAGAAACAACATCCGTTATCCAACCACATTGACAAACAACCCACGTACGCCAATGACGCCTCAGCCCTCAGATCACGGAAAAGCAGAATCATCCGGCATAACGAACCCCTTCGCGTTAAAATCCTCTCGAATCACCGCCGTCAAGCGATCCAACTTCTTCCGCTGAATATGCAGCACACCATGCTTAATATCCTTCTCCCGCTGACTCATATGGCTCGCCGCTACTGAGCCCTGCGGCGACCCGACGTGCGCCGCCTGGTCTGCTCCTTGGTCTCCCGCAAGCGACCCCGTCTCCGTGCCCTGCGCGTCGTCGGGGGGGTACCGCTCGTCGCCGGCGGCTTCGGGGGTCATTTTGAGCGAGCGCGTGCGACCGGGTGGTACGCCGCCGACGAGCACGAGGAGGAGCTTGGGTTGGATGGCGCGCACGAGGAGGTTGTTGCTTTGGAACTCGATGGTGAGCGTTTCCAGGGGTTGTGCGGGCGGCGAGGAGGCGCCTTGGCCGTCTGCGTTGCCGCTTCCTCCTCCTCCTTTGCCGGTCCCCCGCGCCTTGAGCGCGGTCTCGTGTTCTTTCCATGCCATGGAGATGAGAGCGGCTTGGTCGCGGAGTTCTTTGATGTCGACGGGTGTGGAGTATGCGAGGAGGGTGCCGTTGGGCGACATGATGCTGGGGTTGATTTGATGAGTGCTGGGTTGCGTGGATGATATGGGCGGTGGAGGATAAGACTTACAACATGCGCGGGTACAGCTTGGTATCGACATTCTTGGCCAAGAGGTCGCTGAGCCTCTTGACGTTCAGCATCGTGGATTGCTCGTCAATCGATCAACATGCGATCGCGAAACGTCCTGCCCCCTGTGCAATCTCGCCGGCCGGCCCCGTCGCACCGTTCGTTCGGCGTTCGAACCGCCGTGGTGGTGTGCTCCGGTCGCTTCGTCTTGTTGGTCTGAGGTTCGCGCTGTGTGATGGTGGCTAGCAATGGATCGAAGGGATGGTTTCGACACGAAGGGTTGGAGGCGGATTGCTGTATATTGTTGGCATGAGGGACATGGTCGGTTGCTCCTCCTCGGCGCCCCGTTTTGCGGATGACGGAGCCCTATCTCGTTGGAACCGAAATGCCCGCCCGCCCCGGCGCCGTTGTGGAGAATCGGAGCGGAGAAACGTTTCCGGCAGAGATCATCGTCGGGTCCGACCGACAGGACAGGGGAGATGGATGCCTCTATCATACCCGGTAGTGATTTTTTCTAACTTGAAATCGTATCTCTACATTTCTACCAGCCTGATGATACAGTCTTGGGCTGCTCTATGCCTACCAGACGGACAAGCTATCGTCGACTACACACCTCTTTTGAAGTGCCGGTTGCATTTCCGGCCGTATGCCGCAAGATCAGTATCCTACAATGCAGATGTCTCCACTAGAACAGCGTACTACATATCCACTATGGACGTGACAAGCCGTTACAATGCACCCCTAAAGGCTTCTGCAGGTCTCCAGACGCTTCATGTGTCTGGGACCGAATACCAAGACATTAATGAGAAGAGGGGAAGCTTCCTTTGCGGAACCATATGGCATGCCTGAGTGTCCGATGCTCATCTTCGACGCTGTGAGGTGGTTGAGCTTTGATCAAGGCTGTCGTAACAGCCTGTCCATGCACAACCCCACATAGAGTACTGCCGTCTGCGTGGATGGGAGTTTTGGGACGCCGTCATGTTATAAGCTCTAAACACCTCGGGAACCCTCAAGCAGCCAGTGTATACGCAGGGCTGGATGTGTTCTGCTACGGCCTATCTGATACTATCCTGCCTGAGGGCTATATTCTTTGTGATGACCGATAGCCATGCTCCGTAGGTGGCCAGCTTGCCGACCATGAATGTGGTCCTTGTAACGGAGCAGCATCCGTACAGTACTCCGTACACATAGCCCCCGTTGGGCGCCCGAAATCGTGTGGTATACGGTCAAACATGCAGTCTTTTTTGGATGAGGGGTAATCACCTTCCCATAATCACATTCGCAAATGAGATCCCTCAAATCCATCCACAGTTCTTGCTGCTGCTGCTGGACCGCCCCAACCCTTCCCACCCCGAAAGATCTCCGCCCCCGCCCATCCCCCTCAATCCCATCACCCCCAGATCACGCAACTTCTCCCCTATATCAACAACCTCTCCCCCCTGGGTTTTCATCAAAGTGGCAAGATGGCCGAGTGGTTATGGCGTGTGACTCAAGCGTTCAGCTTGCTTGCCTGAAGGCGAGCGACGAGGTTTCTCATGGGCTTAGCCCGCGGGGGTTCGAATCCCCCTCTTGTCATCATTCTCTTTTGCCTGCGTGTGTGGGTGGGTTACTCTTTTTCTCCTTCGGGGTGGAGATCTATGAGACTGTTGTGTTGTTGGTTTGGTTTTTGATGTCTGTGGGTGTTGAGGTGGTGTGTGGCGGGGGGCCGATGGGGGTTGCGAGCTGAGTTTTTGCGGATCACCAGCCACCGACCGCCGTCGCCTTCTCCCTCCTCCTTCACTCTTCCTCGCTTTCTTTCCCTCGAGAACAGCGCACGATGTTTAAGCAGAAAGAGTAATGGAAAGAGGAGTAATTGAAGAGGATCTGTGCCGGACTTCTCGTGTCTGACAACATAGAGGACTCGAAGTATGCCCGGAGAGCGGAACCTACATACCTACCTCGGTGTCTTGTGGACGATGGCGATGCTATCCAGAGCATCCAGTGTTTCCTTATAAAGATTGTTTTCTTTACCTCATATAATATTCTGCATTTTCTAATCTCTTTTCTTCTTTTCTATTCTCTTAGTCGTCTCTACTATTCCTTTCCTTTCCTTTTTTCTTCTTCTTCTTCTTCTTCTTCTTCTTCTTCTTCTTCTTCTTCTTCTCTATCTCCATCATCTCCATCTCTATCTATCTATCGAAATAAATAAGCTCCGAGGTCTTCCTTAACCCTCATGCTTGTCTTTATGTTTTCTACCTTTAAAGTCCGGCGTTGCTGGAATTATTCCTCTCTTAAGTGCTCTTCATTCATTGCCTCTGTTCATATTCACGGACAATCCTGCTACCCTACAACCAGCTCCACGCTGCCGTCATAGCGGGCGATGCTACATCGGTGAGTAAAGTCGTCTACGTTGAAATCTTACCCCTACCGTACGCAGGAGACCCAAGAGGCGTCGCATCCCGTCCCTCGTGGCCTTTCTTTGTTCAAGTCCAACAAAACTCCCGCAGCCTGAGCACCCTCCCATCCTGCTCTAGGAACTCCCGACATCTGGCATGTCAACTCACACATATCGGCACCAGTATCATTGTGCAAACACACCTCGTCGAAATCCTCTCTACATCCCTACAACCCCCTCTCCAACAATCCTCCATCCAACCATTGTCAACCCCCGCTCATAACAAAACAGTTCAGCCCCCTTTATCCACCACCCCCCTTTGTTCCCCCATCATCCTTTCTTTGACGTCAACCTCCCTCGAGTCCTCCCCTCTTTGTCCACCACACAATGTCGAGGGTTCGACGCTCGTTGTTACGCTCTATTTCGCTCCGAGGGCGAACAAAGGATGGGTGGAGGTGGAGATGAAGAGGGAAAGGGGAGGTATATAACGACCCACCCCCTGGCTTCGTCCTCGAGGGTTTCTTTTTGCTTTTCTTATTCATCCAGTCTAGTGTTTTGGTTCGTCTGCATCGGTATTCGCATCTGCATCGGCTTCTTGATATCCTTCGACTTCGGCTTCGCTATTCGCACATCCTCGTTCTCGATATCGATTCGCTGTCTTTGTTCGCGCGTGGAGTACTGTGTACTTCTTCGACGATCCTTCGACGATCATCCGGTACAACAAAGAAAAAGAATAGCAAGAGAAATCGCAAACATGTACCACTTCAACGACAACCTATCCGGCGGCGAGGCCGCGCATTTCGCATACGACTACTCGGGGCCGGTCCTCGAGTACGACAACAGCAACGATAACAGCAGCAGCAGCGGGTACTACTACCCGGATCCGCAGGAGGACCAGGAAGGGGCCAGCTACCCGTACAACATGGCCGCCTGGCCGGATGCGAGCGCGTGGGATATGCTTCAGCAGCAACAGCAGAGCATTGGCCCTGTCAATCCGGTTCTGTCGTCAGGTCAGTTGCTCCTACTTTCACCGCCGGAGAGTGCGACGGGCATTGATGGCGTGGCAGTCCCTGTCGAACAGCATCAGCAGCAGGATGCCCTGGGATACCCGACCGCTGCCCCCCGCCGCCGGAGCGAGAGGCTGCGCTCGCTGAACGCGACGCGGTTCGTCGTGCCGGAGAGCAGGGCGGTGGTGTCCTACCGTAGCGGTCGCGACCTGGATGACAGCCGCCTGAGCGACGACGACGACGACGACGACGACGACGACGACGACGAGCGCGACGAGCGCGGCAGCAGCAGCAACCGCCACTACCGCGGCGAGTTCCGGCCCGAAAAGCCCAAGACCGCTCCGGGCAAGCCATGGGTGCGCACCAACGCGACCACGCAAGGGCTCTCCTCCCGCACGGGCAAGATCAACAACTGGCGGGCATCCGAGCAATACCAAACGGTGCCCAACGTGCTGCCCTCCTGGGACCGCTTCGCCTACTACGACGACGGGGAGCTGCGGGAGCCGACCTACTCGGCGCGGGCACTCCGGCGCTTCCTGCTCGCCCGCCCCCCCGGCGCGCCACCCCTAACGCTCTTCCTCCAGCGATCCCCGGCCGACTCGCGCCGACGCGACCCCCGCCTCTGCAGCTCCCGCTGCCGCTTCCGCGCCTGCCCCGTCGGCGCCGTGCTCCGGGGGGGCAACAGCATCCACCCGGGCCACTTCCGCGTCGCGCTGGACGAGAAGTGGGCCCGCCACGGCGACCGCACCGACCCCTTCGTCGTCGCGGGTTACGTCCACCTTTTTTGCTTGGAAAAGCTGCTCGATTTCCCCCTCCTGTGCGCCACCTTGCTCGTCGAACCGGATACCCGCGGCTTGATTAAGGAGCCTAACGGTGCGTTTGCGCCCCGCTTGCGCACCGAGGAGGCCCGCGTCGCGAAACGCTTCGTCGAGGCGTGTCGCGAGGGCCGCTTGGATGCGGCGTTCCCGGACTACCCGTTTCTGCGCCATCGCGGCGAAGGTGGGTATGAAGGCTCCCTGTGCCACCTCATGAATGTCGAGAAGGATCGTGCTCGTCCCCGGGCCCAGCGCGCGATGCTGCAGCGCCGTGGTCTGCGCGGCACCCAGATCTCTGCCAATCTGGGTGATTTGGATGTGTATGCGGCTGCGAAGCGGGAGCAGCGTGGTGCGAGCGGGAGGAATAAGAAGACGACGACGACCGCGGCGGGACGCAAGCGTCGTCGTGACGCCTCGGTGTCTGATGAGGATGCGGAGAGCGAGAGCGATAGCGACGTTGAGGTTTCAGCGCCGCCGGCGAAACGCGCTCATGCTTCGTCGCCGCCGCCCCCACGGCGCCGCAATCCGCCGCGCTCGACCCGCAAACCTTCGTACGCTGGACTCGACAAGGCGGACTCTTCAGACGACGATCTGTATGTCAGCAAGAAGCAGCAGAAACATCCGCAGCAGTCTACCAACCCTGTCGTCCAGGAGCAGCCAACATCCCACCTCCGCCTCCCCTCCCTCTCGCTCTCCTTCGCCCTGCCACCCACCACAACCACCCAAGCAACCCAAGACTTCACAACCCTCGCCCAAACCTTCCTCGACCTGCCCCCTCAACCCACCACCGCCGCAGCACCCCCACCTCCACAAACCCAGGATATCGAAAACGACACCATCGTCCTAACCCTCGCCCCGCACCTCCTGCAAAAGTCCCAGCCGCAGTCCCAGCACACCTTGAAATCCAACAAAACAAATAAACGCCGTCCCTCCGCCTTGCAACGCCGCATCTCCTCGAGCGCCGTGGCTCAGCAGCAGCTACAATGCCGTCGCCGCTCCGCGCGGCTGAACACGCCGTCGACGGCTTCGTTTGCACAGGCGTCGGCGCAGCGGAAGCGTAGCGCTGCTGGTGCTGCTGCGGCTGCTGCGGCGGCGGTGGGGCGGCGGCGGAGTTCCCACCTCGCTGGACCGCGGCAGGTGGAGACGGAGGTGCTGGGGAGTTATTTCGAACCGTGGCCTGCTGAGGGAGGGATGGGGATGGATGGGATGCAGATGGAGGGCTGGGATTGGTTGGGTGGGGTGGATGGGCTTGGTGATGATGGGTTGGGGGATATGGAAGGGTGGGGGTTGTGAGTTTGATGAGTGATAAAGAGGGAAGGGGGGAATGGAATGGGATGAGATGTATGATGGGATTGAGAATGGAATAGGAATGCGAATCACTTGGACTGGGGAGGGAAAGGTAAGTATGAGGTAAGTGCAAGGTAAGTAAGTCAGCAAGCTGGATGGGTGGATGGAAAGGAAAGGAAAGGCGGGTAGCATAACAAGCTCAGCGAACGTGCTCAAAAGCAAATCTCCAATAGCCTACCCACTCAAAAAAAATCTCCATTCAACTCTACAATCCTTCTTCAAGATCCCAACAAACACGCACATTTCTTTTATCCATTATAAAGCACCATGAACAAAAAAAAAAAAAACGGCAGAACCAACCAATCCCCCCCTTCACCCTCAACCCCCACCCATCCTTCTCACTCCTCCTTAACCCAAAGCTGCACAAACCGATCCACATCCATATCCTCCAGCTCCGCCTTCCCCCGCCCCTCACCTCCAGTAAGCAACCCAACCAACCTCTCCACCCTCTCCCCCCCAAAATGGCGCTCCACATGCGTCCTCAACTTGCTCACCAGCACCGGCTTAGCCTCCTCCCTGCGCCACCGATGGCCCAACGGGGCCTCGACCACGACCTCCGGCAACACGGTCCCATCCGTCAGCGTCACGGTGAGCGCGTTGGGAATTGTCCGCTTGGCCGGGTCGTGGTAGTCGCGGGTGAACTGCGGGTCCTCGACGCAGCGGATGCGTTGGCGCAGCGATTCGACGAGGGGGGAGGTCGCGGCGGGGCTGTCGTCCAGGTAGTCAGTGGCGGAGAGGCGGTTGTAGGCGAGCATTGTGGCGACCATGTACTACAGAGGGTTAGTTAAGTGGTTTCTGGGTGGTTTTTGGGGGGGGGAGGGGAGTTTAATGGGGGAGGGCGACGCACCTGCACGCAATGATCCCGATCGGCAAAGTTCTCCATCGGCTTGAACTGCTTGTCGATGATGCGGATGCAGGCCTCATGGGTGCGATTGGTGACGCTCTCGATATCCTCAGCCGTCTTGCCCATCTCGCGGAGGATGCCATTGATGCGCTGGGCCGCCTCGATCGCGGTTTGGGAGTGGAATTCGGCTGCGGAATCCCTGTCAGCGAATTTTCTGTTTTTTTTTTTTTTTTTTTTTTTTTTTCTTTCTCCGTGATTTTGAAAAAAAGGCTCCTCCTGCTGTGCTTATTACTTACCTGGATACGACACCTTGAACAGCACGTTCTCCATCACATACGAGCCGTACGGCCGCTGGAACCGGAACGGCTTCCCGCCGAACAGCACGTCGTAGAACCCCCACGTCGGGGCCGACAGCACCGTCGGCATGCCCCCCTCGCCGCGGAGCACCTTCAGACACAAATTGACCGCCTTCTGGCACGCATCCCCCGCCGCCCACGACTTCCGCGACATCGTGTTCGGCGAGTGCCGGTAGGTCCGGAGCGCCTGCCCATCCGCCCACGCCTGCGAGATGGCATCCCGCGTCTGCGCCTCGCTGAGACCCAGCATCTTCGACACCACCGCCGTCGACGCGACCTTGACCAGGACCACGTGATCTAAGCCCACCTTGTTGAACGAGTTCTCCAGCGCCAAACACCCCTGAATCTCATGCGCCTTGATCATCGCCTCCAGCACATCCCGCACCTTCAACACCCTCCCATCCCCCACCACCACCACCCTCCTCCCATGGTCCCCGGCCGCAGCCCGATTGGTCCGCGCCGCCCAGTCCGCGACCGCCAAAATCGCGCCCAGGTTGTCCGACGGATGGCCCCACTCGGCCGCCAGCCAGCAGTCGTTGAAGTCGAGCCAGCGGATCATGGCGCCGATGTTGAAGGCGGCGGTGACGGGGTCGAGTTCGTAGGCGGTCCCCGGAACCCGCGCTCCGTGCGGCACCACCGTCCCGGCGACCGTCGGCCCGAGCAGCCGCGCGCATTGCTCGAAGCGGAGCCCTTCGAGCCCGCACCCGAGCGTGTCGAAGAGAACCCAGCGGGCGGTGTCGAACTGGAAATGGCGTCAGTATGTTCCTGGTATGCCGTACACCGTTACGGCACGCGCGTTGTCGCTGACGGAACTGCCAGGCGTCGGATGCTACTCACAGCGAGATCAGAAGTGATCTTGTAGTTATGCACATAGCTAGCCATATCAACAATCTCCGGATCGTACTCGCGGGGCCCAGCGGGCTCGGTCGTGACGGTGTCGCTCTTGGTCGGCATGGTGGACGAAAAAGAGCGGCAGAAGATGCCAGTAGTGATTGCGGGACTTCTTCGGGACGCAGCTGCTGCGGCAATCGACCGAGGGAGGCAGACGGAACCTGCTTGCCGTCTGGCGGAGAATGCGGAGCGGGTCAGGGTGCGGCCGAGGGCAAGGGTGCGACTGCAGGTGGACAACATGGTCAGACAGCAATTCGTGGCGGCCAGCCGGCAATGGCAGAGTGTGAAGGAAGTAAGTATTTATGGGAACAGGGAGGAAGGGAAAGGAGGGGGTTTCCGTACGAGATATAAATTCTGTGGTTGACAGGCGGAGGGGAAGGGATGAATGGACAGATGGACCTCGGCCGGGGAGAATTCCGGGGCAAGGGCGAGCTGGAGAGGCGGAGAGGGAAAGGAGAAGGCGGGGAAGGCGGGAGGAGTGAGTGGCATTGAGTGGGTCAAGGCCACCTCAGGCACGGCTGTGGCTGGCACCGGTCAGCTACCGTACAAGCAAGCTGTCAGGCATCAAGGTATGGAAGAATTCCGAAGAGACCTCACGCCGCCATCTGTTCCACGCCCACGGAGAACGAGGAAAAGGCAAAAAGGAATGACACACCCCTTTGCCAGGCGGCGAAGAAGCAAAAAGGTGAAAAGGATGGTCACTACGAGGGTCGAACTCGCGACCTTGGCGTTAACATTGAGGAGATATTAGCACCACGCTCTAACCAACTGAGCTAAGCGACCTGTTTCTTGAGAAGTTTAACGGTGGTAGCGTTATTATAGGGAGCCGGTCTGGGCGAGGATCAGAAGGAATGGATGGATACAACCTGTCCAACACCCGAGGCAGGCGAGTGAGAAGCAAGGGAGGAAAAGATAATATCCCAATCGCAGGAGCAGCGAAGCAGAGTACATCCTCACGTTCGTATCTCCCTCCGATTCCTCCTACCAGAGCGTGGCAGGCTACTGTACCCCGCACCCTCACCCCACCCCACACCACACAAAAAAAAAAAAACCACAAAAAAAGCACTCCACCCTCCAACCCCCTCCCGCGCAGAGAGGAGAGGAGAGCGAAGGGGCAAAAAAAGATGGTGACAGAGACGAGACTCGAACTCGCGCGGATTTCTCCACCAGGAATCAGTGATGCTAAGGTTGCGATAGACCTTAACCTGGCGCCATAACCAACTCGGCCACTCTGCCTGTTTTTGTGATGGGAGATGGGGGTTGGTGGAAGGTTATGTAGGGGAACGGGGGTGGGTGTTGGAAGTGGGGGGAGATTGCTTATAGGGAGAGGGGATGATTGGGAGAGAGAAAAGGGGTGCAGGGGCATGGTGAGGAGGTATGTATGGTGGCGGAGAATCGAAGAGAGGTGGTTGGAAGGAGGGGGCGGGCGGAGGTCGATTGACAGTGTACAGTTCTGCAGCACAGCTCGAAGCATGATAGGCAGAGAGTATACAGCGGAGGGAATAAGTGAACCTCGAATAGACGGCCTCTGAATAATTCGATTCACCCGTTACCTATGTACCCTTCTTCTTGTGCAATTGCGCTGCTCCCTATCGTCCTCGCTGGTTCCAAAAGGACACAAGGACGGGGGGGAAGGATGGCGCAGAGAAGACGAAGGTACATGTACTTCTCTGGCCTGAGGCAACAAAAGCGGAAATCAGGAGAGACAATCAGTCATTGAAGAGAATGGAGAACGAATCATACCTCGCAAGCCAGCAGACGATGAAAAGAAAGGGAACGAGAGAAACTGAATCGGGTGGAGGCCCTCCCAACGGTCCATGCATTCATTCATCCCATCCCATCTCGAACCAACCAAGCGAGCAGGCTGTCTGGAGAAAAAGGGTAACAACAGCGCAACTACGCACTCGCTCCTTTACCAAACATCTCAAACGCATTCCAAAACCCCTTTTCTTCAATCTTACCACCCTCAAAAATTCCCCTTGCATCGCATTCCTGATTCCACGCCTCCAGCACACGTTCCCCGGAAGATCGAGGGGTATCCATACATGCGCATCTCCAAACTCTACAAAAAGCAAACAAGAAAAAGAGAAATATGAACAAATCGCCGTAACACCCACACAACACATCCAAACCCCCTCCTCAAACCCTCTCCAGGTCCGTCTCGCATCGCTCTACCCTCCCACCCCCTTTCCTCTCCAAAAACCAGAAAAAAATGCAAAAGAAGAGAGCGACACGACTTCCAGTGCAGCGCGCGCACGCACCACAAAAACAACCCCAAGCGAAACACAAAAAGCAAGCACCTCTATCAGAGTGGTGCGATGCTTCCACCCGGATTTGAACCGGGGATCTTCTCATTCACTTCTCCACCTTCTCCTGGTTAGGGAGGAAGGGATGTACGAGTGAGACGCCTTACCCCTGGGCCATAGAAGCGTTGTGTGTGTGTTTGTGGTGTTGTTGAGGCTTGGCGGGGGAATGGGAGGTTATGTTTTGCTGGTGAGAGAGGGGGGAAGGGGGGCACTGGGGAGAGGGAGAGGATGGCGGGAGCACAAGAGGGGAGAGGAAACAGGTGGTTCAATGGAACTGGAATGGACAGTGCTGCGGTGCTCCCGAGATCCACTCATCCCTCTCACAGGAGAGGAGGACGCACAAATCCCACAAAAGAGCTACCCCAACCCCTCCCCCGCCGCACAGAATCATCTCAAGCGTCCGCCCCTTTATCAACCTCCCCGCCCTCAATCTCCTCTCATGCTGAAAGGCGAACCCCTCAAAGGCGGAGTGCCAGAGTGGTTAATGGGTATGACTCGAATGCGGAGAGGAAAGACTCTGTTCTTTCTTCTCACCTTCGTTCGATATCATATGGCTTCGGCCTCGCAAGTTCGAATCTTGTCTCCGTCGAGGTTATTTGTTTTTGATCCCTGGGCGGTGGGTGGAAGGGCGGGATAGGGAGGTTTCTCGCTCCCCCTATATTTTTTGGATTGGTGGGGGAATGGTGCGGCCTGAGGAGTATGGCCGAGGCTGCTTGCGCCTGTGGACTTTTCCACGTCTTCAGTCTTTACTTTTTGACTTGAATCAGACTTAGGCAGGCATGTATGTTCGTCTACTGAAGCATCCTGAGGATGGACATTCGTCCATCCCATTCCCCGTGTAACAGGGTACAATCACCCCGTACCTGCGCCCACCGTCCTTCCTTTTCGAGTGACACCCTCGAGCTCCGTCCTTACGCAACAACCGGCTCCAGTGCAGCACTTTATCAACGCTGCTGACTCAGTTTCTCTCCATCAACCAGCTGAGTGGCGCAGTGGAAGCGCGCCGGGCTCATAACCCGGAGGACAGTGGATCGAAACCACTCTCAGCTATTGATTCTTTTCTCTTTTGCTCCCTTCTTTATTTTTTGGTTCGCAGTGTCTCCTCTCTCGTCCGAACCATTGCAGGAGGACATATCAATCTCCTCTCAATCCCTCTCTTTTTCCTCGTTCTCCTGCCCCTGGATCACCCACCCTCACTCTTCTCCCATCCCTCTCCGCCCCTGATAAACCATGCCCCCGAATTCCCGCTCATCCCCTTTGCATCTCCTGCAACCCCAGCTTCTATGGCTCAGTTGGTAGAGCGCGGCACTAGTACCTTGCATACCCCTTCTCCTCTTACTTCGGAGTTGTGACATGTGCGCGTCGGAACTAAATAATGCCGAGGTCCTGAGTTCAAATCTCAGTGGAAGCATGACAGCTTAGCTCTGAAACAGAACTGAGGGCTTTTGCTTTTTGGCTGGTGATGGAGGGCCCTGCCTTTTTGTTTTGGGTGATGTTGGCGCTTGCTGCCCTGGTGGGTGTGGCATTTCGGCTAGCATCAGGGGCGCGGGAGGAAAGAGAGGTATTGGTTCGCTTCGCTTTGATGGAGGGGGCACATACACAAAGAAAGATTTTTGCAGGGCGGGATGCAGGAGACGATGTCGCCGAAACATTCTTTGCGGATTATGTGAAATTCGCAGCATCAGCTTCCTCCAACTGCCTCTTACCTACCCTTTTGCCGGTCGCAGGGCTGGATGGATAGAGGAGGAGGACATCCGTGGACATTGCCACGAGCCGCAGACCGCCAGGTCAGCCTCCAGGAGTACATGAACCCTGCTGACGCAGCTTCTGCTTAACCGAAAAACCATCTTCCCTCCGCCGGCATGGCGCAGTGGTAACGCGTCGCACTTGTATACCTCCAACAGCGTTGCAAGATCATGCGAAGATCCTCAGTTCAAACCTGAGTGTCGGCATTACTTTGGTTTTGACTTTTTATCATCCTTTTTTGGGTTTGAAGGGGCATGTGCACCCGCCATGGGGTTATCTCTTTTTTTTTCTTTTCTTGCTGCTTTCTTTTTGCTTGCTGAGGAAGCTCGTTTAGTGAAGATGCGAACAGCCGTTCGAAGATGAGATGGCTCTATCCTGCTTCGCCCACCTCCTTATTTTTGCCCTGGCTATCGATCTTTTGCAAAGGTTCATCCGGCCTCTCTGCACACGCATTGGTAAACTCAAACATCGCGGGCCCTGTTCGCCTCTCGCAGGATTGTTGGAAAAGCCTCTGCTCGAGCTCTTCCAGCGCTGAGAGCCTGTACATCGACTCGAGCTTGCAGGTGTAAGCTGAATCATCATGAAGCCCCTTTTCGACACCATAGACTGTTTTTCTTCTTGATCCTCGCTTTGTTTGCCTCGTTGCCTGACATGTTCGTCCGGTGATGCTCTGGGCTCCTGTAAGGCTCCCCCGAAGGAAGGAGGGCTCTTCGGCTTCTCCTCTGGATTGGAGAATCCATATCTACCGTAGTAGCCCCTTGAAGAGCCACTCGTTCACCTAGACCAAGTGAGGCATCGTGACTCATTGCTCATCCACCCACTCCGCTGGCAGAACATGCTCACTCCCCCCAAGATCTCAAACCGCCTCCCGTACACCCCCGAGCAAACCCCGCGCCACCCCCTCGTGCAGAGTTATTAATTTTACCCTCCGTCGCCTCTTCCATCCCCAACCAAGCGAACATCCGCCACTGTCTCGTTGGTCTAGTTGGTTATGACGTCGGTCTCATATTTCTCTTCCTCTACCCTCGATTGAGGGGTGGGTTTTCATGATATGATCAGTCCTGCAGGGCTGGAGCGATCCGAAGGCCACGAGTTCGACTCTCGTACGAGGCACGCAATGCGTAGGATGTTTGGTTCTTTTGCTTCTTTTTTTGGTGTTCTGGTTGTGTATGAGGATGGGACGCTGCGAGGGCTCTTTTTGCTCTGTTTGGCTGCTGCGTTGGTTGTTTCTTTTATTCTCTTATGTTTTGTCTTATCGGCTTTCCTTTTCTTTTCTTTTTCTTTTGCCTGTTTTTCCCCTTTTTTTTGCGATCCGTGACTCTTCTATCTCCCTCGATCTCTGAAGTCATTCACGCTCATCGAGTAAGACTTCTCAGCCAGGCCCGGAAGAAGACCTCATCCATACCATCAGATGGAGATTCTAACTAACAGAAATACGCCACACACTCGCGCCTCTAGTCCATTCCCTCGCATATGAAAGTCATGGAGCAATTAGCCTCCTCCTTTCAAACCACGTCCACCTCCATCGGAACAATGAGCTGCGTTGTTCCTCCCTCTCACAGCCTCTCGATGTTCCAACGTATTGCGTGAACATGCCTAAGTGCTCTGGCCTTGAGTCACACTATATTGTTACGTGCGGACTTGTGAATGCATCTGATCCTGGCCTCGTGGCTGGGGGGGTATAAAATCACACCCCCAAGCAGTGCTCCTCTACATCCTCCATCCACTTCTCAGTTCGACTTCTACATATCCACCATCGATCGACACACATCCAAATTTTGACATCGAACCAGCCGACCAATCGACCACACCGCGAAAAAAGAACGACAAAGAAAAGAACAACCTCCACCAAAAGCCAAAAAAATGTCAACATACCACCTCCCCCCCCTCCTCCCCCTGCCTCCCCTCCCCCCACCAACCCACCCCAAAACCCGCCCATCCATCCTCTACACCACCCCAACCACCTTCCTCCACTCCTCCGCCCACAACCCCACCGCGACCCCGCCCCCGCCGGCCCCGAACGGTCGTCCGCGCTACTTCGTCCCCGTGCCCGCCCTCGACGTCGACCCGTCGTTCCCGATCGACTACATGGAGGTTGCGGAGGATGTTGCGAGGGCGGCAGTTGTGGCAGCGGCGGCTGCGGAGGGGGAGGGGGAGTGGCTGCGGTGCGTGGAGGAGGGGATGCGGGAGCCGGCGGCGGCGGTGGTGGAGTGTTTGGATGGGGCGGAGGGGGCGTTTGTGGGGTTAAGTTTTGAGGCTGCTGCTGACGATGATGCGGCGGAGGAGATGGAGGGTGTGCAGATGGAGCGGAAGCAGAAGCAGAAGCAGCAGCGCACCTCCTCCGCCCCCACCAAACCCTCCCGCGCCGTCACCGTCCCCCGCGCCGTCGCCGTCGCCAGCCTCGACGCGGATGAGAAGAACTACCTCGTCCAGTGGGCGTCGGAGGGGGAGGCGCCCAGCTGGCATGGCAAGTGGGGGGCCCGGGTGGATCCGGCGTTGCTGGCGGAGTGGAGGTGGTCTAAGAAGCGGTTTTGGAGGGGGACGACGAGGCCGAGGCGCTTGCCGTGGGTGAGGGTGGATGTGCTTGGGGATGAGGATGAGGGGGTGAATGAGGGGGATGAGGGGGAGGAGTGGATGCCGGATCCGAGGGAGAGGGAGTGGAGGGTTGTGAGTAGGAAGTAGGCGGTGGCATGGGCTTGAGTTGGTGGGGATGGGTTGGTCCTGGGCTGTGTTGTGTCTTTGTGATGAGGGGATGTGAATCTAGGTAAGAGGTTAGCTTGTCTTTCCTGGATTCACAAGTGGAAGGGATTATGATTCGAGTCGCTAGATGAATGAAAGCAGTCAGCCAGTCTCTGGATGAGCATGTTGGATTCCTCTGCTATGCCTGTTGTCTCATGGAAATTGGAGTATGAAGAGTTGCCGAGAACCGGCACGTTGATTATTGCTCTCCTCTCCTACATATTACTTTCCCTGATTGAAGGGAAGAAGTGTCGACACCACTGAATTAAGCAGCGTCGACGCGATTAGAGGAACCTCGTCGTGCTGGTCGGTCCTGACCGGTTGATCGGTTGGCCGGTCGCTGGAAGAACATGAGTTGGTTGGATGGATGGGTCCGTCCTTCTTCGACCACCGCCTTTCCTTCCTCCTTTTTCTTTACATTATTGCTGGCCTGGTTAGAATCATTGGAAACCATTCATGTTGAAGGCGTAGATGTAGGTGTAGGAAAGGAGGCGTACGGAGTACGGACTTCGCCAGAAACAATTTCAGCCCCACCGCACCCACCCGCGCAAGATCTTGCATTATGTACTAGGCTTAAGCGCAAGATTTCAACAAGCAACCAATCAGCTCGGATGGTGTAGTTGGTTATCACGTCAGTCTAACAGTTGCCTCTCCAGATCTCTTCTGGAAGGCGAGGGATTCACAATCCCGCTGTGCACTGAAGGTCCTGAGTTCAAGTCTCGGTCCGAGTATTGGTTACTTTTCTTTTGCTCTTTTTGATTACCTGACTTCCTTCTCTTTTGTACGAGTTGTTGTATGGATAGGTGATGGATCCCAGGCTCTTCTTTGTCTCTTCTACAGTGTTTTTCTATGTGCGTGTGGAGGACAGGGATATGCACTATCACGTGCTTCGGCCTGAGGACTCGGAAACATCGACGTCATTGGACGACCTGGAGCCTCCCCGAACGACGACGGTCCGGTTCCCTATCACCCTCTACCGTACATCTCCAAGAATATCCGCATTGCAGACAGCATATAACCTCCAAATCCAATCATTTCAAGTTATACTGGCTCTCCTGTTCTTCCACACGTACTCCGACCGAAAACAGAATCTCTCATTTTCCCCCTTCGGGCTCTATGCCCCGCCCGCCGCGGGCGCGAGCGTGAATCCGCAGGAATAACAGAAAACAGAAAATTTAGAAGACGAAGATCAAAAGAAAAGACAAACGAACAAGATGGCCTTCCTCCCCCTAGGCATCTTCTACGGCGGGGTGATCACGGGGATCCCGGTGGTGACGGGCGTGGCCGAGGGCGTCTCCCACCAGAAGAAAGCGAACGAGGAGGCGGCTAACGAGACGCGGATGCGGAAGTTTTACCTGGACGTCTATTGCGAGGGCGATGCGGCGGTGGATGGGTCCGTGGTTGCGTTGGCGGATGGGAAGGTGGGTTGGACTTTATTCGTTTCCCCGCTGCTTCTCCTTTCTGCTCCTCCCTTCTTTCCTCTTCCAGTTCGATCACAATTTCATTCTCTCGTCCTTCATTCTAACACTCCGACCAGGTCTGGGCCGTCCCCAAAGACCCCACCACGGGGCTCCCGCAGCCCACGCAACCCAACCAACCACCACCACACCCCTTCACGGGCTTCTACCTCCCCTACCCGGACGACGCGCGCAGCCCGCCCGAGCGCGGGCTCGTCAGCACCATCAGCGACGACCCGCCGATGCTGAATTGGATCTACGCCGAGGGGACGACGGGGGAGCTGCGATACGGCAACCGCACGCAGAGCATCCGGCATCGGGTCGGGCCGTGGGACTGGACGGAGGGGGACGAGCAGGGGTTGACGTTGGAGGGGTGGGAGGGCTTTGTGGTGGTGGATGAGGGACCGCGCGCGGATGGGTTGCGGTGGGCGGTGTATTATGATCGGGAGGATGATGGGTTGAGGGGGGTGGGTGTTGCTGGGGCTGGGACTGGGGCTGGGGCTGGGGCTGGGAAGAGGAGGAGGAGGGTGTTGAGGGTTAGTTTGGAGCGCAGGTTGTTGCCGGAGGAGCTGGTGAAGGAGAAGGAGAGGGAGGTCGAGGAGAAGATGCAGGTTAAGAGCTCCGGGGATTTGAAGACGAAGTGGGGGTGAGAGGAGAGTGTTGGGAACGTGAAAGTTATACGGTATGATGATCTCGCGATGCGGACGGATAGCGGAGGTACTCTGGTTCGTAAAAGGGTTTTGTTCTTGATTGTTTAATTTCTTTCTCAATTTTGCTTGGCTGCCAGATGAGAAGGCCGGGGGGGCACGGTATCAGACGTGATGTTGCGGCCCCGTTACTACATGAGGAGAATACCTCCTCCATCCTCTCTGATGACATCGTCTAGGTACTCCAGCCATCCCCATCACTCATGATCCTCCTCCGTCAATCCCGGACAGCCATCCATGCTCTCATCCGGATAGCGACACTTGCACCAAAAGCAATACCGATACTTGTCCCGAAGATACTTGACCACCTCACCCAACCGCTCCTCCACCGGCCGCGCATCCCACGCCTGCAACTCCTCATCCCCCTCATACTCATAATCCTCCGTCTCCACCGTCCCAGGCCGCACATCCTCCTCCCCACCCTCCTCACCATCACTACCACTACTCCCCCCCTCACCCACCCTCCGACTCAACATCTCCCTCCGCATCCTCGCCTCCCTCTCCGCCTCCACCCTCCGCACCACCAACCCCCGCCACACCACCGGCACCTTACCAACCGGCATCCTCCCCACCCTCTCCTCCCCCGTCGGTCCCTCCCCCTCCAAGCCCTCCACAACCCTCTGCGCCGCACCCATCAACCTCTCCAACCGTCCCTCCTCCCTCTCCCTCCCCACCCTCTCCCTAAACCCCTTCACCCTCCTCTCCACCTCCTCCTCACCTACCCCATCCCCCTCCCTCCCCCTCTTCCCAGGGGTCCCCTCCTCCCCCGCGGCAGCAGCACCCACCCCCGCCCTCCCAACCTTCACCCGCACCCCAATCGGCTCCGCCACGCCCCCGCCATCCCTGCCCAACCCCCCACCCCGATACCCCAGCCGCTCCATCATCCGGAACCCGCGGTTCTCTCGATCGAGCGCGCTTTGGGCGAGGGCCTCGTCTCGGCGCCGTGCGGCGTCGGCTTCGCGCGCGGCGAGCGAGGGGATGTGGGCCCGTTGGGCGCGCTCGCGTCGCAGCCGGGCTTGTCGTTGAAGGCTGGTTTCTGGGGTGCTGGTGCTGGTGCTGCCGGTGGTGGGGGTGCTGGAGAGGGGCATGGTGAGGTAGTCGTCTACTTCGTCGTCGGCGTTGTTTTCGGCGGAGGTGGTGGCGGCGGCGGCGTCTGTGGGGAGGTGGAGGGGTTAGTATGCTGGAGATTGAAGGAGAGTGAGGATTGACGGTGAGCTGTTCTTACCTGTGCCCGCACCATCGGATTGCTTTGACGGACTGCGACTGAGACTCAGACCAAGGCCCGGTCGCCGCGTCGCATGCTGCTGTTGCTGTTGTCGCGCGAGCGTCTTGCGCGGCGGAACGACGGATTTGCGCGGAGGTGCTGGCGCGCTGTCGGAGTCGGAGTCGGAGCCCAGGTTGAGCGGCGCCATAGGTGGAGATTTGTGTGAGTTGTCTTCGTCAGCTGTTGGGTGGTATGAGGAAGGATTCTGTGGTGGTGTGGAGGTGCGAAAGGTGAATGAAAGTCGAAGGTTGGACCCTGACGTTGTACTGCTTGACGTGCGGTGGATCGGCGGGGATGAGATAAGATTCCTCGGTTATCTCCGGTCGCTCACTTCTTCAGCCTTATCCGCCTATGTTTTTCATTACCTAGGAATGGATACTCCAGGATGCGATATGCTGTTACCAGGCTGGAATAGGCTTATAGGGCTGTTTCATTGATCAGGGAGAGATGGTTTAGCTCTTGAAAGGAATGCGAGCGTAGATTTTGATTCTGATACTTCTTAGGCATATGCTCTCAGAGTATTCACAGTCAATACTCATTTCAGACCCGTACTTTTATCCAATTACGGGTTGATTATATGTACGGCATTTCCTTTATACAAGAACCATGTGGAGAATATCGCCCGGAGATGAACTCAAGTCCTCACAACATCCACCATCCCAATCCCCTACTTCACCTCCGCATACACCCCCAACGCCTCATCCAACCTCCCGAACACACCCCCATGACACATCCTCACCACCTCCCACTCCTCCCGCGGCAACGTCACCTTCAAAAACCGCAACCACGCCCCGACCACCAAATCCGCATAACACACCTTATCCCCCCTCACAAACGGCCCATCCCCATCAGCATCAAAAACCCCCGCCAACCCCCCTAACATCTCCCCCAACGACCTCACCATCCCCACCCTCTCCTCCCCCTTTACAACCAGCTCCTCAAACCGCCGCACCCCCGCCCTGCGCGCGAACTCCCTCTTCACCGCCGCAGCACTACTTTCCTCCAGCGGCAGCCCGCCAACGCACAGCGACACGTGCGCGCTGAACGCCCCGTCGACCTGCGCGTTGAAGCGGGCGTACGCCGCAAGCCCTTCATCCCCTGGCTCCTGCTGCTGCTGCGCGGACAGCGGGACCAGAAGCTCCGTCGGGGTATCGTAGCGATACGCCAGCACGCCCGGGGGCGGGGGGTGCGGGAATAGCTCCCCCTCCTCCCCGGCGGCGTCTAGGTAGGTGCGCGCTAGGTACACCGCGATGGCGAAGGAGTCGCCGAGCTTGGTGTCGGTGGAGGGGTCGAGGAGGATGGGGAGGGTGGGCAAGGGGGCGCCGTTGGCGAAGTGGCGGGTTGGGGGGATGCCGAGGGAGGAGCGGATGCAGGGGATTTGCGGCAGGGAAACCCAGGTGGTTGTGTAGGGGAGATGGCTGAGGTTGAGGGTGAGGCGGGTTTTCCAGGGGTTGGGGGAGCAGGCGGTGAGGTGGAGGGGAGGGCGCATGGCGATGTCGTAGAAGGTTAGGGGGGTTGTTGGTTTTGTTGTTGATTTTGTTGTTGCTGTCGTTGACGGCGGTGGTGGTGACATGGTGGATGGTTTGGAGAGCGATATGTTGGGCTGCGTTGGGTGGAGATGGTGTTGTTGATTGAGGGAGAGGAAATGATCGAGATGTGAAGGCTGGGAGGATGAACATTCAGCAGGTCTATTTGTTTAAATAGGTAAGCCTGAAAGCGCGTCCAGAGTGGCTTACTGGTCTTGTGAATCTACAGGTAGTTGCACCGCATGCGGGGAAGATGTTTGATCTAACCAGTAAGTAATGTGATCAAGAATGATTCATCATGACTAGGTACAGAGACAGCCCAGGGTCCAAGTATATACGCGAAATAAGGCTGAATCCATAGCGGACGGTAACTGCCCACCTAGCAGAAAGAAGAGAGAAAGCGAGATGTTCAGGCTACCTGCTATGCTCCTCTTTATAAGGTCAGATTTCTGCAAAATTACTGCGATACTTCCTTGCAAATCCTTGAGGCTGAGAAGGTAGCCGAGTGGTTTAATCGCCTTCCGCTGGCCTCGCGCGCAGCTGCCCTACCAGCCCACGCTCTCTGAGCGAAGGAATAAAGCAGAAAGAAGGACAAAGAAAGAAGCGTTAAAAAATAATAATATAAACCCCCAGAGGAGGTGAGGGAAGCAAAAAGAAGAACTCTCCCTCGGGGAATCGAACCCCGGTCTCCCGCGCTCGTTATCCGACGAATCAGAATTGACAAGCGGAAATCATGACCACTAGACCAAGGAAGATTTTCTGTTTGACAGAACTTGGTTGAAAGGGCTTCCTTTTTTGGTCATTATCAAGAGGTGACTTACTGGTTTGACTGAGCATGTTGTTTTGAGGGTCAACTGCTTTGTCAGGCACTCCAGGGAAGGCGGGCGGGGATTCTGGTTCTTTGCTCACCTTTCATCTTCTGGCTTTCGGTACTACAGTACGTACTGAACCTTCATGTCTCGGGTCGAAGGAACTCAAACATGAGAACTCGAAAAGAGAAGTGCTTGGATGACGTGCGCTATTCGATCCCAACCCCGAGTCGCTCGGTATCTGTGTACCTGATATCCAACTCATGGCTTCTCTCAAACTGCTGAGAAGCGTGCTTATAACTTCATGTATCTCACCCCAAGACTCAGCAGGATAAGCCACCATGAAGATCCCCAGGCCAGGAAACAATGCCAGCAATGACAGAACCCACCGCCTAACCGTCAGTATCCAATCCACTTCTTTCCCCTATCCGGTCCCAAGAACCAACAGGATCCAAGGCACTCCGTTCCCCGCTCCAATCTCAAGAAAGGAAAGAAGAAGCAAAAAGCCCACCCCTCACTCAAAAACCCGATCCGGCCTCCCCCTAACATGCAACCAAACAATCACCCTCTCACCCCCCACCACGCCGCGATACTCCGGCCGCACCCGCACCGCCGCCTTCCCGCGCTCACTCCCAAACTCCAACGTCCCCGTAAATCCCGCCAACGGCACATACCCCACCGCAACGCCCTTCCCCTTCCCATACTTCTCCCCGCCAGCGTGGACCCCGGAGCCACTACTCCCACTCCCACTATGCCTTCGCCGCGCCCCCGGCTCCGCCCCCCCGCCGCCGCCGCCAATCACCAGCAGCAAATCCATATCCACGTCCCCCGGCAAGCGCCACTGCTCCCGCACCAGCGCCGTGAGCTTGGCGACCGAGATCGGGGTGTAGGCTTCCAGCACGGCGGCGGCGGCGGAGGCGGTGGGTGGGAGCAGCGTCGGGTGCCGCACTGCGAGCGCGTTGTCCAGCGTTGGTTCGACGTGGATGAGGGTCCGGGGGTAGAGCCGGGCGGTCACGCTGTGCAGGTGCGGGAGGCAGGCGGACCAGTCGGCGGGGCGGATCTCGCCGCCGGAGGGGGGTTTGGAGAGCCCGTCGGCGCGCCGGGATTGCTTGGCGACGATGTGGTGGGTGGTGCGTTTGGGGAGGTAGTGGAGGATGCGTTCGGTGAATGTCTGGGGGGGGGGGGGGGGGTTGGGTTAGCACGATTCTTTTCATTTCTTTTTCTGATGTGGATGGGTGGGGAGAGGGGGGTGGTACGGACCTTCCAGCTGGCAACCTCGACCTTGGGCACGATGAAGCAGACCAGCAGCTCGTTGAGGTGGTTGCCGACTTCGATCTCGAGGATGCCGGTGAGCGGCGATGCGGACGCGGGCTGCTGCTGGTCGAGGGTACCGGCGGGCAGCGCGCTGGCGAGCGCGTCGATGCTTCCCATCGGCTCCGTCGACGTCGCGAGGCTGCGCTCCATGCTGCCGTGCGTGGGGGATAAGGATAAGGATAGAGCGCCGGCGTCGGGCTCGGAGCGGTCGGACTTGGAGCGGTCGGAGTCGCCGGACTTTCTGCTGCGGATGCTGGCGGCGGAGAGGAAACGATGCATGATGGATTTTGCCCAGGGCGGGATAGGTATGTTGACTGGCTGCGGTTCTGTTGTTGCGGCTGAGGTGGTAGAACGTGGGAAGGTGCGTGCGACTTCTTGCTGTTTCTTTCTTGTCAGCGTGACGGCGGTGACGATGGGCTCTTATTGCGGCGGTGTCAGAGAACCGGCTCGCGTGCGACTCACGTGTCGACTATGTTACGGTTGCACTTTGAAGGTTACCTGTCGCTTGGTCTTGATAGGTTGTACGGTTATGTGCTAATGTTATTGTGATAGGAGGTCATACTCGTTATTTCACCGTATTTCCGGCCCTTCGTATCATCGGTCCCAGATCTTAGGGGATACAAAAGATGTGCACTTCACTTACACTTCAAGCAAGAACATATCTGGGACAATGGTAGGATCTTTCACATACAATACTTGCGTTCACATAGTGATCTTTAGATGAAGTGCGTATCACGCAGCAAGTCAAGTCCTTCGCACACCCGCAATTCCGAAGTTACCTCTCTCGAATACCATCGCCGTTAAGAGCCCGAAATAACTTCTGCCTCGATCAAGAGCATCAAGAATGAGGGGATTTTTGCGGTGAAGGCAAGATAGCGACAAAAGCTGACCGAGAGAACAATCTTAAGAGGCTTTGTCTCCTGTTGATTGTTATTCGAAGCTTATGATGGATCTACGGTCATGAACGTATGGAGTTTCAAGTAGGTAAAAAGAAGAAGAAGAAGAAGATTGGATATGAGGAGATCTATTAAGCGTGTTGTAGTAGGTGCTATGGTATGTACATGCCTAGATGCTGCCTCCTGCTTCTCATTCTGTCTACATTTCTCCCCCAGTCTGTCTGGTTTTTGCATACAAATGGAAGACCACAAGTGAAAGCAAAATCGGAGAAAGAGAAGGATAACCGCGAAATAAATAAAGGACTACAACTGAAGCTTCATGAAGAGAAGTGGGTAAAGAGGATCCGCCGGCCTTGAGGGAGATGGTGAGCCATCTCCGGCGGTGTAGGGAAAAAGGGGCAGAGAGGCCAGGTCGCCGACCTTGGTGGAAACGGTGAACCGTCTCCGGCGGTAAGGCCTCTGACAGAAGAGTCTCGCCGAAGCAAGACAGGATCCGCCAGAGGGAAAGCGAGGGGGACCTCAACTTGTGTGAGCTTGTCCCGACCTCCGCCGAAGCAGAGGCTCTCGCGTGAGCTCCCAGCGTAGTTCGACAACACTCACCACCACCTTCTCCAGCGTATGCAGATCGACGAGGGCGGTAGGGCAAGTCCCACACGAATGTGGTACTTCTGAAACCCATACCGTCCCAATCGACGCATCCCGCCGATCCGGGCTCGAAGGACCGCCGCGTCGGTGACCACCAGAGCCTTAAGAGCAAAGGTGCGGGACAAGCATGCAGCCACTAGGACCACACACACACCGACAAGCTGTCTGACGGAAAGCAACGAGCCCTGTCCGCGTAGAACAGTGTTCCAAGGCGTACAGGACTCGAAGTTGTCAGCGCCGACGATCCCATACTCCCCCCGGCCTCCATCTTCGCCTCTCGTGAGGTCGAAGCTTCACTGGCGTGGAGAAATCTCCGGAATAAGGTCGAGTTCGCTACCAGCGCCGTAGCCATGATGACTAGTTCCCACTGAATGGGAGGCGACACCATGGGTTCCCCTGCCGCTCATTTGCAACGGCGCTGGTAGCATCGTCTCAACGCCGTACGAATTCCATACGTGCGAGACCGACGAGGTCGCCCAAAAGGGCTTCCCCGTCAGCGAGACAGAAGGTGGGAGAGGCAACCAAGAGCGCCGACAGCAACAAGACGGACGAAGGGTGCGCGCGGTCCCGACCACTACGAAGTCAACATATGAACAAGGTCCGCATGGTCGGTCGCGCGTCCAAAACCGCTAGCTGCCAGCCGGGCTCGAGTGTATGCATTCCGGGTGAGGGAGCAAGTGTTGTCGCCCTCTTGCTGGCGTCCCGCGGTCAGCCCCGAAGGGCGACGCTCGCGCAGACGGAGGGCAGTGATGCCCTTGGGGGTGGATGTTTCGGATTCGTTGGGGGTTAGACGAGCTGGGTGGAAGCGCGAACGTCGGCACGACTGGTGTAGGACAGTCGTGAGAGCCTTTCGAACGCGCCTCTCCAGAAACGTCTTGCAGCCGGTGCCCGTAGCTGCGAGTGCGATGAGACAACTGCAACCACCAGCGAATACCACTTCCCACACGGTGTAGGCCGGATATCGTTGCGGTTGCTCATGAGGAGGAAAGGACAGGAAGAAAGGAAGAAGAAGAGGAAGAGAGACGGGCTTTTATACGCGAGCGACAAACGAATTGCTTGGCAGTCGCAAGCGAATGAAGCAAACCAACGGATTCGGTGCTGTTGTGTTTGCCTGGCATGGGGAGATGCGGGTGCTGGGACGGCTGGCATGTGAGAGACTCGTTCGTTGAGGGCATGGTTTGCAAGATGACCTCGCGCGTTCGCCCACGGATTGCCACGTCGACTTTCATCGCGCCGTCTAACTTGGACAATGACCCTACATACAGTTCCGGGGGATTCAGAAGACCACGGCTTGATGCAACTGACTCCAACGGTGGTCTACCCGTGCAAACGACGCGAAACAAACAGTGGTCGGAGGTGAAGTTCGTGAATTCCAACCGCAGCAACCGGAGCGAAGCACAGGTTTTACTGACATCTATCAGCGACAAAAATTTCCTCCTACATCTCGCAAGCGATCGAACGCTTCATCGTACCCTACAATTTACATTGACACCCGGGCGTTCGTCGCGGTTCGACGTCGACTGGAGCAGGGCTCGTCGTGTGTCAGTCAAGAACGACTGGAAAGCGGCTGCTACCGATCAAGCGACACTGGATCATTCCGATCAATTTCTGACGGTCAGAAAACGGAAATACCCAAGAGTACAAAACATACACACTGTCAAACAGCAGGCTAAGGATTCTGGTCAATGTTGACAGGCACTTCATAGGGGAAACAGTCCGTCTATATACCCATGCGCTACCTGCGCAGGCGGAGTATCTCCATATCCGCAGCAACTACATCAACACAGAATCAAGTACAGCTTTCTTCCAACATCGGTAAGACCGTGAAGCTACCAGCTACTCCGATGACCCATAGCCAATAGGTAAAGCTCGCCACTTCCGAAGCCGCGCGAAACGCACTGCGGAGAGTCTATATTCTCCAGCGTAGCGACTTGGACCTACTCCACAACCGCAACCAACAAACAAACTCCTGCCGTGTCGCTGCGATGGCATACACTGCATGGCAAGTGCTACATGATATTTTCTTGTTATCATAATTTTCCCCGGAGGGCGCTGGGAACGGGTTCCCTAACGTTGGGTCGGAGCGAGGAGTGCGGTCTGTCGTCGCGACTGTTTCTCAGAAAGACTTGGAGGGGACACCGGTGAATGGGATCGTGGGGAGGATTTGTATTGTGTATATGGCATGAGGAATCGTTGCAATGGACAATGGAGGTGGGTATGGAGCGAGCACGAGTAATGGATTGATTGAATCATCCGTCGGTAAGTTCAAATTCTCACGCCTTCGACTGTACGACTCGTTTCGCGGCTTGGGGAACAATGAGACCGTTTGTTCGAAAAGATAATATATCTGATGTTGAAGTACAATGAGCTGCAAGATACCATCCATACGGATTACAAACTTCCATCCATTAAGACATCCTCATCGATTCCTCTTTCCATCGCATCCACCAGCACCAGCACCAGCACCAGCACCAGCACCACCTCCGCCCGCCCGCCCAACATCCCCTCAACCCCCAATCAAACAACTCCTCATCCCCTGCGTCTCCCACCCACACTCCAAATGCTGCACATCCCTTATCTCCCAATCCCTCCAAAGCGTCAACAACACCTGGCCCTTACACCCCGCCTCCGTATAACACTGAATCGCCTGCCTATCCATGACGAAATCCACACACACCCCGTCCCAGTCCGTGGGCACGTCGTTGCAGCCGGTCGCGCTGAGCACGCGGTCGCGCGGCCCGAGGAAGCCGTTGAGGTGGTAGGTGGGCGCCACGGGGTTGCTGGTGAGGTTGGTGCTGGTGCTGAGACGCAGCCAGGTGAGGGAGGTGATTGGGGTCAGGGTGGGGTGGTAGAAGATTATTCGGGAGGCGTGGGTGGGGGGGAGGAGGACCGGGAGAAGGAGAAGGGGGAGGAGGGAGGTGTGCATTGGATTGGGTTTGAGAAGGGTGTCTGGGGGGTTGAGGGTTTTGTTCGGTGATATAGAGGGGACAGGGGAGGGTACTTTGTGGTGAGGTGGGAGGATTTGATGATTTTGCTGGTGGTGGATTCAGATGATGGCTTGGGAGAGGGAGTTCATGCTGCCTTTCTATATCGTGAACTGCCTCCTGTTTGAGCTGAATATAAGACAACACCGGTCAGCCTCGTCCCTGGGAGTACGAGGGATGCCGTTCAGCTCCCCGTATTCGAAGCGAGGGAACCGTCCGGAAGGAGTCATGGTAGCCGAGTCATACTCGACAGCATTGGCTGGCCACATGCTCGCATCCTGGGAGGCACGTTGTCTGTGTGGGACAAGCTGCGGGGAAAAGGCTCGGCATCTCACCAGGGAATCCCGATTCGGACATGATGCATTGTGCTTGATTTGACTACGTCCTATGTATGTTTGAAGAGTCCGAGATAATCGGTGAGTTATCAATAGGTACAAGAAAACTTTGAGCGGTCTGATGACGATGACCCGTGATGTTGGTTGCCCGTCCATCCATCAAGCCTCCCAACTATTGCCCGAAAAAGTGAGGTGGAATATACAGTCAGCCAGATACCGCACAGTCGACCCGTATTCTAAGAGAGGCGACTGGATGCTGTCGAGCTGTTTTTACTTCTGAGCCGGTTGTTGATCTACGCTCTCCAGTAGGGCTGCGGGGCACTTCGAAGAGAGCTTAAGCACGAAGTGCTTACCAGTAATCTCCTTAGGGCCAACTACCCAGGTGACTTGGCAGAAAGGCTTCCTATCGGGGTTCGGGCCCGGGCCATACAGGAACAGCATTCCGTCCTCGGCCGCCGTCTCGACGAACTTGCCGTTCTTGGGGAGGGTGATACCCAGGCGGACACCCTCGTCGCCCATCACACGGACCGCCTCGGCTCGCAGAACTTGTAGTTCGTGAGAGTCGATCTGGAACTGGAAGGCCTCTGCAGGGCCGGAGGCCATGCCGCTCGTCGCAATGAAGACAGTGTCGATGAACTTTCCCGACGGCCCGAGGATGGGCAGAGGCAGCGGGTAAAATGGTCTCATCCGGACGAAGACCGAGACGCAGTGGAAGAGGAACTTATTCCAACGACACCCCCTGATGGGTCCGATGAAACCTGGCTTGAAAGCCATTGGGGTGAATTGCCAATCATTGCCTCCGCAAAGGTGACCGACTAATTGCATAAATTTCTAGATGAAAAGTTAGCGGGTGTTCGCTTTGATGAAAGTCGCCAGTGATGTCGCGGGATGGTGGTACTTGCGTTCATCTTGCGGAACCACTTCTTCTCCACACAGTGGTAAGACGTGGAGCCATCCACGTCGTTGAGGATCTTGACGGCGAGCTTAGGGTACTTCACCACCGCGGGATGCATATCCGACTCCATGTCAAACTGACGAAAGGACTCGAATGTCTCGGGAAGGATCGCCAGGCAAGGCTCAAGTTTAGGGTAGGCAGTTAGATTGGAAATCGGCGGGATAGAGCCGTAGTCCGGGAGCTGCTTCAAATCCGGTTCCGTATCATCCTTGACAGGGTCAGCCGGTCCATGGTATACAAAGGGGAGAGTTTGTTGGAAGTTAAGGCGTCGCGATATGCACTGTGCTTTCACGTGCCGGGTCTCGATATCGGCTGTTGGACCTTGCATAGCTAAGGACATGATGCTACACTGAGTCAGTAGAGCTGACTTTGCACTCGGTTCTACTATTGAAGTTGATTGTTCGAAGAAACGCGACGAGGTCGAAAGTCGAGTAACGAAAAACCAAGTGCTACGGGTTGCGCAAGGTATAAGTAGGCAAGGTGATGGACTGTGACAAGATAGAAAGCTGTAGTACAATGTTTTTCTTAGTAGGTAAAGACAGTGCAGTGCACCAATAGGCGTGTACCTAACTCACTGTCACACCGCGAGGTCAAGTTCGCGACGTTCCGATCCGTCTGTGTGTCATTTCAACGAGTTCACGTCCAACCAACTACTTTTTCTACCTGCACACACACACTCAACCTGCACACACCCATAACCTGCACACATCAGAACACCGCACTTTAGAAGTCAGGTGGCGATGCAATTGAAGGGATTTCTGCCGGTCCTTGGGGCCCTGGTAACCATGCCAGCTCTGATCCTCGCACTGAAAGACTCCCCGACGCCTCCCGTTCATTGGGAACCCGTTCCAAACTTCAACAAGGCGCCGTTCCAGCCCACAGGCGAGGTCGTACACCAAGGATACAATGCCCACCCGACTGACTCGGTCGTCCCTAAGGTACACTGGCCTCAGCCTCACCGTCGCGCCGTTCCGGACACGGACTGGAACCAGTTGGTCTGCAAAGGCGAGAAGTTACTTCATTACATGACCATTTCTGCAGAGGAAGTCAACAAGCTTCAAGGCGGTCAGGATACGCAGAGCAAGTGGGTGTTCGACGACTTGACCAAGTATGGCTGGGACGAAGGCCCAATCACAACTGAGCTCGACTTTCCCATTCGCCTGCCCATCAAGAAGGCCATGGACTACGCCGGCATTCCCCAGGACGACAAGGCATTCTACAAGACCCAGTGGTTCCAGTACCGTGACTTCACTCAAGATGGCAAAACCTATCCGGTAAAACAGACACTCCCTTCCCTCCTCCACACACTAATCCATACTAACCTTACTCCCCTTCACAGGCAACCCACGGCCAATACTACAACTACTACGTCCCCGCCTACCACGCCATAATGTGCGTCGACAACACCTCCCCCCGCGCCGCCATCCAGCAGCGGGACCCGCACGGCGTCTGGCCCAAGCTAAGCCGGTGGTCTGACGTGAGTTACCTGGCCTACATGCATTCGCCGCAGGACCTCGTCCTGCCCTCCACCGCGGCCCCCGCGCCGCCCCGCTACATCTTCCGCCTCGGCATCAAGAACCAAGTCACCCTCGACGTCATCGATGAGATCTGGATGGAGGGCTTGGATAGCCTGCCCGCGTGGCCGGGTATCACTGTCCCGATGGATTCCCAGGAGGGCCAGGCGCTGCTGGCGACCCCGAATGGTGTTGGTGTTGCGTGGATGCTGGTTGGTTGGAAGGAGGCGTTTGCTGGCCTTGTGGTGACGAAGGCGACGGTTTTTCAGGATGATAAGGGGATGGGGAATGTGAATGTGCTGTTTGAGATTGGTGAGCCGGAGGCGGGCATGTTGCTGCCGACGCAGGCGTAGCTTTTTTTGAAGGTGTTCTGTGGAGGCATATCCTTTGCTTATAGGGAGCCGACTCCCCGATCATAGCTCATAGTTCTTCCCTTTGGCTGCTGGAACTAGAGGGATTTGAGTATAGAACTCGACACCGAGTCATTAGGAATTCACATCAATCACATTATTCCACTTTGGAAACTGAAGACCAATTCAATTACAAGTCGCATTTCGCACTCATATACTTTGTAATGATGATTCATCTCTTGAGCTCCTGGTAACTCCTCGCTCTGTATCTTGTCGCAAAGGGATCTCTAATAATACATGTCTACACTTGATTCTTGATTTTTCCTTGCCTAGCACCAGAAAAGAACAACCCCAATTCCCACCCCAATTGAGAGTCTACTAAAAAAAGAGGCCTGAGCCCAGAAGAAATCTGCACTACCAAGCACTGGACCCCAATCAAGAAAAGCACAAAAGAGAAATCATGCCACCGACAAAACCAACGGCGTATGCGCCAAAGAAGATGCAGAAGGCACAGAAAGCAGCGGGTTCAATTGGCGAGTCTGCAGAGAAGAAAGCTTAGGAGGAACCTCCGGTCTCGTAGGCGATGGCAGTTCAGTAGATGTCAAGACGGAGACATCTTCCAACGCAGCCAAAGTGGATGTAGTAACCGCATTACCCTTCAGCGAAGTAGGCTTCGGCGGAGCCCGAGGGCTGAGAACAACAATGGGAGAGCCAACCGTAACCGGGCTACCCTTGAGCGAAGACGGTTTGGGAGCAACGGCCGGTTTTCCCGTCGTGCTTGCGCTGTCCCCATCTTGTAGACGAATGAAGATCGCCGGCTGACCGGCAGTCTCGTCCTTGAACACGGTGATATTGGCGATCCGCTTGTTAGGAAATTCCTTCTTGTGCTGAATGAGCATCCACGCGAGACCAAGGGAGTTCGGCGTGCCGAGCAGCGCTTTGCCCTCGTTCGTGTCCATGGAAAAGGTGTGACCCGGCCACACGGCGCGGGTCTGCCCGATGTTCTGGAGCGCGCGTTCGGCGGCGTGGTTGGATGTCTCGTTGATGATGCCGATGGAGAAGAAGGAGCGCAGGTTGCCGAGCGGCACGTTCAGCTTGCTCGCTTCGTGTTGGTACTCTAGATAGCTGACGTCGGACCACCGTCTCATCGGAGGCATTGGCCCGCTGATTCCTTGCTTCTCGGCCATGTGCTCACAGCTGAAGGCGCCTTCGGCGATGATTAGACCATGAGCGGGATCGTACGTGTTGGTGTAGAAACCTGCGGTTGCGGGATAGTGGGTGCCGTCGATGGTGCTGGCTTTCAGGTGTCTCCAGTAGTTGAGCTCGGTTGAATCGTCGGAGGGGGACGTGAATGGGAGGATGTTCAGCTCTTTCAGTGCGGACTCGAGGTCGCGTCGGGAGTAGAGCGCTTTGTTCCATGAGTACTCGTAGGTCCAACCGTACTTTTCGAGATCCGAGAACGTCCAGGTGCTCTGTGAGGGAGCGTCCATTGCCTTGGTTGCCTCGTCTTCGGTCATGGAGATCAAGTCGAGAAGCTGCTTGCCTTTGCAGACAAGCTTGTTCCAATCGTCGTCCGAAGTAGCTGAGAAACTCTGCCGGCGATGGAAATGGTCAATGAATGGAGATACAGGAGCTTTCTCGGGAGTTCCCTCGAGCAATAGCAGGTCGGTCAACAGGTCAAAAGAATCATGCCTGGCCAGGCTGCGAGCTTTCGTTGCAGACGTCTGTTCGAATTCAATCGAGATAGCAAGACCGGGTGCGGCGCCCGACATGTCATTCGAATCCGTCTCTGTCTTGAATATGCGGAAACCAACGATCTGGTGATTAGGCAACTCTTTCTTGTGGTTGATAAGGAACCACGCTTCTCCGCTACCACTGGGGGCGCCCAAGAGCGCAAGACCTTCATCGGACGTGATATCGAAATAATCGCCAGGCCACTCCTGCTCGTTCGGATTGCCGTTCTTATTGACCAGAGCACGCCGGAGAACCTGTTCGGTTTCAAGGTCCGTGATGTAGTGTCGAATTACCCGTTTGAGTTGAGTGACCGGTACACCGGCCTTTCCGCAACGCTGTTTGTACTCTTGAAAGGTGATTTCAGACCACGTTCCTAATGGGACGACTGGACCAAGAGGCGGAGAGTTCTGCTGTGCGGTATACAGTGGGCTCTGACTAGCCGTTGAAACGATCGTGCCTTGGTCAAGGAAGAAGTAGTTCCTGTAGCGGCCGAAGATGCTTGGATACGTGACGCCGTTGACAGTGCTCTGCTTGGTATGGTCGTAGTAAACCCGAAGGGAGTTCTTGGTAGGTTTGTCCGGGAAGCCCATGCCCTTCAATGCTTTCGAGATGTTCAGAACCAAGTAATCGTCCACTTGGTCTTCACGCTCGATTTCCCAGCCATACTCTTTGAGCTGATCGTAAGTCCAAGCGGACTGGGCTGGACCTTTGCCGCTGCTCTTGAGCATCTGGTCGGCATCTGCTTCGCTCGCGTTCACCAGGCACTTGAATTGTGTACCTTCGTCAATAGCCGCTGCCCAGATTTTGTCATCCGCTGGAGAGAGGTTTCGGCGACGCAGACGATGGCGTTTGATTGGACCAGTCTCTGAAGGCGGGACAACCAACTCACTTGATTGATTCATGTGACCGTTACGAGGAAGCACGTGTGGCGCATGGCGTTGTAGAAAGGCGTGTTCCCGAGCGACATCACGCTTCACATGCTGCGAAGTGCCCGAGAACTCAATAAGCATTTGATAATCAGCCGTATTTTGCGGAGTCGAAGCCCAGATGGTGACATGCGAGATTCGGTGGCGAGGCAGCTCGCGCTTGTGGTTGATTAAAATCCACGATGCGGCCTTCGCATTCGGCGTCCCGAGCAGGGCTTGTCCTTCTTCCGTATCTGGCGTGAACGATTCACCGGGCCATCCCCAGAACTTCTTCTGACCTGTTCGCTGTTCCCAGGCCCGTTTCATGACGGCGATGGTCTTCATATTCATGATGGAGTGACGGAATATGTATCGCAAATTGGAAACGTCAACTCGGGCTTGCTCGGCGTACTCGCGATAAACAACAAAGGCAACGTCCGAGAGCCGTGACAATGGCACAACATTAGTGATCGGCGGAATTTCACTCATTGCCATGGCTGCAGGACTGAATGTGAACAGGCAGAAGATAGCACCATCAATCGGGTCATATATATTGACGTATTGTCCCTCCGTCTCAGGGTATATGACCCCGTTCGAGCCTCGTACCGTGTGATCATGACCATAGTTCACCTTGACGGTAATTGGCGGGGGCGATGGGTGGAATTCAAGAGACTGGAGAGCATTGGAGATATCGTTGACCTGCGACCAACTTGAGAGAAGTGCCTCGTTTCGCCGCACCCAACCCCATCGGGCAAGATCATCAAACGTCCATGTGGATTGAGCGGGCGTATTGAGCAACCGGGAAGCGGCGTTCTCATCGGCGGCTATTAGGCAAAGTAGCTTATTGCCAGTCTCGATAGCATCGGCCCAGTCTTCGTCGTCGGCAGCGGGATACATCTCCCAAGGATCAGTACGGCGTTGCAGAGCCACTGGCCCATTCCAGCTCTGGGTGGGTTCATGACGCTTATCCAGTGAAGATGTAGGATCCTTGCTCTCGGGGTTTTTTACTTTGTCCGCAAACTCTATGATGAGGCACGGCTGATCCACCAGATCCGGATTGCTGCCATCGCCACCACCAGCGTCAAGGAGGACAGTGATGGACTTGACCGTTTTGTTCGGGAATTCCTTCTTGTGAGTTGCAAGCAGCCATGCCGCTCCTCTGCCATTGGGAGTACCAAGAAGCGCCAGGAACTCGTCCGAGCCCGACTCGAATTTTGCTCCTGGCCATCGTTGCAGCGTTTTACCAGTATTCTTGAGTGCCGTCTTCCACATCGAGATGGTTTCAACGTTAGCAACACTGTGGTGGATGACATACTTCAGATTCGCCAGAGACTGTTTGGTCTTCTCTGCTTGCTGATTGTACAGAAGGAACGCGACATCGGACCAGCGACCAAGGGGTGGGAGGGGATCAATCGGTGGTTTTCCCCATGCAACAAGATCTGCCGACTTAGCAACGGGACTGTGGATGTCGTTTGCAAAAAGAATGCCGTCCACCGGATCGTACACGCAGTCGTAAGTAGCCTCCGTAGCTTCATAGTGCTTACCATCTGCATCAACGGTAGTGTTGTGGTTGATGACGATTCTGGAGACTCTGTCTGCATCCGGTTTGGCCGGGAAACCCATCTTGGTCAGAGCCTCGTCAAGATCGCAGAACCACCAGCTGTTGACTGGCTTTGTGGAACCGATTCTCCATCCATAGGTCTTGAGCTGATCACTGGTAAAGGTCGCTTGCAAGGGAGAGCCAAACTGCTTACTGCCGTCTTCTTCAGTAGCCGAAATGAGGCACATCAATTCGTTGCCCCTCTGAACGGAGGTCTTCCACTGGCTGTCGCTCGCTAGGGGGATTCCATCCTCTTGCTCGCGACGTACATGGTCCGTATCTCTCAAGGCGATAATTCTCCCGGAAGAGGCTCGTCCCTGCTGTTGGTCCAAACGGATCACCACGCCCACCATCGGTTCGCCGAACCATGAATCTTCACCGGTGAGTTCGAGGACGGTGATCGTGGAGACAATCTTTCCAGGAAATTCCCGCTTGTGGTTAATCAGCATCCAGGCAACACCAAGAACATTGGGAGTCGCAAGCAGAGCCAGTCCTTCATCACTGTTCAAATCGAAGGTCGTCCCCATTGGTTGTAGCTTCACCTTGCCGGTTTTCTCTTTCATGGCCCGCTTGATGGTACTAAGGGTGACCTCGTTGATGACATTGACACGCATGACGTAGGTCAGTTTGTCGATGGGTTGCAGTGCTGTTTGCGCGAGGCTTTTCCAGGCCAGGAAGCTCACATCGGACCAGCGCTGCAGTGGCGGGAGAGGAGTAATAATCTCCTGACCTTCGCTCTTCAGCTCATCATTGACGCCCTGCGGACTCCTGCTGTTGCAAGCGAAGATGGCACCGTTTTGAAGGTCGTAGACGTTAGAGAAGAGCGCTTGGGTATGTTCATACTCTACCTCGTCCACTTCCGTGTCTGTTGAATGCAGATATGGCACGTTTTTGACAAACTCTCCTGGCTCCATCGAAAACCCCAGCTGTGGAAGATAGTTTTTCATATCGCTGAAGTCGTAATCGTCCTCGGTGTACTCTCCCGCCTTGGTCCAGCCATACTTTTCCAGATCTGCATACACGAATGTGGATTGTGCTGCGGTACCGAGGCGCTGATATGCTTCCGCCTCGGTCTCCTTCATTCGGCAGAGTAGATTGCGGCCTTTGGTGACCAGCTTGTCCCAGTCCTTATCAGAAGCCGGTTTAACATCGTCGTAGTCATTGGTTCCGCCGACAGACGAGCGACGTGAGCGCGTCGCTCGTGAAGTTAGAGCTGTGGATGATGTAGACTTGCCACCGTTAGGGTCCATCTGAATAACAATGCATTTCTTCCCATTGGGCTGGGACGTCGAAGTGGCATCATTGTTAACCACCGCGATGGAGGTGATGCGATGGTTTGGAAACGCTTTCTTGTGGTTGATTAGCATCCACGCAGTGCCATAGACGTTCGGAGAGCCTAGCAGAGCCATGGCATTCTCGTCGCTCCCATCCATCTTGAACGTCACGCCGGGCCATCGCGGTCGTCCTTTCTCGCCACGATTGTTCAGAGCACGCCTCGTGATGGAGTTGGTCACTTTGTTGATGATCTGGATTGAGAAGACGTATTCCAGTTTGGCGATGTCCGCGTGTACGTCGGTGGCCTGCTTCTGGTACTGAAGAAAGGAGACGTCGGACCATGTGTTCAGCGGTGGCGCATCCGATGCTGGCTCATCGTTCTCAACCAGCATTGAATATGGAGAGTAAACATCGAGGGCGGCAATCCAACCAGATTTGACGTCGTAACCGTTCTCATAGTAACCCCAGGTTGCCTCGTACTTCCCATCTTGAGAGTTCTTATCATGTGTGTATCTGTTCAATTGGGTTGCTTTGGCATCGGCAGTAAGCGGCAACTTGAGCGCCTCGAAACCCTTTTGCAGCTGGATCCGATCGAATATCGTTCCCGATTGCTTCGCCGTCGTGTCCTTAACCCAGCCGTTCTTATCGAGGTCATCGTAAGTCCATTCGCTCTGGGAGTGACCATCCAACTTCTGATCCGCAGCTTTCTCCGACATGTTGATCAAGCGAAGAAGCTGCTTACCGCGACTGACTGCATCGTCCCAGACTTGGTTACTTGCAGGGGTGTCATCTTCAGTCCGTGAAACCAGGCGAGAAGGCCGAGGGGTTGTTCCATGCATTCGTGGACTAAGAGAAAGATGCCCAGGTTGTCGAACATCAAGGGCGTTACCCTGGAGCATGCTGCCAGAAACATAGCCTTCATCTCGTTCTTCCACCTGCGCGGAAGCACTGCTGTCTCCATACTGAATGAGCATGCACAAATGGTCGCCGTCATAAATGTCCTCGCCGCCATCGCTCGCAAACAACGTGATCGAGTGAATCGTCTTATCGGGCAATTGCTTCTTGTGATTGATTAACAACCACGCCGCTCCCTTGCCGTTCGGAGAGCCAAGCAGCGCAAGACCTTCCGGCGAGTCCATCGTGAAAGTCACGCCCGGCCAGCGCGGGAGCTGGAGGGTGCGAGCATCACCACCAAGCCGGGCCTGCAGGGCCGCAACGACAATCTTGCGGGTTTCAAGGTTGACAACGTTGTCATGGATGACATACTTCAGCTTGGTGACGGGTTCGTCGAAGTCGACTGCCAGGCGCTCGTACTCCAGAAACGTGACGTCGGACCAGCGGCGGAGGGGGATCATGTTTTCCATCGGACGTCCCTGGTCCCGCCGACGCCGCTGCATCTCGTCTGGGCTTCTGATGTTGAGCGCGAAGATGGCGCCGTCTTCGACGTCCATGAGCTGGCTGTAGTCGCCGAAGGTGGCCTCGTAGGCGCGGTTGTTCTTCGTGACGGCTTGTCGGTGAACCCACCACGTGTGGATGCCTGTCATCCCGGGGGGCTCGGCGAACTTCAGCCCCGTGATGAGCGAGTCCATCTTGATCAGTCCCCAATCGTACTCGTACGCCTCTTTGGGATTTGACCAGCCCCATTCATGAAGGTCGTCGAAGGTGAATGTGACCTGGGCTGGTTGCTTGAGCATGGCAGTTGCTTCCTCTTCATCGGCGTTGACAAGGCACATCAGCTTCTGTCCTGATTGCCGAGCTGTTTCGAATTGACTGGCATCAGCTGGGGCGGTATTCACAGCCCAGTCACGGCGACGAAGGGCAGTCTTCTCGACCTCGCCGTTTGATTCGCCGACGGTAGCAATTTCGGAAAACTCATCTTTGAACGCGATCAACATGCACGGCACTCCATCTGGAGCGGAAGGAGTGTCGACATCGTTGTTGAACACCAGGATGTAGTTCAGCGTTTTACCGTGAAGCTCTTTCTTATGGTTAATCAATAGCCACGCTGCACCAGCACCGTTTGGAGTGCCCAAGAGAGCAAGTGCCTTCTCTTTCTCCTCGGGGTTATGGTCATCGAAAGTAAAGAGCTCGCCAGGGAACCGCTTGCGTTCTTCATTGCCCAGAGCGCGCTTGGAAACCGCGTTGGTGACGGAGTTGACAATGTTGATATGGAGAATGTACTTGAGCTTGTTGACATCTTGCTTTGCTTGCTCGGCCTGGTGAACGTATTCCAGAAAGGAAACATCCGACCACCGTTTGAGCGGAGGAAGTACAGGAACCGGACCATTGTGCCATGTCTTGATAGCTTGACTGGGAGAATAGACGTCGTATGCGGCAATGTAGCCATCCTTGGGGTTGTAGAAGTTCTCGAAATTACCATAGTTCGGCGCGTACTTGGAGTCAGCGGATTTGGTAGTGTGCTCCCACTTGACGAGGGTCGGTTCGGCAGTCACTTTGAGGAACTTCAAGACTTCGGATATCTTGGATTCGGTCAGGAAGTTCACTCCGTCCTTGGCGGGAGCGTTGACCCAGCCTTGAGCTTCGAGGTCTTTATACTTCCACTGGGATTCAACGCTGGTATGCTTGAGAATGTTGGCAGCCTCATCAGCGTCCGCTTCGATCAGGCAGAAAAGCTGCTTGCCACGGTCCAACACCTCGTTCCAGACTTCGTCAGTCGCTTTCGGTTCGTCGTCACGGTCAGTGTTGCCCGCCCTCGCTTGCAGTTGACGAGCACCAGTCCCATTGACGGGAGCAGGCGCCTGTTGCAAAGGCAGAAGCGGCAGCGCCTCGAACGTCGCGCCGTGAGAAGTGACATTACCGTGAATGTTGAGGGCGTGATGATTCTGCAGAAGCGGTTCGGGAACGGCCACCGACGCGGCGGCGGCGGTGGTCACCGTCAACAGCGACGCAATGCTGACGAGAAGAACGGAACTGCAGCGGAACCCTCGCAGCGACTTCGCCAGACGACGCGTGGGGGAGTCGGCCGCCATCGCCGCGGACTCAGGAACGTTCGCCTGATATGTTCGCTGGCGGGTTGGTGCACAGGTACGAGATGTCGTGTCGCCTGAGCCTGCGTGTGGTCGCTGCAGATGGCGTGCGTTGGGGAAGTGTAACGAAGCACAGAAAGAAGCACGACGCACAAAGCTCGAAGAAACCGAAGTACTTGGGGGTTGTTGTCGGGTGTGCAAGCAGGTTGTGTTTCTGCGAACGGGTGGTTTGTAGGTGAGTGGAAGTGCTACCGGGTGAAGAAGCGAGAACGCGTCGGTAGGTAGGCGAGAGAAATGGTTGAAGAAACACAAACAGCAGTGTGACGTTTGACGCGGGGAGATATTTCTCTATAGCGCGGCTTGGCTAGCGGACTTATTGGGACTGTGACTGTTGCAGGAGACCTACTTTTCAGCGGTGTGGTCCCAAGTGAAACTGTGAATCGATTGGACAATCCTTTCGCGCTGTCACCTAGATAAATCTCTTTCTCCAAAACCATTTCTGTGCTAGCGTAACTTCATTAAACCTGTTTCACTTGTGGAAGAGGTCTTCTATGCTTTCCTATTGAATTTTAGACATAGACGATCGTGTAGCAATGTGCGAAGGAAGCACACAGTCACTAGAGTTACCAACCCCGACATGCACCGCATTCATGACCAAACATCGCAACCTGAAACCAATACTGCCGACACGGGTCAAACCTGAGATAATAAATTCCATGGACGCAAACTGTCACCAAACACCAGTTCATGTTACCAATGGTGGCAGAGTCGCCTCAAGCAATCTATAACCGACAGTCGTTTCACGAAATCATCATCTACTCCATTGTCACCCGATGCCACAACAGACAAAGCTATCAAATCAAACGCGACCAGTAATAATGTCTTACTTTCCACTTGGAAGAAAGGAAAAATCATAATAAACAAAAGCCAAATACCCTAAAAGAAAGAGAGGAAAGAAAAGCGAGCCGTTCAGCCCCGCGGGCAGTCTTTCTCGCCCTCCCCCCCAGCCCGACCTATTGTTTCTTCTTCCCGTTCCACGGAATATTGCGCATGCCATGCCATGCAATGCAAATGCAATGCATCGGATCGCATCGTCCACGTGCCTCCTTCGCCCAAGCCTCAAGGCCAAGCCTCCTCTCCTCTCAGCGCAGGTGAGAAATGCTCCAACCATGCAGAACTACTTCGAGTTCTTCTACCATGCAAGAAGACTACCTGATTTATATCATCGTCCAGAACAAGCAATAATAAATAAGAAATATCCCTTTGGATCTGATTCAGCCCGTGTAATCCATCGTTTTGAATCGTCCACGTGCCCCCTTCGCCCGAGCCCCAGCCATAATCCCAAGCCTCAAGTCCCATCTCCTCCGATCGTGGATGATGACGGCTCCTACTACTTATGCAAGACTACCCCTACCACACTTCGAGTTCTCCTACTAAGTATGCAAGGCTAAGTATCTGGCCCCTATCCTTGCCCAGAATAAGTAATAGTAAAGGAGAATATCCATTTAAACCAATTTCAGCCCGCGCAATTCCATCATCTTGCATCACCCACGTGCCTCCACCCGCCTAAGAAAACACCTCATGCGAACACCGCCGCTGCCATGCAGGACAAGCCATGCGGTGGCGAAGCTTAAACTGCCCGCCTCCCCGCCTCCTTATAATCCTAGCTCTTATCTTCTCCGATGGGCATTCTTCGTTCCGGATAGGGGCAGATGGATGGATTCGGTTCGGACAAGGGTACACATATACGGTACATATAGTACTGTACACCTACATATAGCGGGAATTTTACAAAGGCATAATGCTAATGGTTAGTTCGTTCGACTAGAGCGTTGTGTTCCCTCCCGTACATAATTTCTTGGTAGATGCTCGCTGGGATCTGATCCGATGGTGCAGTGATGGAGGGGTGGATGGTTGGTGTGTGGAGGCACTATACAGTACAGTGTAGCGAGACGCAGTAAGAATCAAGACCAAGCACATACCTTCTATACATCGTAGACGTACATCGAATCAAAGCAGCGGAGAACGAAAGGAAAGGGAAGAGGCGACGTTTGAAGCGGCGAGACTTTCGGTTGAGGGGCCCCACCATCCGAAGCGCGAACGAGACAGCCTTGCATCTCCGTTTTAACGCCGAAAAAGTCAACTCGATCGGCAGCAACGCCATGCGGCGGCAGCAGCCTCAGGCAAGCCCATCATCCCAGCAAAAGTCTCCGAAGACAATCAGGCACCGATCAAGCGGGTAAGAACAACAACAATATATACAGTATACCAAAGTAAGACTTCCACCTCGCCCTACTCCGCCTTCCCCGCCCTCTCAACCCACCCCCTCACCCCCTCCTCCAACCCCTCCTCCCGCCCCTCAAACCCCACCCTCCCATTATCCCTACCCTCATACAACGTGCCGCCCTCCGTCCAAATGCGACGGAGCGTATACAGCGTCGCCACGGGACTCCCACGCTCCCACTGCTCCGCCTCCAGCCGGCGGAGGGTGTCCAGGGACGTATATTCCTTCGCCCATGCGCCGCCGCCGGTCTGCCGCTCGTACTCCGCGGTGATGGCGTGCGGGGTGGTGGTGTAGGAGTTGACCTTTAGGGTGAGGATGCGGTCCCGGTTGGGCGGGGGGTGTTGGAGGGAGGCGAGGAGGAGGCGCCCCACGCTGCGAGGGGTTAGTGGGGGAGTTGCTGCGCAGGCGGGGAATGGGGGGGGGGGGGGGGGGTGGGGGGAGGGACTTACTCGTGCATGGTCGTGAGGCTGATGCGCTCCTCCCCCGTACCGAGCAGGTGCGCCTTCCGGGCCTTCACGTCCCAGCCGCCGGCGGCCTCGTGGCCGGGGATCGGCGGGCCGAGGTAGAGATCCGCGAACGGTCCGGTGACGAGGTAGGTGATGCGGAGCCGGTGAATGTGGGTGCTGATGAAGCGCCGCACGCGCAGCTTGGCTTGGTGCGGTTTTTCGTGCGCGCTTTGCGCGTGGTAGGCGATGTCGGTGCCGTATTCGGAGGGGTAGAAGTGATGCGTGGTGGGACTGCGTTCGGCGAGCTGGAGCAGCGTGGTTTGCCTGTCGATGACCCGGCGCCCGAGGGCGGAGATGATGGTGTCGAAGTCTGGGGGGTGGTTGGGGGGTTAGTGAGGGTGGTTGGGGGATTGGAGTGAGGGCTGCGCTTTTTGATGGTACTGTACCTTTGTATGCCTCTAGCACTTGCTCCTCGTTCTCGATGTCGCCGACGATCACTTCGACGCCTGCTGCGCGGAACTTGTCCAGCTCGCTCGCCTTGGTGTCTACTGTCTTTTGAGAGGTGAAGATGGCGACGCGCGAGAAGGTGCCGGCTTGCAGAGCCTCGGCGAGGGCTACGGTGATGTGCTTGCCGATTACGCCGGTTGCGCCGTGGATGAGGATGTTCTTTGGCGGTGGGGAGGACATTGTGGTGGTGTAGAGATCGCTGTTGTTCGGCCTCGGTGTGTGATAGATTCACGGGCTTCCGTTTCTGCGCGCGGATGGTGATACTTTATATATCTCCTCGAAAGCCGATCGGATATATGTACCTAGAGGAGGTGAGGTGGGGCTGGCTGTATTGCGGAGGGCGCGGGGCAGAACACGCCATGCCATACCCCGCTCGCTCGCCGGCAGAGGGAGGGGCAGATGGGAACCGAACGACATCTCATCGACTTTGAAGAGAGCTTGAAGTGCCTGATGAGGGCAAGCTATAGCGATGTTCAGCCATCATGAAGCTATACCGGGACGACTGAGAAAATCCGACACTCCGTGCAACGTTACTGTGCATCAGCTTGATTGAACAAAATATTTATTCCGTGGACCCCTACATGACTGACTCAAAGGCGGTCGGTTTCTGCCCCGAGTTGCATCATCAAGGAAGACCCGCCAACGACAACCGACGTCTCTCCTCTCTCACACACAAGCGTCAGCACGACATGCTGGTTCGCTCGTTCGAATACCCACCACCTGCGGCTCGACGACTTACTTGCTAAGCATGTAGCGAACCTGACCTTCCGACGATGACCTCCTCATCCACCACCCCTCCCACTCACCATGACGCGCTGAGACTCCAGCTCCATCCACGCGTCTACGACACGTCCGATGCCTTCTCCTGCCCTGAAGCCAACGACCAGGAACACGATCACCATGCCTATACACTCGCCACTGCGCTCTGTCCAAAAATAAGCGAGTGTAGCTTTCATCGCTATCTGGCGTCGCTGCCCACCGCTTCCATATCCGTATTCGCATCACGCGTGCTGCTTCGCGGAGCAAATGAATAATACTGCGAATGTCACAATGGTCGATGAAAAAGCAGCGGGCTTACCGGATCTCATCCCCAAGCCTGCTGGTCCGGCATTCATGGGTGTGAGGGCTGAATTGTGGCCGAGTGCGTGTTGGGCTAGGAGGATTGAGCTCCTGTGATCGCACCTCGAGATGGATGTGAGGAGGCTGAGTGAGGGTTAGTCGCCGGCCCGTACAGCCAGGAACTCTTGGATATGGCTACGTGGTCTACAATTGTGATGTTACGGTGAAGGGGAGCTTGACTGCGTTGGAGCTTTGGTGTGAGATAGCGGTAGGTTGCGGCGTCTTCATGGCGGTTGCGGATGGTTTCCCTGCAGAGGTGAGGTAACGCCACTGTCTCCCGCCCCCCAGACGCGCTGGGCAGCGAGGCGGGCATCGGGGCTGTGTCATTGGAGGGTGAATGTGTTGACCGTAGATGAAAGGCATGTTTTAAGAACAAAGGATGTGAGTCAAATCTTTTTTTACGGAACTTGTAGGCGGGTGAAGGTAGGTTCAGTAGATTTCAGAATCTCTTGATTTCATTTTCAAAATCAGAACCAAGGAACGTCATTTTTTTGCTGTTGACGGAGTCCTTCACAGTTGACACTGCAATTTTCTTGTGAAAAGATCACTTCCCATGGATGCAACTTCTGATGTCCTTTTTTTTATTGCTTTGAATAGTCATTTCGGGCGGATAAGCCTTCACAGTCTCAAGTTGAATGGAAGCGTTATAGTCCCGTTTTCATGCAGCTCTTTGTGCTACCTCTTTTTTCGCTTCTCCAATACTATATATACCCGCGCTTTCAAGGTAGTCCTGAGGAGATTCCTAGTTTAAGGTTCGTCATCCAGAAGTCATCACGGGAGAACTTACGGTCCGTCCCGAGCCTACTTATCCAGGCTTCAACCCGAACCAACTTTCTTTCTGCTGCGACGCGAATCTGGCGAACTTCTCTACATCCTGCACCACTTGCGGGGAAATTGGAGATATGGCGAGCTCTCCAGGACACGGTATGATTGACTCTTCCCTCCAAGTTGCACCGACGTACGCACTATGCACTCATGATAGCTAACTCCAGCTCCAGACGTCACCATGTCCCGTGTCGAGCCTATTCCCGCCACCATTCTGACGTCCTCGAGCATGCCGACCAACAGCATCCTCGACTGTCCGCTCATCACAGTCTGCGAGGCATGCAAGACGTCATCCTCCCCCGAAGTGCGCTCGGACACCCACCGCCGCATCATCGCCGTCGGCGGATCCGTGCCGACAGAAGCCAGCAGCAAAACCTACACGATGCCCGCGGAAGAGTTGGACTACTGGCTCTACTGTCCTCTGCTGTTCCACTGCCAGGGATGCATGAGCGACACGAGCGAACAAGTCCGGGCTTGGATGCATCGACGGATCTGCATGGCTTCTTTGCTCCCCAACGCTTCTACAAATACCGCGTCAACTTCCACCACGGCTACCGGCAGAGAGCAAGCAGCGATGCAGCATCCGGTTATGACTGGAATGAACCCGTCTACGGTTCCGCCGAACCCCGGTCAGACGCTGCGGAGATCCCCTAGGAATCATGACTGGACCCGGCGCACCAAGAACCTTTTCGAACATCCGCAGGAGGCTGCCGATGAGAGCACGGCCGCTCCTTCAGGAAGCACGTCCGCACCTTTAGGAAAGAAGCGCAAATCGGACAGGAGTGACTTCGAGTCCCCGGAGCTACGCATGTTGCGCAAGCGCGTCGAATTCGCGTCGGCGCTGAAGAGGGAACCAGACGAGGACCTCAGCGGCCGGAAGATGCAATTGCTCGTCGACTTCGCCGCCGCCTCCGACGAGGCGAAGGACGAGATTCAGATTCAGCATCCGAACGCGAACCAGCATCAGCATCCCAAGAAGAACAAGCGCCCCCAGCCCTTCACCCGCGGCGACATCGTCGACGTGCTTGGCCCCGGACCGCCGCGAGGCACCGGCGGTGGTGGCACCACGCCCACCTGGCTCTGCACCCGCCTCCGTGACGGCCGCCAGGACCACCTGAGCGCGGACGAACTGGGCCCGACGTACCCGCTCCATCGGGTGGTGCGGCTGCGCAACCCGGATAATGCGGCGAATGTCCGGGTGGGTGAGGTGGTGCAGGTGGTGCATCGGGCGTCGTCGTTGTCGTCGTCGTCGTCCTCCTCCTCCTCCACCGCGACGGCGGAGCCGGCGGTGTTGTGTAAGCGGAAGAGTGGTGGGCAGCTGCTGTACTTTTATGGGGATGAGCTGGAGGTGCTGCCGCAGACGGAGGGGCTGGAGGTTGGGCGGTTTCGGGGTTGAGTTTGAGGGGGTGATTGGATTGTGGGTGCTTTGTGGAGGTGGCGATATGGGGACTTGGGCTTCGTATCACGGTTTGCGATCGCTGCTCCTGATGCTTGTAGCCCATACGATGGGAAATGAATAATGGCTTTGCCAAAGTCTTTCCAGGTTGATACGCTCGAGTGGCTTTTCCAAGTATGGGAATGATAGAAATTTGCGGAAGTCCTTTTCCCCGCCACCCCGTTCCTGTTCATCTCCATATCACGTAGGAATTTCTCCCACCACCATACAACACATTTCGCTCGGACACCCTTCCCCCTCCCCCATCTACCTTACACGCGCAAAAAACCCATCGAAGCCCAGAAGAAACCGAAAAAGAAAGATACGAAAGCCTACCCCCTTTCCCTCCCCATCTATTCGCCCCCACCGCCCGGCCTTCTTCACCCCCACTTCCGCTATGTGACCGCGAAATTTCTTCCGTCCATTCACGACCCTTACCTTCGTTCCGTCATGTCCGGCCCCTGCAGGTACAGTACCTACATACATCTACGTATAGCACCGGACCTCCCGCCGTTCGCTGCACCCTGCACTGCGTGTCCGCCCTCCCCCCGCCTTTATCCTGGTCATGACGACTTGGCACGTGCGGATGGCTTCATACTTCTCGAGCCAGGCCGGGAAAGGCAGGAGCCGTGATGTGCAGGCGAGAGTGGTGGATGCGATTTTTTTTTTTTTTATCTTTTTTTGGGCGGTGTGAAGTCGTCCGATTCCGGGGTTCTTTGTCGTTTTCGTGGTGGCCTTGCGTGCTTGATCTCGCGCTGCTGTATGTGTGGGGGCGTGCACCGTGTGTGAAATGGCTTGATGTGATTCCACGAACCCGGTTTCGGCCCTCCGTCGTGGGCGTGCAAGAGGAACGATGACTGATGATCGCTTACTTTTTTTTCATTCTCTATTGTCGCCATTACTGCGTTGTATGGCGTCAAAGGCGTGGAGGGGGGAGGGGAGGGGGAAAGGGAAAGAGAGGGCTTGTGCACGGGTCTGTTATTTGTTTATATATATTGCATCGGGAACATTGCCATCGGTGGAGATTAGATGAGAGGAAGACAGGTACGTAAAGCGACAACAGAAACAAAATGCGTATCTCCTTCTCTCTACTCCTCACCGCAATGAGCGGCATCGCCGCCGCCGCGATAGGAAACCACACCCAGCCCTTCCTACTGCAGACGTCCAACAGCAGCTGGATCATCGGCAACGGGCTGTGGAACATCACGCTCGGCCCGACGTACGGCACGAAGCTCTACTTCCAGAACCGCGACCTGGTCGGCTCAGCGGAGGGCCACTACAGCGGATACGGTAAGTTCGGCTGACGGCGTCCCATTGCCATCAATACGAACACCTCCAGCTCACATCATCTCCACGCAGACGGCGAGAACAACTTCGTCTACACAAGCGCGCGGGTGGTCTCACAGAGCGGAGGATACACCGACATCGCGCTGGTCAGTCCGGAGGTGGAGCTGCACTGGGTGCTGACGGCGACGCTGCCGGGGGCGTACCAGTACATCGTCAACCGGGCGCTGCCGACGGTCAGCGTGCTGCGCACCCTACTCCGGCTCGACAACGGCACCTTCACCCACGGCCATACGAACATCAAGGATGCCGCGCTGCCCCCGCTCGCTGACATCCGCGCCGGTACTAAGGTCCAGGATGAGACCTGGCGGCGCGCGAACGGGTCGGGTTATATCACCAAGTACGACTGGAGCGATTTCGTCCGCGGCCTGGGTTGGTATGGCGTCTATGGCCCGGAGGCTGGCCTGGGAAGCTGGTATCTCCGCCCCGGCGGCCGCGAGTGGCTGAATGGCGACGCGCTTAAGCAGGAGCTCACGGTTCATCGGGAAAGCAGCTCCGGTGATGCGGTTCAGCTCAACGTCGTGCACGGCAGTCACTTTATGGCCGAAGCGGATGACTCGTTCGAGACGGGCAGAGTTTGGGGGCCATGGCTGTGGTATCTGGTCAGTTCTTACTCTCTAACGTTCTCTTTTACCCTTCTCGACTATCCTCGTTATCCTCGCTCGGGTTGGATCTCACTAACGGGTCCACGCGCCAGAACGACGGCAACCAGACCGACGTCGCCCAGCGCTTCGGCGCGGAGGAGCAAGCCTGGCCCTACGCCTGGTTCAACAACAGTGCCTACCAAGCCCGCGGGAACCTGTCTGGCCAGTTGCGTCTCTCCGACGCCCGCCCCGGCGCCGGCGCCGCCGTCTTTCTGGGCGAGAACGAAACCAACCGCTCCACGCTCGACCAAGGCGTCGGTTATCACTACGTCGCCACCGCCGACGCGGAGGGACGCTTTAACTTCACCGGCGTGCGAGCGGGCACCTACGCGCTGTCCGCCTGGGCCGACGGCGGCGCGATCGGCGACGTGAGCACCGTGTTCCAACGCGCGGGCGTCGTGGTTCAGCAGGGCGAGGCGACGGCCCTTGGGACGCTGGACTGGGCCACGCAGGGCCGGACGGCCCTCTTCCGCATCGGTGACTTCGACCGTAAGGCCCTGGGCTTCCGCTACGGCGGCGCGCCGTACCAGCATGCGCTGGTGGACCGGTCGCCGGCGAATTTGACCTTCACGGTCGGGCAGAGCGCGACGGAGGAGTGGTATTTTGCGCAAAACGCGCTGGGCCGGTGGACGGTGCGGTTCGCGGTGGCGGAGCTGCGGAACGCGAGCGCTGTGCTGACGCTGTCGTTGGCCGGGTATTCGAAGGGTGTGAGCGAGGTGGTGCTGCTGAATGGCCAGCAGGTCGGGAATTTGACGAGCGGCGATATCCCCAGCGATCCGAGCGTGTATCGTTCCGGCACGACCGCGGGCGAATGGCATCGATATGGGTTTGAGATCGCAAACGATCTGTTGAAGCAGGGCTGGAACGACCTCGTGTTCGAAGTAACGAGGACCACCCAGTGGCATGGGATCATGTGGGACGCCATCGCTTTGGAGTGGGAGAAGTGAAGTATAGGCTAGAGATGCGTATGATTTTGTGATGACGGCTGAAATGGCAATCATCTGTCTCCGATACAAGGACAGAAGTGGCTTTGAGAATGAAAAATGGACGAGAAGAAAGACATATGGCAGACAGAGGAATGAAAACAGCAATGGCATGGCAAACCTTACCACACACCTACCTTTCATTGTTTGGGAAATCATCGTGAACCATTCCCTTAGTATCGTCTACCCCTCCACCGAACTTCTCGAGTCTCAACGCGACTTCTTACGCAGCGTGACATTACCCCGAATCATGCGTGTGGAGTGTCATCTGAGTAACCCGCACCATCAGGGCCAGTCATAGCCTTAACGCATGCAGCGCGAGCGACCGCCAACTTCATCAATATCCCGTATCCTCCATTTTCCAGCCCTCGGCATGAGAGCGGCCAGGATATGGAAGACATCCATGTCATCCACACCTGCCAACAAAGAGAGCCGAAGCGTGTCCAGTCCGAATGTCGTCAGGCATCTCTCCGTCCCCTAACCGCCTCCCTTCCCCTCCGTTCCCGTCCGCTATATCAACGTCGACCGACCTCCCGCCAGCCATCCTCACAAAGTGGGACGGTATGCAAGACGGGTACCGCTCGGAAAACGCGGTCATTTCCGCCTACCGCCCGTAGCGGCTACCGGGGCGGAGCGAGAGTCGAACCGTGACACCGGAGCGAGAGCGGCTGGCGGGATCTTTCGACGAGGTACAGGACGGGTGGTCGGCGCGAGATGGTAGAAGAGGGTTTTGTGAGGGTTGCGAGCGAGGTGAGGGTACGATGTAGAGAGAACGAGAAGAGGGAAGAGGAGGATCGTGAGACGCGCGACCGGGTAGGATCGGATATGGATCGTCACGTGCGATCGCGCTTCGATTTGATGCCTGAGGCCCGCGACCGTCGCTTCCATGAGCGCTCGCCTTCGGATAAAGGCGCAGGTTACGGCGATCGATATCCACGTAGAGACAAAGAAGCTAAAGAGTCACAATTCACGCGTAAGGTAGTGAATAGGTGTGTTGCGTTCACCCTCCGTATGCGCCGAATACTCGTGGACTTTTCGGCGAACGTTTTTCTGCCTTAGGCTCTCCACTATCTTCCGGCTGGTCTTGTTCTTCCTCTTCTTTCCTCTTTCTATGCACCGCATAAGCTTTATAGAAATCTTGTGATAGACTATAAAAATGAACCTCCTAAAGCAGCCAGATTGGCAAGTTCCAAGGGATTCGAAGCGGTGGTGCGGAGTAGAAGTCATTTTGGATGCCGTAGAATATATTTGATTTCACTTTCTTTGAAAAACATCATACCTGAATGGTTGATGCGCTTTAACGTAAATACACAACACCATCATTTTCTCCCCTACAGACAAGACAGACACACAAAAATATTCTCCTCCAAAAGCAAAAAAAATCCAATACATCCAATATCAGCCATACATTCGGCCACCCTCTCGTCTCCCCTAGCAGAAGCCCCCATCCCATGGCCGCCCACCGGACATTCACCTCCACCACCCACCTCCTCCCACACCTCATCCTCCCACTCGCCGCCCACCGGATCTATAACCTCCCACATACACCCCACCGTCCTCAGCCTCGTCCAACCTCACCTCACCCCACCTGCCACCCCACCCCACCACAGACTCTATCTTGACATTCCATCCACCCGCCACAGGAAGGGAAGTAAGGGGAGAGAAGTGAAAAGAGAGAAGGGGAAAGAAGGGGACTAGAAGAGGGAGGGGGGCGTATAGAGGTCAACATGCGCGAGCTGGGGAGGGAAGGATGGCTTTTGGGTTGGGGGGTGGTTATGGGATTTATGGTCTTTTCATTGTCTTTTTCGGAGTCGTTTCGGGAATTCATCCTCCCCTCTTTTCCTTTTTTCTTCTCTCTTGGGCTATTTGAAAGGCGCGAGATTATGCATGGGATGGGTAATAGTCGATGAGGAAAACAAAAACAACACGACGTAGAAAGACGGAAAAGGAATGAAGAGATGAGAAAAATGCAAGGACGAAGGCACAGAGAAAGAGAATATAGGAAAGGAGAGAGATACACTGCGCTCAAAAAGATCTAAAACAACGATAATAGTGATACATAAAGCGTTTTCACGTTAAGCCCTGCGAACAAGACGAGAGAGAAAGAAAGCGAGAGGAAACATATGGTTTGATTTTCTCTTTGTTTTTTCCTATTTTTGAGAATTCTATGCTTCTAGCCTTGCGCGATGAAATCGAAATTGAGAAGAAGAGAGGGAGAACAACAGAAGAATAGAGTTCAACCCCCCTTGGCCTTCTTATCCGGCTTTTGTGCCGGCGAGGTTTCACGACGAGGCAGAGAAGAGCTGAGTTAGGCAGGTAGGGTAGGAAGGCAAGCAAGCAAGCCCGCAGAACAAAAACAAAATGAAAATCATGGAGTTATTCTCCGGGGAACCTGGAAACGACGCAGAAACGGGGGGGGACGGACAACGGGGAAAGACAGAGACAGACAGAAAAGATGGGGTGATCCAAAGACAGGCAAAAAAAAAAAAAAAAAAAAAAAGAAACAGGGCACGAGGGCACGAGGGCGATGGTGTGGGAAAAAAAGGCCACGTGCCCCCCCTTCCCTCCCTCCCTCCACCTCCCTCCACCTCCATACTCTCCGGGGGGAGGGGGGAGGGAGGGAGCGGAAAAGTTGGGGGAAAAACAAGGCTCGGATCCAGACAGACAGACAGCAAGCAAGGCTCTCCTGATAGAGTGGGATGGGGATGGGGGGAGTGGGATGAGGGGAGAGATGGGGGATGGGGGTATGGGGGAAATACCGGAGAACGCGAAAAGCACGCAAGAACGAGGAAAAGGGGGGGGGGGGAGGAAAGAGAGAAAGTGTGGTACGATCGATCCCGATTCTTCCCCCTGGGGGGAGGAGGAGGAGGAGCTGTCTGCTGGCTGCTCTCCCCATGCATGGCCCCCGTCCCCCGTCCCCCATCATGCACCCCATCGTCTCGTCTCGTCGCGCCCGATCCCTCCGCAAGCGCAGCGCAGACGAAAGGGGCACGGGGGATGCGATGCAACGAGCGAGCGAGCGAGGTAACGCCGTGTGTGGTGGAGAGGCGCGTGTCGCTTTCGCTTGGGGGAAGAAGCATGGAAAGCGAGTTTGCCCCGGATCATTATTAGGGGGTTTGGGGGGTGGGAAATGCGGATATGGGGGGGGGGACCTGCCTGGATGCAATCTTACCGCTGCACGTGGGTGACAAAAGTGAGGGAATCATGCCTTATGAGAGACTCACCGGAAAACGCCAACTATCGCTGAGAATACCTGACTTTTATATCTTCTTACTGCTTTTCACAGCACTCCAGATTATCTAGATATAGGAATAATACTATCTGATAGAGGGATGCTGGTATTTAGAGCTTGGTCTGGCACGGTCTGGGTAGAGGTGGTAAGGCACCAATTCCCTCATTTTTGTCACCCACTGTGGCTGGGATGGCGGAGATGGGGTTCTAGCACGGATGTGGAAGTTATGGCCGTGGGTGTGCGTGCGCGGGGGGTGGGGTGAGTGGGGACCGTCTCTTTTTGCTTTGATTTGGGACACACGTTGTGGTAGCTATGCGTATTTCCCCCCTTTTCTTTTGGTTTTGGGACGGGAGGTTGGGGGGTTTGGGGGTTTGGGGGAGAAGGCCCGAGTTGATGTTGTTGTGGATGACGGAGAAGCTTCGGCGCTTTCGTTTTGTGTTTACCATGCGGTGGGATGTGTGGGGTGTGGAGGAGAGTGGAGAGGTTTGTTTGTGTTTTTTGTTTTGTTTTGTGTGATTTGTTTGCGGTGGTTGATGCATTGTTGCATTGTTGTAGAAAGTAGGGAGAGAGAAGGTGAATGCGCGCGTTGAAGAAAAGTAAAGCAGATGGAATCTTCCAAAAAGAAAGGAGGCATGGAAACCGCAACACCTGGTACCGTATGCGACAGTCATCCTCGGTCAAAAACGAAAAAGAGGAAGAATCAAAAGCGAAGAACCTGAGGCAAACAACAGAAAAAACCACGCTCGGAGAAACTCCTCTCATGGAGAGGAGAGACTCACGGATGGAGGATTGACGCGGTCCGAAGAACAGGCCGACAGACAGACAGATAACGAGACGAAAAAGAGATGATGATCCTCCATCACATCACGACATCCTTGCGTGCAGTATGTACGATGAGGAGGGAGAGTAACCGGGGAAGAAGAGGGAGATGGAGAAAGTATACACAGTACCTTGGACGCTGTACCTTTGCTGTTGCTTTCGGTCGCATATAACCAACCGTCAAACCCCCCCATCCTGCTCTGCTTTTTTCTTTCCGTCTACGTTCGCTCTTTACTGCTCTGCTCTCGTTCATCTTGACTGTCTACTACTCGAGCATGCTGACGAGAGAAAGAGAGAAAGAAGGACACCGAGACAGCAAGATCACACGCGCACTCACTCACTCACTCACCTCATCAACAACACATACAAACCGCTCTCAGCAACGCGCAGCGCAACCTCAGCACGCGCGCTGGGGAAACGGTGACATCGCGCATTTTGTTTGGGTGAAAGTGGGGTAGTGGTAGGTGGGTGGGTGGGTGGAGTGAGCGTACCATACTTTCCCTCTTTCTGTTTTCCCGCTTCTCTCTTTCAAAGTGGTGCGTTGATCGATGTCCCAGGCACTACTGTGTTGATTTCTCATCTTTTGTTTCTTCTGTCTTCCCAATCTTGTCATACTTGTTGTTACTTTTCTTCGCTTGTTTCTCGTCTCTCTTGTTTCCTGTCTGTCAGGTTTGGAGTCTTTGAGAACCCGGCATGAAGGGTGCCCGACCGACCGACCAACCCAGCAAGAAGATGAGGTGAGCGCTGAAGAGTGGGTGCGGTGCGGTCGGATACGTAGAGTGGGGACCAGGGGGGAGAAGAAGAAAGAGATAAGGGGTGGGGCCAGGGGGTGGATGGAAGCAAATCTGCCTGCTTGTGCAGGGGATCCTCCCTCTTATTCCAGCTGGGTACATACCTTATAGTGGGTGGAGACCACGGCAGTTGCAGGACGGCAGTGAGGTTGTCGTATTCTCCTGTATAGTACAAAGAAGAGTGAGGCGGACGGTTGTTTGTTTGCTCTATGCTCGCCTGCCCTCCTCCTGGAGCTGCGAGAAAGACAGCAAGAGAGCTGCCTATTGCGTACACGGAGTACACGGCAATTCAACGTGAATACCCTATCATGCTTATGCAGACCCCTCGCATTACTCAGCACAGCCAAGGAATGGTGGCGCGAGGATCTCCCGTTCTGCGTTTCATTCGATGCTTGCCTCAAGGTAGCTACTGCTAGGTGCAGTGAGCTCGCGGCATCACCCGTTCCCGCGGCCGCCTTAATCCCGATGCGCCTTGCTTATGTGATTTTTGGGATGACCTGATGCCGTTGTCGCCGAAGAGCAAGAGGCAACTGGAAGCGTGACAGGCTTCTAGAAGGTCAGATGGAAGATCGAAAAATAGATGTAGACGAGAAATAGGCATGTCAGGTCATACTATACGGGTTTGTTCTTGTGTTGTTTCTCGATGGGTGATTCGATGCGGATATACCATTACTTTGTGCCTGACCTTTTTTTGTTTTCTTCACTCGTCCCGTTCCATTCTCTAGCACAGAAGGGCCGAAGAGGTGGACCCGAGCTGGCAGATCGAGACCATCGACCTGAGTGGAGGTGGTGGAGCAGGAGGAAAGTCCGAGAGCGATAGGCTGGACGCCAACGGGAATGGCGTCGGCCGATTGTCGGGAGGGTCGACTGCCCCTTGCCGGCCTGCCGTCTCGCGGTCCTGTTTCGCCCAGTCGGTCCGCTCGGCCAATGACGACGCCAAGCGCGGGCCGGGCGGGCTTTGTCAGCGAAACATAACCGCTGTAAAGTTACGATGGCAAATCGGATCCTTCGGGCTCGACGTCAACTCTAACCCAACTCTCATCCACAACCAACTCACGACTCTCCGCGGAACCTTCTGCGATCCTGCCACGAGTCGTAACCACACTTCTCATCGATGTGAACAACAAGACGCACTCGATACGGCGTACGGCTCGTCGTACCGTGTGCATGAGGCATGACAGCTCGAGCGGGTTCCCTGATCATCGCCTGTTCGTTTGGACCAGGTTGCATTCACATCCACATCCACATCCGCCCCCATCTCCGCTCGCGTGCAAAATAGCGGACGAGAAGAGGAAAAAAAAATAAAAATCGAAACAATGGAGCCTCCGAGATGCCCCCATCGCGCCATGTGGGGCGCCGAAAGCAGAAAGGTGTGTGGTGCATCTCTCTTTCGGCAAACGGCCGCATCAAGCCACCCCATCAAGCCAGCCATTCACCACCGCTACCGGGCACCGGCAGTCTGCATACGTGTCCCCGATTTGGCGCCTCTTCAGCCCTATCCCAAATCCCCTCGCGGCGCCCGCCAAACCGCTTTCGCAATAAGTCCGCCGGCGTGCAGGGGGGGATCTCTCGGCCGCAAGGTTTCACCAGATGCGCCGCGCTGTTCTTGTCTCAACCTTCTCTCGTCTTCCAGCACGTCGCCAATTCAGCCCAACCACTGTTCGCAGCAACGAGGATGGCGGCCGTGGTTATGTTGCTTATGGGATTCACCATCGGCGTCTTTGTCAGGCGTGCTGGATGCGTACTGAACCGTTCGGCATTGCGAAAGCGTTGCGTGCTGTGCATTGGACTCTTATCGACAGTGATGCCGCATTGGTTATCGATATGCGCACCCGTCAAAAATCTGCATCGGTCGGGCTTGGCATCCTTCATCCACCGGCGCACTTGCTGGCGTGTAAATCCGGTCGCTAACCGGGAAGACCGTCGCGATGTGAAGGGTGCGCTTAACGCTTGCCATCGTCGCCGCGACCATACCTATTGACAGGACTCGTGGTGCCTGTCCTGGGTGGCTTGCCTCCCGACCTGCTTGCCCCTGGCGTCTTTTCGGCGATGGCATCGGTGCCAGCGGTGCCATCGCTGCTGCCACCGGCTGGCCGGTCTCCACTGTTTCCTTCGAGAAAACCCATCGACCCTTCGAAAACCGCAGTCTCACCACCATGAGCCCGTTTTCCCTTGGACGGCCACCGTCTCGCCCAGTCGCCCTCGTTCCTCCCGTCCACATCTGCTGATGACGGCACCGCGGCATGGGCGCGCATTGCTCCAACGGCTGCTCGGCTCTCCCTCACCATTCCTCCTTCTGCATCCCTCTCCGAGCCTGCCCGGCTTCGACGTCTTCCAGCCACACCTGGACCGAGACGTTGCCCCGGGCCTGCCTCACCACAACGGCTGAGCGCACCCGGGTCTTGGCCGTCTGCCCCCGTCTGCCCCCGTCTGCCCCCGTCTGTCCCCGTCCGCGCCCGTCCCAGATGCCCCAAGACCACCCCAAACTCGCCCCGGCCTGCCCCCCAATCTCCGCCCAGACGTGACCAGACGTGACCGGAACGACATCATGTTCTCCAGTCGCGCAGCCCCTGCCCAACCCCGTGACACCCACATTCCAACCCACCTCGCCCGGATCTGCTAACCCCCTGGTCCCCATGGTCCCGACGCCCCATGGTTCGCCCTCCAACTTGACCCGGCTCTCATTGCGGGACATGTCCATCCTCCGCTAACTCCACCACCCACATTATTATAAAACCTTTTCCTTCCCCAACCGCCACGAATATTTTTTTTCCCCATCATCCACCACCACACAACACCAATCCATCACCACCCTCTCTGGTTGAGGTTCGAGAAGATCGTTTGAATCGATCCGTCTCGACATCTCACCTTAGCTCCCGGAACCCCGAAGCACTTGCAGCCAGGGTTTCTTCAGCCTCCCGGACAATTTAGACTTGCCGGAAACCGTTGTCTATCTGGCCGGCCCTACCAACAAACGTTAAATTTCGCCTCTCCACCTATTTAACACCCTCCCCCCCCCTCTCCCGCCGATTCCTCCCCTCCTACCACAACAACAACCACACCCACACATTCACCATGGGTCTCTTCGGAAAAAAGACGGATACGCAAACGGCGGCGGCCGAGAAGGCCACGCCGGCGTCCACCATCCCTCCCACTCCCGCCGATGGCACTCCTCGTGCCCATTCGGCTAACGAAACCAACTTCGCCGTCCCGCCGGCCGCCAAGACTCCCATGCTGGCCTGGGTTCTCGGTGGTGTCGCCTCCCTCGGTGGCTTCATGTTCGGTTACGAGTCCGGTCAGATCTCCGGTTTCCTGTTGATGTCCGACTACCTGAAGCGGTTTGCGGAATACCAGCCCAACCGTGTCGCCGGCAGCGGTCACGACCGAAACAACCCGGATAACTACGCCTTCTCTCCCGCCCGCTCCGGCACCATCGTCGCTCTCCTCTGTATCGGTACTCTCGTTGGCTGTCTCGTTTCCGCTCCGATGGCCGACCGCATCGGTCGTAAGATGACCATCTCCTTCTGGGCGTTCTTCTACATTATCGGTACCATCATCGAAATCTCCTCCGGCTCTGGCGGCACCGCCTGGGTTCAGTTCGCCATGGGTCGTTTCGTTGCCGGTCTCGGTATCGGCTCACTCTCCACCTGCGTGCCCATGTACCAGTCCGAGTCGATTCCCCGCGCCATCCGTGGTCCCGTCGTTTCCTCCTACCAGTTGCTGATCACCATCGGTATCTGGACCGCCTACATGGTACGCTCACCTTTTCCCCCACACCCCGCATTGTCCCCTGCTAACACCCCGCCCCACAGGTAAACTACGGCACCTCCGCTAGCTACGACAACTCCGCCCAGTGGCGTATCCCCAACGGTCTCAACATGCTCTGGGCCATCATCCTCGGTTCCACCGTCCTGCTCCTTCCGGAATCTCCCCGCTGGAAGTACCGTGTTGGCCGCCACGAGGAGGCCCGCCAGATCATGGCTCGTCTGAACGGCTGCGACCCCAACTCCGACCTCATCAACGCTGAGATCGCCGAGATCGAGGAGAAGCTCCAGGAGGAGCGCGCGGCGGGTACCGGTGGCATCACCGAGATCTTCACCGGCCCGGCCATGCTTCGTCGTACCATCCTCGGTATGGTCCTCCAGGCCGGCCAGCAGCTGACCGGTGCCAACTTCTTCTTCTACTACGGTACCACCATCTTCGAGTCCGTCGGTCTCGCCAACCCCTACGTCACCCAGATCATCCTCGGTTCCGTCAACGTCGGCGCGACCATCATCTCCCTTCCTCTGCTGTCCTACGTCGGTCGCCGCAAGGCGCTCATGTGCGGTGCCGCCTGGATGGTTATGTGTTTCCTGGTCTACTCCCTGGTCGGCTCCCTCGCCGGCACCGGCGGCAGCTGCGGCAACGTCATGATCGTCTTCACCTGCCTCTTCATCGTCGCCTTCGCCATCACTTGGGGTCCCATCGTCTGGTCGGTCGTGTCGGAGCTGTACCCTCCCCGCTACCGCGCCATCTGCATCGGTCTCGCCACCGCCTCCAACTGGCTGTTCAACTTCCTCATCTCCTTCTTCTCCACCTTCATCACGAACAAGATCCACTACTGGTACGGGATGGTGTTCGGCGGCTGCTGCTTCGCCCTCTTCTGGATCGTCTACTTCTTCCTCATCGAGTCCAAGGACCGCTCCCTCGAGGAGATCGACACCATGTACGTCCTCGGCGTCAACCCGATCAAGAGCAGCTCCTGGACGCCCAAGGGTCTGGGCGAGGACGGCCTCGTGACCACCGGCTACGTCCGCAAGGGCGAGGCTAACGGTCCCCTCCGTGGCCAGAGCGTGCACCAGGAGGGCATCGATCTTCCTGAGACCGCGTAGATGGGCTTGATTGCATCCTTTTGTTGTTGTTCTGAGATACCAAAAATACAACCCAGAAAAAGTAAAAAAGAGAGGGGTTTTGGAAAGAGGAACGATGGCTCCGACGTTTTTGTGTGTGTGTATGATTACTACGACGATTATTATTATCATCATCATTATCTGGAAATGGTGGGTTGGTGGGGTGGTATATGCGTGTGAGGATTCTCTCTCCATTCTTGAGTTGCTACTTGGTTTTGAGAAAGGAGGGAAAGTGATCGGGCTGGCTTTTTTTAATGCGAGGACGGTTTTCTTTTTTCTTTTCATGTTGATTGGGGGGGTTTTTTAGCATCATGATGATGATGGTGATGGTGATGGTGATGGGGCTGGGAACGCATCGATTTGAATTGAAGCAATGCGATTATTATATCCCATTCTATCCGTCTTACCATCTTCCTTTAAAGAACATAATATATACAAACATAACTCTTCTCCTTCACCGTCGGTTCAGTGTTGGAAAACTTCCTCTCTTCGCCCTCTCTCGCCCTCCGCACTGCCCCTCCTTTCCACCCCCTCCACCCCCTCCCCCTCCTTCTCAACTCTCTAGAGGGGAAGAGGGGGGTGGGTGGGTGGATGAGCGGGCTGCGGAGATGAGACGTGGAGATGAGATGAGACGGGGAGACATCGGTGGGGAAGAGAGGGGAGGGGAGCATGGGAGGGGAGATGAGCGGCGGGGCAAGGTGGAGAGGGAGGGGGGGGGGGGGGGGAAAGAAAGGTGGAGAGGTAGAGAGGTGAGGTGGGGGGTGAGCGAGGAAGGAGAATTTTGATGGGACCCACTGTCTTTGTTGATCTCTGTTTTTTTTTTTCTTCTTCTGGTGTCCCGTAGTATATTGCCTCACTGCTGTATCGTGATTTGCAGGCATACACCGCGACGTTAACTTTCTTTTCGCCATCCTTCTCATCCTATTTACCCATCTCACTTCACCTTCTACTTTTTACCTACCCCCGTGGGGGCGGAGAAGGTGACGCATTGGCATAGATCCATCCCAGCCGGAAGCTTGCGGAATAACATCATCGACAACCACCAAACGACGACGGCGAGGAGATAGAATCGATAGGTGGTATGACGCCGATAAGAAGGTCGGTACCGTACATACATATGCATTCAACGTCTGCGCTTGCTTCCTGCAGGAATCGTAGGAATGCCGGCTGCACACGATGGGGACCGCAATACCTTAGCCATGGGTTCCCATTCCCCTACATGGAGCCGGGGTGATAAGACATGCTGGGGAGCGTTCGCGGGGAAAGCTGCAGTGGGGTTCGAGATGTCTTGCTTTGCTCACCTTTGCATGGCTTGCTCTCCGCCATTCCCGCTCCGCCCGCTTCCGCCCCGCTCACTTCCGCCTGTCTACCCACTCGTGCCGCTTATCCACCTTTTCCCTCGTGGGAGGAGGGGTGATAAGCGCTACTTCGGCGATGTGAGCGGGGGAGTGGGAGTAGGTAGTGGCGTTGCTTCTCGTTTGGAGAGCGTGTTACCTGTTTATCTTCGACTATGTAGGACCTGCGTCACTGTCGCCTGCTCAGTACCGCTGCTTTTCGACTAGAGAGTCGGTCCTGGTTTGTGGTACATGACACTGAGTTCGTTTTTTCTTTTCTTCTTTGCCTTGTGATTCCCCGCAAGCGAGGATCCCCCCGGACGGGAGTCGGTTCCAGCTGGTTAGAGAGCATGTCTACGGCCTCCCACTTTGGGCGTATGACCTGAGCTTGCATCTGGGTTCCCGTGGGAAGAAAAAAGCATGCTCGACCCGAGGTTAACTTAGGTTTTGTCGGGCATACCAACCAAATCCGACTCGGTCCAACTAGTGGGGCTTGGGGATAGGTCTGACCTTTATATCCTGGATCAATACTGGTGTGGAAATGGGAATAGAAGGAGGCGGGCGAGTCGCTTCATACGCTGTGCGCAGAAATGTCACGGGCTGCACGCTCGTGACTGGCTCTCTACCCGGCACACCGAAATAGCCGCCGCCAAATCGTCCCCGTTCCTACATCCGACTAATCGGTTCGGAAAACCAGCCCCGGATTTTGACTGATGAGATGTTGTCCTGGCTGACTGGCTGTTCCGGCCAAGTTCAATCGTGTCCGCGCGTTGGAGTACTTGATGATCTATCTTATTCATTTGATGTATCTGTGCGGTCTCAGTGAGTCCGCTGGCGATGTGATATCATGAGACGGTGCGTGGAGTTCTAATTTATGTGACTTTTGTATTCGGCGACTTCCGGTGACTTTTTCTCTCTGCTTTTGCCGGACCTCCAGCCTTCCTTCCTTTGATGATCGGATCGTCGGACTAGCGAGAGAACTGTCGTATAGAAGGCCATAATTCCGTATGAAGTGGAAGATGATGCGAAAGACTTTGGAGCGAAGATACGATCGTCCATGCTTGAGGTGATGGATGCGGATTTTCCTGACGATCGGCGGCTTTGAGAGCGGAGCGGATGATCCGCGGCCGGCGGCGCCACCTCCGCCGCGACCCCGCTCTTCTCCGCATCTTCGCCGGGTGGGCCTGTTATACCTACATACCAAACTCCCCCGCCTCTCTCCCAACTTCCTCACTTTCTCCCCAAAGGACTCACGGCGTCAGAAAACATCCATCCGAGAACAACAGCAGGACAACAACACCCAAGCGCCCTCCTCACCATCACCATCAAACAAGCCTACAAAACCAGAACCACCAAATCCCTCACAAATCCCCCAAAATGACAACCCCCCACCCCCTCCTGCCCCCCACAATGCATGCCTACACCTCCCCCCACCGCTCCTCCCACCCCCGCAAGGCCCTGCCACTCACCCCCAACCTCCCCACACCCCCCTTCCCCACCGGCTCCCAACTGCTCCTCCACCTCACCCACGCCGCCCTGAACCCAGGCACCCTCCTCCTGCTCTCCCTTCTCCCCTCCATCTTCCGTCCAACGCCCTTCATCCCCGAGCTCGAATTCGCCGGCACCATCATAACCGCCGGGTCGGAAGCGCCGGCGCACCTGCAGCCAGGGACGCACGTCTACGGCTGCGTGGCGCCGGACTGCAATGTACGAACGGGCAAAGGTGCGTTGGCGGAGTACCTCCTGCTAGATCCGGGGAAGGGAGAGGGGGTGGTGGAGCGCCTGCCTGAGGGGTGGAAGGCGGAGGAGGCGGTGGGGTTGATCTCGGGGGGCGCGACGGCGGTGAGGGCCTGGAAGGAGATGAAGGGGAGGGCGGGGATGCGGGTGCTGGTCAATGGAGCGAGTGGTGGGACGGGCAGCGTGGCGGTGCAGGTTTTTGCTGCCTTGGGGGCGCGGGTCACGGCGGTGTGTTCGGGGAGGAATGCGGAGTGGGTGGAGGGGTTGGGGGCGCGGGAGGTGAGTGGGTGGATTGCTTTTCCTGCTTCTTCCTCTGCCTCTGTTTCGTACTCACGCTCACATCGAAACGCAGGTCATCGACTACACCCAGCACACCCCGAGCCTAGGCGCCTACCTTGCCGCCTCCCGACCCCCCTTCGACGCCATCCTCGACTGCGTCGGCTCGCAAGACCTGGCCGACCACGCGGCCACCATCCTCCAGCCGGATGGGACGTACGTCCACATCGGCTTCATGCAGGAAGGATGGGGCTTACTCCTCGCCGTCCTGCGCGCGCTGCGGAACATGTACCTCCCCGCCTGCCTGGGCGGCGTGCCGCGGGCGTATCGCTGCTTTTCCACTGCGCCGACCCCGGAGCTGGTGCGGGGGTTGAAGGAGGTGCTGGCGATGGGGAAGGTGAAGCCGGTGGTGGGGAGGGTGGTGGGATTTGGGGAGGTGGTTGAGGTGAGGGCTCTTCCTTGCTTTTTCTTTGCACCTTCTCTGCTTGATTGTAATTGATTGGACTGGAATTGACTGATGGATCCGCTTCGATAGGGGTATGAGATTATCGCTAGCAAACGGGCGCGCGGGAAGGTCGTTGTGAAGATCCGGGAGGATGCGGAGGTGGAGTGACGTGATTCGGGACGTCGCCTGTAGGAAGAGCAGGAAGAGAAGGAGCAGGAAGAGAAGGAGCAGGAGGAGAAGGAGAAGGAAGAGAAGAAGAAGGAAGAGAAGGAGAAGAAGGAGGAGAGAGAAGGTGCTCGGTTGAAAGTTAGGCTGCCATATATATCCCACGCCACCAGCGCGCAGCCAGAAGACCGAAAGACATAAAGAAACGCTTTAGAATAGCACGTACTTATCTGCTTTCGTCACGTATTTCATAGATCTCTAAGCAGGTCGCGCTGTCCGGTTCGTCGCTCCCCTTCCCCTCCAACGCTTGCCGTAGGAAAGAAAAAAAATGAAATATTCGCCCTTCTCTACACACAGACAGGCACCAACAAGGAGGGGTAGCAAGGTAAGAAAAAGCAAAAAATGCGTCGGCCGGGAATCGAACCCGGGGCCTGCCGACGTTGTCCTGTAATGGCAACGGCAGATTTTACCACTAAACCACCAACGCTGGTAAGCTTGCATGCTGCTTGTTGAAAACAGTCCCTGGGTAAAGTTCATAAACTCACACTCTGTTCTCCTCGGCCGATCTCCAAACTCGAGATTTGCCCAAGTTGTTTCCGCGGCGCCTTCATCATCAGCGGGTGAGTTTCGATGCACCCGCTGTACCTGGGACAAAATAAGAAAGAGGGAAATAGGAAGCCGCCTTGACTGCTTCAGCTGTCCTAGTTTCCTCGAATTCTGTACCGCGGTTTAGGAGGTACGGACATTCCTATCTGCGATGCTGCGCTCTCCCTTACCGAGCACGCCGAGCCCCCTCCCACCAGCAAAAAAATCTCCGCCCGTACTCCGTATCACTCCATAGCACTCAACGCCCCACCATGCCCCCCTGCAGTCCAAAAAGCAAAAGGAAAGTGACCGCACCAGGGGTCGAACCTGGAATCTCTTGATTCGTAGTCAAGCGCCTTGCCATTGGGCCATGCGGCCTGTTTCCATGAAACAGTGAGCTGCTGCTCGATTGATGGAAGAATGCTGATCGGCTGTGTTTATGAGTTGCGCAACTACGCGGGTATAATTGTGAAGATGCCGGAAGACTCTCCTCTTCACCTGGGCGGACGGTACTGCTCCGTTCTCTGTCGCGGCGGCGGAGCGTCTCGACTTTTTCTTGGTCTTGGCGAAAATTGAAGGCCTTTACAAGGTTTCGGATTTCCGCATACGGCTGCTCCCAGGTGAGCGAGACTCTTCATCAGGTAGCAGCAACCCACCAACAGGTGAAGACAAGAAAAGGAACCCTTTCCCAGTACTCTGTTGCACCCGTGAAGGATCCACCGACAGGATTCAAGCGATACGCTCCAACCCAGACATCGTGGCGCGCTGGCGGATCCTCATACACATGGTAGTCCGCAGCTGCCCAATGTGCCTTGCACAGTGAGGCGAAGTGTGCTGAAGTAGATCTATCCGTAACGCCTCCTTCGGATATGTCCCATTAAAACTGGTAAATCATGCGACCTGGAACCTCATGAGCCTTTTGATTACGGCGTTGTCGGTGCCGTCATCAACATAAGCAGCAGCAGCAGCAGCAGCAGCAGTAAGTATGCGATAGCTGAACATGCTGGCGAAGAGATCTCGAAAGAAGACCAACCCGTATCAGCCACGCTCGAGAACCTGTTAATCAGCGCAAGCACCAGAGGTCGCTCGCAGGAAGATTTAGAATCTTCCTGAGCCGTCGACACCCTAGGTCTCGCAGAGTCTGGTCTGCGAAAGCCCGTCTGCCTGTCTGATCAAACGCATCCAAAGTCAGACGGAGAACCACGCCCAAACGATATCGTCTCTGACAGTCGATGACAACTTCTCCGAGCGAAATCCTGTCGGAAAAAGTTTCCGCAGATGGCTCCTCAATTGTACTGCACCCCCATAACGATGAGTTGTATGGCCGCAAGAGCACCTAACTTCAGCAGCAATCCGACCTGGTTGTTCGCTTCTGGAGTGATCATAACACGCACTAGTTTGTATCTCCGGAGAAGCAGCGAGGTGTACAACCAACTCGCAGCGGGCGCCAGCGTGCTGAACCGGTAGTCGCAAAATATGACAGCTCGTTCCGTGCACGTGGATCCGGTGTAACATCGTTGAGTCTCCGCAGCGCGTCAGGCGGCGGAGGAGCTGGTGGGTGATAGGTCATCGTCGTCGTGTAAACAAAACATTCGATCCGCCCCTGCGTCTTTGTGCGATCAGAAGTCAGCATTGCTTGCGCTCAAGAACAGCAGACTGTGAGTTTGGCTGCGGCTCACTAAACTAGCTCACCGACTCGGAATAAGAGACGGCGAAGCGTGCTGACGCGACAGAGGAGGTCATTGTGTGAAGGTGGAGGACATTGCATCTTCCAGCCAGGATGACGTTCGGAAAGACCGTGATGGCGCCAGGGAGAGCTGTCACACTCAACCCGGCAAGCGGTGAGATTCTGCCGCCTCCGCAGCTGGGAGCTTTGGAGCTTCAGGGTCTTGAGGTCTCCACAGTAGCTCCACCGCCCAGAACTTCCCGACAGATGGAATCCCGCACGCGGAGTGCGAGACGTCGGTCCCTTGCGATTACCAAGAAAAAAGGTACAATTCCAGCTTCTAGAAAGCTTCACAGAAGAATGGACGCTGATGTGATATAGCTAGCCAAGTCTCGGTCGGAGCAGCCAAGCAATCGTCGAACATACAAGTCACTCCACCAGTATTTTGGACAAGTCCGAGACGGTCTACCGTAAAGAGCTCGAACACCACAACCGCGACTTCGACGCCTTCAGAGCCGCTATGCTGCTTACAAGGATCCCAGGCTGCTATGTCATAGTCGCAGCCCATCGCGCTTGCCATGGCCATCACCAATGCGCTCCCTACACAGTTGACGAGCGAGCCGACGACGCCGGGTGGTACGATGGTCGTCGGCGTGTCAGCTTCTTGCGAGACACCGCGGCCTCCGAAGTCAGATTCTGACGTGTGTCCCCTGAACAAGGAGTGCGAGGCTTGTCGGCAGCAATGGGGATACTGGCGGCAGAGGAGACATCATGCTGCAATCTGGAGGGAACGAGGTTATAATATGCCGCCGCCGAAGGATAAACATAGGGACATAAGGAGAGCCAAAGCGAAAAGAAGGGCAGCGGAGGAGGAGCATCGGACGCAGGCGCATTGTGAAGAGGAACAACAAACCCAGAAACCTTTCGCAGTCAATGCCGTCTCCAAACCAGCTCCTTCTGTCATCGAAATCCCCGAAGATGAACCAGACGCAAAATCTCCACCAACTCCGTCCAGCGCCGCCCCCAAAACCACCACATACCCATGGCCAGAGCCCTACGAGCTCTCCCGCAGCTTCGACCTCAACACCAAACCCTGCCGCATATACAAGTGCACCCATGTGCAGCCCATTGGTCCTCCAAACCTCACCTGCCAAGGCTGGACCATCACCTGCCGCATCCGCACTCTCCACACCCACAGGACCCTCACCGCCGGCATCCCCGACACTTTTCTCCGTCCGCGCTCATCACCACCACTCATACCGGCGCCCGCGCCCAAAGAAGTCACTCCTCCCTCCCCTCCAGGTCTCCAAAACCACAACCACATCCCCTCCACCCTCTCCAACGCCCCTCCCAAACCTCCCACTGACTGGCTCCGCAGTCCGCCCGGCCATATGCTCTACGGCACCCTCCCCCTGCAACTCCCCAGCATCACCCCTCCTCCCACCCCCTGCCGCACCGCCTCCGGCCTCCAAGACCGACGCATCTTCCTCTCGCCCTCGCCCCACACCCAGCCTGTGAGGATGGGTGGGAGGGGGATGATGAGGATGAGGATGAGGAGGGGTGTGAGAGTTGCTTGGAGGAGGAGGATTGGTGTGATGAGATGGGGTATTTGAAGGCCTGTGCGGATGGCGATAGTGAGGCGGAGAGACGGTGGAGGCATTTCCCAAGGGACCCGGAATGGATACGATATTGGTTCGATAAGATCGAGGAGTTGAAAGTCTACGCGGATGGTGATAGCGAGGTGGAGAGACAGTGGCGACTGGCCTCGAGGGACGCAAAAGAAGAAGGGAATACGGAAGAGCAGGATGATGACGAGATGGCGACAGACACCGAAGTCGATGAGCAGGATCTCGCAGGCGCCGGCGTCGAAGACTGGATGAAACACTCCCTTGATGAGCTGCTCGTTGATACTATCGATAGCGACGACAACGACTGTAAGAGCGAAGGCTTAACTACGAAGCCAGATGATCGGAAGGCCCCTCTTGAACTCTGCGCGAGCACCTTGGAACCACGTTCGCTTCCGAAGCGGGTTGATGGGACGGGTGACAACGCGTATGTAGATGCGCTGGGAGGGTGGATTGTGAAGGCGATGGAGCGGGAGCAGGAGCGGTTGGGTGGTGTGGAGGTTGTGGAGTGATCCTTTCGATATTGTATAGATGTAGAAGATGATCTGGCGCTTGCTGCTGTTTCGGTATGGCTTTTGCTTGTGTGTTACGGATATACCCTCTATGTACTGTCTTAATCGGCTAGGTCAATCAAGGTAGGTTCAGGGGATTTTTGTGTCTCGAGATCCATAAGTCTTTGATGTTAGATAGAACATCTCCGGCTTTCGATGTCGGAATCACATCCCTAGCTTGCAACGATTGGTGATCACACTCATCTTGGCTCGTGAGGAAATATAACCTTCCGCCACCGTGGTACCTCTACGTGGAGCTATACCATCTTTATTTTGATGCACCGTTCTCCTTCACCTACTCTCCTTTGTCCTCCTGTACGAATCTCCGAAAAGAGAAATCTAGGGACGATGGAAGAAGGATTACCCACCGTAACGGGAAGAGATGTAGACGAAGGAACTCGCAGTAGGAGTAAGATGAGACTGGATCACACCTACCTCCGCCTCCCGGAGCGTTGCCCCTTTCGCGTAACTCAGTCATATGTCGCTCGCTGACCCTCGAATCCCGGAGCTGGAAGAAATGTAGGTGGACTGAAGAGTTTTCGCTCACGGGCTGAAGGATGTGCAGGTTTGTTCTTGTGTATAGTCCAGGTGCTTCTAGGATGATGGTGGGGGATATATTATGTCGAACTCCCTTCGAGGCTGTTGTGTTGTGCTATTGATGTTGGTGGGATGTAAGAGGCGTCGATCATGGTGCACTGAGAAGAGAGGGTGACGCTTTGGGTGAGTAGAGAGGTTAACAGCGACGGCAGCCCGTTGACTGGAAATCTGGAGGGACACAATCATTGATTGACGGTGGGATGGAAGCAGCGATCACTTCTAAAGACCCTTGAAAGATCACGCCAGAGAGGGCAAAGTTCTCAGCATGTCCAGAGCAAAAGGACGGACAGTGACGGACCAGAAGAAGATCAGAGATCAAAGAAGCCACAAGGCTCTGTACATACCTTACCTATCCCTTCCTAAAGGAACAGCGAAACCGTCGAGACGAAAAGACATCTCGCCGCCTCCGAACTCATACGGTGGATAACTCTTCCAGTTCCCAGAGAGTCTTGAATGGCACACACGTCTATAAAGGTGAGAGAAGTCGAGCACACCTTCTGAACGCCACAAGAATTGCGGGACACGGATCATGGGAGAAAGGAAGAGAAGACGTTTGATCGACGAGACGAGCAGCTCGTGCCGCTGCTCTCACAGAGGCTTCTTGACTTTAACGGATCGAATGTGGGTCTCCTTCCGTTCTCCCGTCGAGTAGGCAGCAGAGGAATGTAAGTTCGGCCGCCTCCGCCCATGTCTTTCTCGAACTGGTGATAGGTTCTCTCGGGTTGACGGGGTCTAGACGTACAGGTCAGGGATACGACACGTGGTGCATGTTGTATTGTGAGGGGAGTGTGGCTCTTCTACGCCTTTCTGAAGGATTGTGATGGATTCGAGATATCATCGATGAATCGTCCGCGTGTCATGCTCTCGAGGCTGGTCTCACGATCGAACACAGTGGACCTGTTGGAAACGGCGAGTGAGGTCCTGGGGAGAGAAGAATGAGAGGCCATTGTAGATGCTGACGCTGTTCTTGAGTTCTGTCGTAGTGATGATAGATGGATAGGCAGTTTGAGATCACCTGGAACGGCGTCGTATTCCAGGATAGAATAGACTGCGGGATGTCGTCGGAAGTACTGTACGTAAAGCTGTCGTCTACGGTCGATGCTAGAGGGAAGTAAGGTCAAAGGCGGTATCGACAGATACATAGCTACATTCCTGCGTTAACACGGTGAGAGCGAAGAAGAGTGTTCTCTTCCATTGTATATCCACGTTCGAACCCTCGATGCTCTCCTAGACTGTCCTCATATCGAGATTGGATCGCCTCGAGAAGACGGAGAGCAAGAGCCGGGAGCGAGCCATTAACCTAACATCAGTCACCTTCAATATCCGAAAGCCGATACCTATGTACGTATGGAACGTAAGTCGAGCGAATCAACCAGGGCGACCGGGTCCTGAATACCTCAATAACTCGTGATGCTGAACTCCATGCTCACCCTTGGGAAAGGAAGGGGAAGTCACAAACCCACCGTCCCAGCCGGGCAACGCCCGACCTACAACACACCCTCCTACCCACCTCCCCTCGCCACCGAACCTACTCGCCCCTTCGCCGCAGCACCGCAGCTGCCCTCACACCCGCCAATACCTCGGCCCCTATACCGGCGCAGGGCCCATCCATCCATCCATCCCTCCACCGCCTTCCCCGCCCCCCAAAGCCCGAGCAGCCATCGTTGATCCATGCACAACGGAGGCCGTACACGCGTGTCATGCTGATCCACGCACTAGCCATCGCCCCTCCTATTATCCTCGCCGCTTTCACTTCCCCCCCCCTTCCTCCCTGAGGTCTGATAACGACGGGACGGGCAGTCGGGGATCGTATGAGACGTATTCGTCATCGGGGGAAAGATAGACAGACCCAGACATGCCCAGACAGACGGCAAGAAAGAGGGAGGAAGAGAGAGATAGGGAGAACGCGGAACCGCAACTACCTCCGCAGCTATCGCCACGCACATGTCCGTGTGCCCAAGGGGGGAAGGGGGGGAAAAGATGGCGAAGAAGAGGATAGGTAGGTAGGATGAGAACGACCCGCAGGCATGGGGGGAGGGGGGAGAGATATCTAGAAGGAAGATAAGCAGAGGTTGTTTAGGCTTATTCATGGTATGACATTTGGAATCTGTCTCCTCTCTTCTCTGGATCAGCGGTTCGTCTCGTTGCTGTGTTGATTTCATTCACGCGCAGAGGCAGCGCGGCTATCGTCGGCGTTTGTGCCTGAGGCAGTGAGAGAAGGGGGGCTGGGTGCCCTGTTCGCACTGACGGGGACGGGAAGGGACGGGACGGGATTGGATGTAGCTGGGGAAGGGCCCGTTTGAGGGGAGGAAATGGGGAGTTCGAGGGGTTGTTATTCGTTGGTTGTCTTTGGTGATGATCATGATGGTGGAGAGCGAGTATAGGGATGGGGAGTATCGTGCGTTTGGATCTGGGGAGGTGGTTTTTGGGGTCGTGGTAGACTTGAATTCGTCTGTCTATTCTGGCTTATGGATGGTTTGCTGCTGCTCTTTGTCAGTGATAGAGGTCATGAAGTAGCAGCAGTAGCAGGAGGTACGTCGGGAGGAGAGAGAATGCTGTTTGTTTTACCCGGGAGACGGAGCAAGTCGAAAGGAAGACCACAAAGAACCGAAGATGATGACTTTGATGGCAATCGAAGCGAGACAGAATAGTATTGACTGAAATAGAGAAGAAATAGTAAGAATATAAGAAGAAAAGCATCATTGTCTAGACAAAGAACCCGTCTACCTACCTATACCATACGCCCTGAAGCACTCATCCACCTACTCAAGCCTCTTGGGGACAATACCCTCCATCCGAAACCACCTCCTCCCTTCCCTTCCTCATCATCCTCCTCATCGTCGCTCAATCGTCCATCACCTTCTTAAGTACCAGCCAGTGTAAGAAGATACAGTTCGTGCGCGCGCCCTGTTGTCACACATCCCCAGCCTACCAGTCAGACAGATAGCCAGAAGCACCAAACCACCCACCGGAATAACCCCCCAATCCCCTTCACAACCATCATCACTCGTGACCTCATCTCCCTCCCCTCCCTCCCATTCATTCTCCATGACCTCAACCCGCTCACCCCGCATCCACCCAGCCCAAGGACGAAAGCGCTTTCTGGGGTTTCCTCCATACCATCGTCTCTTCTCCACGGGGTCGCCCATGCCTCTACCCTGCATTCTTCACCTCACCTTTCCTAATCCTCATTTCTCTTATGTAACACCAACACCTAAACCCAGAAACCCCGCATTATCTATCTCCTCCCGGATCGTGGGCTGCAGCGGGAGCCCGATTACTGGGCCATGGCTGTGGTTGCGTGGTTGGTTGGTGTATGGATAGCATGGTACGTAAAGCAGTCCGGGTGCGGATAGCGTCGGCTTGCGTCGGCAACCAGCCATTATTGTAGCATCGCTGCAATCTGCCACTGCCTCCCCTCCTCCCTCGCCATCTTGTCTTCGTATCTCTTTGCGGTTTTTGGGCTCGCGCTTTATTTTTCGTTTCCTGTTGCTTGGTTAGCGCGATCTGGGGCGACCGAGTTACATATGGCGGATGAACGGATGGGGTAATATTCCATGTGAGGTGCAGTGCTTGAGCGGTTTCATGTTCGGGATGTGGCGGATCGTGGGGAAGTGCCCTGGGTGGACAAACGGACGGGCGTGTGGTGATGTTGATGATGATGGATTAGCTATAGAAGAAGGAATTTTGGATAGGAGGAAAGCAGGAAAGGCTGTATAGATAATATTTCAAGGTACAATGGAATAGTTAGTTATGAATCGCCAAGTCATTGCAAGAAAAAATATAGTCACAGCAACAGCAATCCTTCACCACTACATACAACCTACTGCTACAACACATCCCTTCCCACTTCCCCAGAAATTCCTCCACGCGATCGATTGGTAAAGCACCCGATCCGCCCGTCCATGGAGCTTCTTCGTATTTTCTCGACCATGTGCGCGACGACGGCGACGGCGACGGCGGGGAAATTTTTCTGTCTCGGTTCTTGGCCCGTACCTCGTAACTACAGTACCTAGCAGTTCCTCTAGCCTAGCCTCGCCCATCGGTCCCAGGCTGAGAGAGAATGCGTGAGCCCACACACTAGGTACTAAACTCGAGCGAGATAGGCATCACCTCGGCCAAGGGTGCGCGGCGTCTGGGCAGGGCAGGGTGGGCAGGGTAGGCTAGGGCGCAGGGCCCCCTACCCCCCTAACTCGCTAACTATACCGCTTTTTGCCTCGGGACTTGAAAAGAACGACGTCAAGCTATTACGTTTTGTGTTCCTGATTCTTCGATTTTTTGATGTCTTTCTTTTTCGTGTTGGGGTTTCCATGCTGGGCTGCTCGGGATCCCCCCGCCGGATCCCCGGTCGCTGTTCTCGATATTCCTGAAGAATTCCGATGCGCAATTGCGATACGAATGCGCAATGGCTGCGCTCGTGAATTGCTGCCATCTCGCATCTCGCATCAGAGAAAGGTGAAAATGTACCCAAAGGCCGCGCTGGCTGACTGGGCGATGGCGACGCTCGGCCGGGTGTAGGTGGGGCGGGGGCGGCGAAGCGGCGGCGGGCGCAGGGGCTGCAGGACGGGCTGGGCGGGGGTTCAGGGGCGGACGCTGGCGGACTGGCGGACTGGCGGACTGGCGGACTGACGGCGGACTGGCAGAAGCGTCGGGCCTACGCATCGCATCGAGTTTGGGGCGCATCTGGGGAGGGGAGGGGGGGGGGGGAAGGCGTGGGGGAGGAGAAGGCTTGTTTGGTTGGGAATTTTTTCTGCAGGTCTTCTTCTTCTTGCTCTCCTTCTGGTTCGCCGTTGTTGCGTGCGGGTGGGAGGCCGAATCAGCAGCGTTGCCCCTGCCCCCCTGCCCACTCACACTCGCAACTTACGTTCGCACTACTCCCTACGCTGACACCCGACGCCAGGCCCACGGAACGGGAGGAGGAGGAGGAGGAGGAGCGGAGTAGTTAGTGAGTGGGTGAGTGTGAGGAGGATAAGGCAGATAGGATAGAGAGATAGATAGAAGATAGATAATTCACTAAAAGGCTAGACACCACCACCACCACCTCCTCCACCACCACCACAGCCCTCCACGCCGGCAGCCCATCCATCTCCACCAGCCAAGGAACGTTATAAGACTTCCTCCCCACCTCCCGCCGTCTAGACTTTTTTTTTCCCTTCTCTCTTCTTCTTCAGGCCCAAAGTGCTCTTGACTCCCGCACTTTCTCCCTCGCCCCGTCTACCACTCTCCTCTCCTCTCTCCTCTCCTCTCCCCTTCTCTTCTTCTTCTTCTCTGTCCTCTTTTTCGCTTCCATCTCAGGACCAACCATCGACGCCGATCCCTCTTCTTCTTCATCCATCCCGGGAGCCTCCAACTCACACCCCTCCGGGTCTCCGCTCCCACACCTCCCCTCCCCCCCGCCGGCCTCCCCCCACCGAGAGATGGCCTCGGTCGACGAAAAGATGCCCGCCGAAAAGACCGCCCCCCCGCCCGCGACGGCCGACGACATCGAGAAAGGCACGGTGAACGAGGACTTCGTGCCGCACTCGGCCCAGGATGCCTACAAGGGCATCTTCTCGCCCAAGCGCATGCAGGTCATCGCCCTCGGCGGCTCCATCGGCTCCGGCCTCTTCATCACCTCCGGCCGCGGCCTCTCGACCGCGGGCCCCGGTGGCTTCGTCTTCAGCTACGCTTTCGTCGCCACCCTTGTCTTTTGCGTCATTCAGCTCCTCGCTGAGATGACCATCGCGTACCCCGTTTCTGGCAACTTGTTTGTGTACGCGGAGCGTTTCGTTGACCCTGCGTTGGCTGTGGCGGCTGGGTTTGCTGAGTGGATCGGTACGTGAGGCGGGAAAGAAAAACTCACTTTTTCCCTTCATCCCCCTTCTCCCCCTCCCCCATCATTCCAATCCCGGGTCATGTGACTCCATTCCCCGATTAGGACATGATGACTGACTCGTGAATTTTGATCCCATCAGGCTGGACGGCCATCGTCGCTTCGGAAGCCACCATGTTCTGCGTGCTCATCAACTACTGGGCCGACAACAGCGTCAACGACGCCGTTTGGCTAACCATCTTCCTCGTCTGCGTCTTCGGCCTCTTCTTCATGCCCTCCAAGGCGTTCGCCTGGTTCGAGTACATCACGGGGATGATCAAGATCGTCGCCTTCCTGCTCATCTTCTTCACCTCGGCCGCGATCGTCGGCGGCGCCGGGCCCAAGGGGTGGACGCACACGGGCGAGTACTGGCGCAACTCGGTCGCGTTCAAGAACGGGTTCGCGGGCATCGCCCAGGCGATGCTGCTCGCCTGCTGGGCGTACGGCGACCAGACCTTCATCGGGATCATGGGCGGGGAGGCGCTGAGCCCGCGCATCTCCATGCACCGCGCCTCCCGCATGGTCACCGGCCGCATGGCCGTCATCTACATGACCTCGGTGATGTGGATCTCGCTCATCGTGCCCTCGTCCGACGCGCGTCTGTACGGCGCCTCCTCCACCGCCGCCTCCCCCTTCATCATCGCCATGCAGGACGCCGGCATCACGAAAGGCCTGCCCGACTTCCTCAACGCCGGCATCATGGTCGGCGTCACCGCCATCGCGTGCGAGAGCATCTACGTCGCCTGCCGCACGCTCCGCTCGCTCGCGGCCCAGGGCCTGATCCCCCGCTTCATGGCCGAGGTCGACGACCACGGCCGCCCCCGCTGGGCCCTCGCCGTCACCTCCCTCGTCGCCGTCACCCTCACCTACATCAACCTCTCCTCCGCCGGCGTCGACGTCTTCACCTGGTTCTCCTCCATCTCCGCCTCCTCCTTCTTCTCCATCTGGATCGTCCTCTGCATCGTCTCCTATCGCTTCCGTCGCGCCCTCCGCGCCCAGAACGATCCCCTCTTCCAGCACCTCTACGCTTGGTCCGCTGTTGCGCATCCGTTCACCCTCGCGTGGCTTGCGGCGGGCTGTGGCTTCCTCACCGCTGCGTGCGTCTACGTGGGCTTGTATCCGGTTGATGGTGATGGTAAGACCGTCTCCGTCGAGGGCTTCTTCCAGTACGTCCTTGGCCTCGTCATGATCGTCGTCGTCTACGCCGGCTACAAGCTTTGCTTCCGCACCCGCCTCGTTTCCCTGAAGGAGGTCGATCTTTGGAGCGACCGCCGCGTTCTCACCGATGAGGATATCCGTGAGCTTGACGCGTACTACGGACGGCCTCTATGGCGGCGCTTCCTCAGCTACTTTGAGATTTGGTGAGCGTCGTTGGGTGGATGGAGGAGTGATATCTCCTATTTTTGTTTTCCTTTGGCGATGATGAACGGACGGTTTTCTTTTTCCTTTTTCTGGTATCTTACGGCTTGGTAGCGGGGTCTTTTTCCAGAATCACACGGTTTGCTTTGCTCGCATGAAATGTATCTATGTACATAGGATATACCAACCAAAACGAATACACAAATCAACATATGACTTTAATCCGCCTTGCCTGAGCCTCCTCTCCCCCTACACCTCCGTTTCAAGGCCACGAACCTCTAACGTCTGATCCAAGCTTAGCTCCCCCACTCTCGTCCTCACCCCTGCCCCCCTTCACCTTCCCACATTCTCCGTCCCCATATGTTCCCCCTGCACCACACACTCTCTCTTTCCGTCGTCAAGCATCCCGCCTCCCGCCGTCTCCTCTCCGCCCCCCCCCCCCTCTGCTCCGACCCCGCTCCGCACTAGCGGAGGACGGGATCTGGCATCTGCTCGATAACCGTCGCGCACCCCCGGACCGTGCGTGCAGATAAGGAGTGCAGACCAGACCTAACCTACAATATCCATCCGTCCGTGCTTTGAAGGGAAGGCAGAAGGAGAATAGGATAGTAGGGTATTAGTACGTCGGAGGCTGCGCCTGGGGGATGCGGGACGAGGAAAGTACGTCCATGCTCTTTTGGTTCCCGGGACTGTGCCCTTTCAGATTGAGGACAGATTGACGCGGGCACCAGCATATCGGGGGGGGCGGAGGGTATGCGCGTGGCTGTCTCACAGTGGCGGGGGAACCGAAGGGGGGGTCTCACGGTCGTCGAAACAAGCTCCTTTCCCCCCATCCAGTCCATCCTTCGCCCCCGTCCTCTAGCCAGGGGTACAATGTCGCTAGATCGGTATGGGATGTACCTAGATAATGTACGTGAAAGCCAAGGACGGAGGGCGCGAGCTAAGTTAGCTCTCCCGTACCTGCATGACATCTCCTTAAAGATCGTCTTTGCTTCCTTCCCGCAGCCCGGGGACGGCGGGGGATCTTGTGCTATCTTTGTTTGACTGTTGGCTGTTACCGGTTGCCTGTTTGGTCCTAGGTGGCGGGGGAAGTTGATAAGTGCTTTTTCTGGGGAAAAGGTGTGGGAGGGAGGAGTGGGGGTTAGGTTCACGGTAGTGGTGAACGTCTTAGTCAGCGCTGCCCTTTCCTACATCTGGATTAGCGTCGCGGTTGCGAGGCTGAGGGTTGGGTTGTTTTTTGTTCTTCTTTTTCTTCTTTTCATTCGTTCTCTTTTTCCTTCCTCTTCTTGTGTTCTATTCCTTTGCTTTTCTGTGGGCTTGTGGGCACCTTTGACGGAGAATGGAGAGATGGGATGTGGTTGGTTGTTCTGGTCGTTCTTGGACTTGAGCTACACGCAGCTCCTCCCCGGTACGGGATATAAGTTCCGATGTTTTATTGGATATGCATGCAACGGGCGAATTCCTGTATAGGAGGGCGCTCGACATGTCATTTCGATTTCTTAAGGAGCTATCCTTGCGTGACGAAGGTACAAGAGGGGACCACAGAATGAAGCATCCAAGCCATCTCCGCCTTACCTGACTCCGACTTTTTGTTTACTTTATAGCCCTGTGGTGACCGAAGGAGACTTACTCAGACCTGTTATCCGCAGCCTCTACAGCGTTCCTTGTCCTCATGCATCCGCATATTACATTGATCTGCAACCCCCACCAATAGAGCTGCTCAAACTCATCGAATTGATCGGATACCGTTTCGTAGAAGCTCCGCATCTGGAAGTACATCTCGTTCTGCCGCAATCGGTCCCAGTCTCCGCGATCCAAAATGCGTAAGGCGACCTCTAGCGAACTCTTCTGGACGGGCTCCGCCATCCCATTTTGTTTGATCCACTCTCTGAGCCGGTTGCCAATGTCCAAGATGGCGAGCAAGAACCAGCATTTCACATTATATTCACAGGGTGGGGTCCTGGAAACATAAGCTTCCAGATCCGCAAGTTTCTCGACAAGCGCGTCTCGACTCTCGCTACGCCGATGTCTCGTGGAGTTGAAATACGGGATGTCTCTCATGGGGTAGATTTCGCTCAGCTGGTTGATCATGTCCAAGCTTTCCTGAACGCGGCCATCGTACAGTTCCTCAGCCACACTCGCGATCGACACATGAGGTGCCTTGTCCGCGATCGCTTGAGCAAACTCGAGCCGGTCCAGGTGCCTGATCGCGGCGGCGAGGTCGAAATCAGGCTCCGGGCAGGCCGGTTCTTCCGCGACGGCGCTGGGTTGGAGATCGTTGACGTGCTCGCGGGCTACAACTTGTTCCTGGCGGGATGGTTCCTCCGCGACGGCACTGGGTTGGAGATTGTTGACGTCCTGGCCGGCTACGACTTGTTCCGGGCTTGCGACTGGGTTTGGCTGCGCGGGTTCGACATCGCTGGGTGCCGCTGGCGACGGGGCGGTTTGCGTGGGTATGGCTGCAGCGACTCCGAAGGAAATGGCGGTCGAGATGTCCGTGATGGCGACGGTAAAGGTGCCCGTGAAGCCGATGGGGTAGCTGACAGTTAGGTTCGCTCCGTTTGTCATGGGCCCGTTGACGGTGATTGAAGCGGTTGGTGGATGCTGTGCTGACATCGTGGTCGTGTCGGCAGCGACAGGAACTTGACAGGTAGCGAGACTGCTTGTTGCATCAGCTTTCTCAATCCGAGGTCGCTGAGGGGAGCTCATCCTTGCTTTGCGACGGTTGACCAATCCCTGCCAGAACCGTGATGTGAGATGACGGAGAGAAGAAGTTTGGAGGTTAGCTTGGGAAGTAAATACTTACTGCCAAGGTTCTTTGAACATGCAAACGACGGGAGTCAAGCAAACAACGAGAGTGAGAACCTCATGGAAGCCCAACATCTACTTTGCACCTCTCGCCTCCCGGCGACACTGTCCAACTGCGCTCGTACCACGCAAACCACACATCCGTGCCATCCCCTGGTTTCAAGCTATCTATCATAAGCGCTCCCCGGGAGCCACTAGCGAAGCATGTCTACAGAGTCGATACCGTGTCGCTTTTATCGAGTCTAACCATCTCCAGCAACTCAGTTCCGAACGCCGCAGAAGAGCCTAAGGTTTAAGGTGATGAAGAGAAGCTTGGATGTGATCACTAGTGGGACAGCCGCACTTAACAGAAAAATATTCACGCCTGTGTCACTAGCTGCATCCTTCCGAGGTCTTTCGCTGGCGATGAAGGGTGTTTGTACTCAACTAAATCATAACGCACACCGTCCACCGCTGCGATGGGAACCTACCTTGACCTTGGTAAACCAGACTGAGTCGTGCACCTGGTCTCGGATGAAGTATGTCCTTCATTAACTTGAACCAGAAAAAGAGGCCTCCCTTTGCTCTCTTCCACTACCTAAAAGCAAGAAAGCTCACTGGTTTATAGACAAACGGAGTCGATTCCCCGGGATCGATACTCTCGATCCTGATGACACTACAAGAGGAAGAAACAGTACAAGAGGAAGACACAGTACAAGAGGAAGAAAGACTACAACAGGAAGAAACGGTACCTACCATCTTCAGACCGCAGGATTCCGCCGTCGACGATAGCTGATGCGGTCTCGCATGTTGGTTTTCTTCGGTTGGTAGCGTAAAGGAAGAACAAAACAGCGACATGAGGCAGCACATCAAGACCACGCATAGAGCAGTAGCAACCATAAGTAGGGAGGAAGACTATTCGAATTCTTTTCTAGTCGTCATCGCGCCCACGCACCCCTTTAGAGGAAAAAAGCAGGAGAGCCCATGCTGCGACAAGCAAAGGCCCATCCGTCGCTTATAGAAGAAAGAAAGACCCGCTTCAAGTCAAAACTGGCACGAGACCAGGGAGCTGGAGCGAGTCAGAAGAATAAAACACAAGAAAGTGAAGAAGAAGAATCTTTCCATCCATCCAACTGAACCGCAGCCGAACCAACCGAGGTTAGCAACCTCAAATCTCTATAGTTCTCCTACTGTTTCCTTTCCCACCGATCCAATGCGCACTCATCCCGCAGAGACGGAAGGCATTCTGAGACGAGAACCACCTTACCGCTGTCAGCTACCCAGCTAACAATCATCTGGTTAACAAGAAGCGCCATCGGGGACGTTCTCGCACTCGTCGCTGGCCTCGCCACCAGAGATGTCAACGCCAGACCAAGTCCAGTCTGAGCAGCTGTCGTCGCCGCAGAGGATGTAGATGGGCGTGGCATCATCCTCCACGGAGCCGGTGACGTCCTCGACGGTGAGGTCAGTGATGGGGACGCCATCGGTCGGCTCCCCGGTCGGCGAGCCGTTCTCGTAGTCCTGCTCGATGACGATGCCGTACTTGGTGATGCCGGACAGGGTGATGCCGGAGTACGTCACGTTGGAGACGGAACCCGTGGCGTCGTAGACGGTCTTGATGCGGATGCCGTTCTGGGAGTCGCTGACGCTGGAGTCGAGGATGCGGACGCCGGAGACGGTGTTGTCGTCGCGGCCGCCGACGGAGCCGATGCTGAGGCCGTGCCCGCCCGAGCAGGTGCCCCCCGTGAAGGTGATGTCGGTGCCGGAGTTGATGGCCAGGCAGTCGTCTTGGTTCTTGACGTTGGCGTTGGAGATGGTCACCCCCGTGGACTCGCCGACGTCGAAGGCGTCGGTGTTGTGCCCGCCGTCGTCGCCGTCGCCGTCGCTGTTGTCGATGGTGATGCTGTCGAGCGTGAGGTCCTCGGCCCCGTTGATGCTGAACCCTTGCACCGGCGTGTTCTTCACGTTCAACCCCGTGATGGTCGACTGCTTCATCTTGTGCGCATAGAAGAACTTGGGCTTCGTCACCCCGCCGTTGGAACCCTTGCCGTCCCACCAGGCGGAGCCGTTGCCGTCGATGACGTGGCCGTCGGCGCCCTTGACGGTGATGTCGGTGCCGGAGACGGAGATCAGGGGTCCCTTCCACTCCTTGTAGCCGAAGCTGGTGGTGCCTTCGAAGATGACCTGGGGAGGAGGATTAGCAGGGGGCACGCACAGGAGCAGAATCTCGGGAGGGCAAGCGTACGGTGGTGCCATCGTTGAGGTCAGTCAAGTCAAGGGTCTCGCCGGCGGGAACCTCGATGTTGCTGAGGGTGATGGTGCTGCAGTCGGACTTGCCGTCGATGGCGCTAGCGGCATCGGTGAAGGTGCAGGAGTCGCGCTTCTGGGTGGTGGGAAGGGCGGAAACGTAGACCGCGCCCAGCACGGCAGAAGAAAGGAGGCTGTACTTCATGATTGCGAAGAAGGACTGCGGTTGATGCGAAAGCAAAAAAAGACAGAAGTGAGTTGGATAGATGGAAGGAGAAGAGAATGAAAGTGGTGAGGGACGAAGGAAGAAAGGATGAGAGGTTGTCAAATCCAGCTACTTTTATATTCAAGCAGAAGTCAAGCTCCGCAACAGAAAGCTTAGGCCAGCTTGTTCACGGATAAACAGAAACAGGGGCAGATCGTGGTGCCGTGACGGGAGCGACAGGCCCCCTCAACGGGAGTCCAAGCCCGTTCTCGAGTGCCGAAATCCGCTGGAGGTCGACCAGAAACTCGGTTGATGCGAGACAGCCAGGGGCTGGAGGAGACTCTCAATGGTGGAGAATTGGTGGGAGGAGACAAGGGGGTTGGTTGGTGTTCCGGGACGTTTCTATTTTCATCCTCCGAGGCGAAACCGGCATGTTGCTCGTGTTGACTTTGTGAGTTTCTCCATCGGATCGAATCCCGCACGCACGAGTCGATAATGGGGAGGATGTGCTGCGGAGCCTGAGTCGATTGAGGGGTGATGAGGCGGAGGAGGTGTGCGAGGGGAATTGCCAGAATGCGGTGGTGATGGTGATGGCGGTGATGGTGTTGAGCTGTTTCAAGGGCCAGGGGCGGAGATTTGTTTGGTGTCAGCTCGGCAAGCGAAGGGGGTGCGTCGGGGTGCGTCAGGGGGGGATAAAGTGCCGCCCCACGCCGCCCCCCGGTCACCACCCGCCCCCTTCGTCAATCTGAATCAACGGCCCCGGCGAATATACAAAAGTCCACGGCATCCCCTCCTGAGCGATATTGACACTCCGCCAACAGCCCGTCCCAACATCCATACCGCTTTCCCTCTTCAAGCTGAATGCGTTAACCGCTTCATCTATTCACCCTTTTCCCGTTTCTTCTCCTATACAGGTCCCTCGGCCTATTTTCTCCGTCGCTCCTCGTACTCGGTACTGAGCTCCTTCCCGCCGCCTTGAGTGTCGTCTGGTCTCCACACAGTGAACGTTTGGCAATAATAACGACCTGCCTTCACCGTCTGATCTTCGCGCATCGTCCCGGTGAGCGGTGACTTCCAGTGCCAGGCGTGCTGCGCGATATCTCTCGAAGGGCACTTTGGAAAGATCGACAGCCATCTACGGAGTGCTTCCAATCCGTCCCGCACAGCTCTCACCCGCAGCTTCCCGCCTCTCTTCAATCTCTTCTTTATTGCCTCCCTCTCCCCCCCTCCTTCTCCTCCATCTCCATCCCTTCCCCTCAAATCCTCAAGATCCCACCGTCCCACAACCCACGTCACTCCTCCAGCAGATGCCCTAACCGCACCTCCGCAACCGACGCCCTCTTCTTCCTTCGCAACCCGTCCGGAGATCCTCGAAACTGTGCCCGGCATTCATTGCGCCCCTCCCCTCATGGCTGCATCAAAAAGGACTGTACAGATGATCCCATGGGCCGCCGACGCCGTGCCGTCGCGAGGGGCCGGCGAGACGAATAACTTTCCACTTGTCGCTGGACGGTAGGCGGCGGTGTCGGAGGTATTGGAATAGGCTATCCTGGCAGTCTTGAACAATCCGACGTTCCTTGATCCAGGCTAACTGGCGTTTACGTTGAGTCCGGAGGTAGGCAAGGTCATGTTTCCGCGTTAAGTCCCTCCTCTCTCAATCCCGAACCTGGCCCTTCCTTTTGGTTCCGCCGTGTAGGTGTCTCGTGGAATGGCTCCAGATTTGTGAGGCGAAGGGAAAGTGAGGAGCACGGAAAAAAGTTTGACATCGCGATGTCATGTTCGCCCGCACAGCCGACAGCGTGAAGTGCGCTCCCTTCCCTTCCCACTCCAGCGCTCATATTCGTGTGCGGGTGCGGCGTGCTACGAGGAGTGAGATGCAAGACTGCATCTGATCAGTACATTTGAGCCTTTCAGTAACAGTTTTTGACACCGAGGAATAACTCCCATTTGAAGAGGTATACAGAGTCGTGAGAAGGGGTAAGAAAGCACTGCTGGAAGCTGCGATACCAAGGGAGAGGAAGGTCCAGCCGGTGTCACTGGCGGCGGGGTCGCTGGCTGTTTGTCCGTACAACATGCACGGGAAGGATTGGCTGGGGGATCCACCGTAACTTAGCCTGGCGAATCCGTCGCCAATTCCTCGTTGCCAATATGTATTTCTTGGCTGTGATGCTGCTTCTCTGCGAGAAAAGATGATGGAGGTATCATCTCGCCGAGAAGAAGCGCCGCTGCTCTATGCTTTTCAGGATGACTCCTGTGTCCTGCCGTGAAAGTGATGTCTGAGAGATTCTCCCTCGAAAGAAAAGCAGCACGTGAATACCAAGGGCGCCAGAATATCGCGATGGATTTCCTCTATCGATCGGACCGTGCCGCCGCCAAGTGGATCACTCCGCTGTCAGCCTCCCGAGCTTCTAGCGGTGACGGCGGGGAAGTGGCTGGTAGGAAGGTCCACCCGACGAACGCCGAACCCCCGGAGATCACAAACACCACGTCGTGAACGGAGATCTTCGTCGAGAGGACCGCAAGAAGCAAGATGGTGGCCGCTGGCAGGTACTGACCTTCCCAAAGTGCTGTGGTTCCGAGTTAACGATCGCTTTAAGAAGTTTATGAGCTCTCCAGCCCTTCGTAGGTCATCTTCCCCGCTTTGCTGCTTCCCCTCATCGTCCGGTGATGCTCGCCACCACTATGCTTCCACTGGCGGGCTTGCATACCTTATCTACGCTTTTCGAACGGCTTTCGACGAAATCGGACGGACTGACCCCGGCATCTCCAATAGCGGGAAGCCAGCAAGGCTTGTCAAAGCCGAAGCGATGTCGTCATGGCTCCGGCTCCTTGCGCGATAGCATATAAATACCGCGATGGATACACTCTTCATTGACCCAGGTCCAGGAGCCATCAAGATCTCTCTCCCTCTGCCCGAGCCATCTGTAAAGATCGGTGCTCGCCCTTCCTCCCATAACCGCGAAACCTCACCCATCACCCTCACCATGAAAGCCCTCAGCCTCACCTCCCGAATCCTCATCGTGGGCGCCGGCGCATGGGGCAACAGCGGCTCCCTCGAGCTGGCGCGGCGCGGGTACACCAACATCACCGTCTTCGACGCGTACCCGTTCCCGAGCGCGATCAGCGCGGCCAACGACATCAACAAGATCTTCGAGGACCAGCTGCCGCCCTCGCTGAACGACTCGCTGGCCGACTACACGCTGCACACGATCACGGCGCGCGCGCTCGAGTCCTGGCGCCGCGACCCCGTCTTCAGCCCCTACTTTCATGAGACGGGCTTCATCACGAGCTCGCAGAGCGAGGCCGGCTGGCCCAACCAGCTCGACTACGTCAAGGGAAGGGAGTGGGAGTTCGAGCTGCTGGACTCGCCGGAGAAGTTCCGGGCGACGATGCCGGAGGGCGTGCTGACGGGCGCGTTCGATGGCTGGAAGGGCTTCTACCAGCGCACGGGGGCGGGCTGGCTGTTCGCCAAGGCGGCGATGGGGAGCGCGCGGCAAGCCGCCATCGACCTCGGGGTGGAGTACATCGCGGGCGCACCGGAGGGGAAGGTGGAGAGCCTGCTGTACAACGGCAACCATACCGACGTCGTCGGCGTCCGGACGGCGGACGGCACGGAGCACGCGGCCGACTACGTGATCCTGGCCGCGGGCGCGAACAACGCCCTCCTCTTCGACTTCGGCAAGCAGCTCCGGCCGACGGCGTGGACGCTGGCGCACGTCCCGCTCACCGACGCGGAGGCCCCGCTCTACCGCAACCTGCCCGTGCTGTACAACGAGCGCGGCTTCTTCATCGAGCCGGACGCGGACCGCCACGAGCTGAAGGTTTGCGACGAGCACCCGGGCTACATCAACCCGGTCGTGGCGGGTGCGGGTGCCAACGCGACCCGGTCGGTCCCCTTCGCGCGCGAGCAGATCCCCGTCGAGGCCGAGCGGCGCATGCGCGACTTCCTCAACGACACCATGCCCCAGTTCGCCCAGCGTGAGTTCACCTACGGCCGCATCTGCTGGGACGCCGACACGTACGACCGGATGTACCTCATCGACAAGCACCCGCAGTATCGCTCCCTGGTGTTTGCGGCGGGCGCGTCCGGGCACGGGTTCAAGGTCTCGCCGGCCATTGGGCCTGTGATCGCGGACTGCCTCGAGGACATCATGGATCCTCGCTTCAAGGAGGTGATGCGCTGGCGCCCGGAGACCGTCGCGGACAAGGATTGGTATTGGGATCCGCTTGACCGGACGGGCGCGGATGGTAAGGTCATGAACTTCCAGAACGTGAGCGGTTGGACGAGCTTTGGCGAGTTGCAGTCGGAGTCGTTTGACAAGCTGGATGGGTGGCAGAAAATCTTGAATTGAGGCAGAAGTTGGGTGTCTGCATTGTCGTAAGACTAGGTCATGGTGATGTAGGACACCTGTGGTATATCAGAACACAAAAACAATTCAATCATGCTATTCGAGATGCTCTTTGTGTGGTGACTTTTGCAGTTGATGTAAGAGCATACGCAGACACGGCCCGAGCAGCTCAAGGGAGACGAGATCCGAGGGACGTCAGCTTCCAGCCGCATCAATCGCATAGTCGCAAAGTCGCATGTACAATGTAGTAAGCCCTCGACCCTTCTTGAACGCCACTCCAAGACACGGGACAAGACCGGAACTGATCGACTCGGGCAGCCAGTGTGATCGCGCGGACGATCCCACCTTCGGGACTCGGCAAGTCGATTGGATCTGCACATCTCCCATTTTCCAAATGCAAAATGCCGCTTTCAAGCCCAGCAATCGGATTTGACTGCAGGTGCGATTGGCAGCGACAGCAGCAACCTGCGGGGGTGTTTCCGCACCCCTACCTGCCAACCACAAAAGTGCAGCCGTCCGACACCGACACTGTCAACCGTCGCGGTCACCGTTAGCGGGGAAGAAAGGCATGCCGGCTCCCCAGCTGCTGCGCGACCGAACAATTCGTCAGGAAGCAGAACGCCACGGGACGGGTGCACCGACATTCGCCCATGTTGCTCGCGCATGCAATCTGCTGCACAGTTGTTCGCAAAATTGCCAACCAACCATGACAAGGGGAGTATAGTGCAGGAAATTGTATAAGAAGAAAAAGCATAGAGGAAAAAGAAGAGAGTGCACCAATCACCACTTCTCCCCAGCCCCCCGCCCGCATGCTCAGGGAAATCTTTCTGGGGCCCGGAGCGGGGAGCGGGGAGCGTGCCGTTCGCATGCGCGTGCGTCTTCAGCCAGGGCGGGCTCTCCATCTGCAGCATTTTGTTGGATGGGGGCTGCATGCATGCAAGGGATGGGGCTGGAGGTGCTACACACACAAGTACTGCACATGTACATATGTAGGTGTGTGTGCTTTGTCACATACAATATGTATAAGAGGTATGTATGTGTACGGGAGACGAGCTGTGCCGTTGGTCTTCACACATTTTGCGGCGACGGCGCAGTATTTCTCTTGCGCCAGGGCGCGTGGATTTGGATCGGCTGTGTGTGAATATGGGCTGGGCTGACATGTGCGTCCTGTCCTGGGCGCGGAAAAATTCAAATTCTGGGGAGGGTGAGTTTGGCTTCCTGTCGGGGCTTTGGAGAGCTGCTCGGCCAGCTGGATCGCCGTCTTGCTGCCGTTTGCAGCTCCCATCTGGTTTGGAAAGAAGGAAGATCCAGGTGTCGGAGCTCGGGGGTCACTGTTCTCTGCTTGGTCGCCTTATTTGCGCGTGCGGTTCGCAAACCTGGGGAGGAGGGCGGGGAGAAGGGCATTTGATGAGGCCGAGAGCAGCTCTTTCTCCGGGGTGAAGGATGGGTGAGCAGGGAATCGGGGTTGGCCGATAGGCGGTTAAGCAGGGGGCTTCGCTGCTGTTGCTTCTCGGATAGCCCCGGCGACCGGGGGGAAGGGATCCCGTGGTTTCGGATTCAGCAGCGCTTCCCTCCGCGCGCGACAGGTCTCCGCCGGGCAGCGTGCCTACGATAGGTTTCGAACGGAGGATCATGAGTGCGGAAACAGCTTTTTTCGCTGGAGCTTGAAGCCGGATTGACAGTCTCATTGCGCGGCGATGGTCATCAATTGGCGCGATGCTCTTCGGATCGCAGAAAGCATTGGTGGAAGCGATGGTGAGCATCACAAGACCGAGACTGCGATTCAAGCCTGCGAAGTCGTGTTTCCAGTCGGTCGCCCCGTCGCGAAGCGCGAAGTCAGTCATCCGACTTCCGTCCACGCGGCCCGAAGCTCGCATTTCTGTCGAGCTCAACAATCCGCCGCCTTTTGTGCGACTTTCGGACCAATCCTCCCCTATCGCGACGCTCCGATAACCTCTGCACGAGGGAGCAAAGGAGCAAAGGACCAACGGATGATGGGGCTGTTCAACGAGATGACTACGCCGTGCCAGCAAAATCTGTCCAGTACTGGTCGAATGCCGTCAGAATGCCTGCGGATAAGTGATTGTGCGGTGCGACAAAGGGAGGGAACTCCAAGGTGAATGCACATCGGAACGCCGTCCATGGGTGCCGATATGCAGGCGCGCCGTGAACATGCAAGGCTGGGCATGGCTGCCATCAAGAGGCCCGTGTGAGAAGTGTGACCTGACACAACGCAAGGACGGGCGCGGATCCACGCAGCAGCGCTGAGGCTTATCTCATCCGTACAGCGAAATTACTGTATCATATCATTGTGATGGGCGTGACTTCAATGGCGGTCCGTTCAAGCCAGTAACTCACGCAGTTGAAGAAGGGTTGCTATTGCTGCCGTGAGATTAGCGGTGCAACGACATGGACAGAGTGATAGGAGGACGGTGAGACGGTGCGTTGAGGGAAAACGTGAAGGTGATGTTGGGCGACTTCGGTATCAAGGTGATGTGGAAATAGAGTAGTGCTTCGGTTTCAGGGAATGAACTTTAATAGAACGTTCACCTTGGGATAGCCTGAAGTCCGGCGGGACATTCATCCGTCGTCGTTATTTGGAAGTTCCCTCGCGAACCACTGCAACCTCCCGTCATCACACCTTGGACCGCCAATACTTCACTGCCGACTGTGGCATCACAACTTCAGTTATCACGTTTCGGTCTCAGCCAGTCTGTCTAGGCACACTGTTCACGTCCTTCCACCGCACCTCCGTGCCCTTGCTCATCCATATGGCTCATCTTCGAGCAAACGCTGCACGGTGGTCGTGTAATCTTCATCCGAACTTCCGATCCCACGTTCTCCTGGATCACCTCTCAGGAGAAGCCGTAACAAAATAATCTGCTCTACAGCAGCTCTCACGGCTCAACGACGGTGCCTCATGTCGGCTCATCGAGGGCAGGGTATGCAGGTCCCAATGCGATGGAGGAGCCGGCACCGACCTTGCTGAGGTCCGGCCCATATGATATCACGGTGAGAACGTTCAGAGCTGAAAGAGCAGCGCTCGTTCCCAGGGGCGGTCTGGTCTGCAGCTGCAGAGAAGGCCGGCACGGTCTGTGAAGGGCGTTCTCCGACTTCGGTGATTGCCCATGAGAGCAGCGCGCGTGCCTGCGACGAACCTGTAACATGCAACCCGCTCACAGACCACGTCGCCTCCGTGCGCCAATCCTTCGGGGCAGAGAACCTCCTCTTCGTTCGGATCTGCAGGAACATTTCGCGTGCACACAACGCCAGCGCAGCGGATTGGAATGGCCGGCAGAACCGACACATCCTGCTGCTGCATGCTCAAAAAACTCTAAATGATGCCGCGATCCCTCGTGATGCTGCGACGGCACCAGCAATACGCTGACCGCCATTTCATTAGCGCGTCGCATCCGAGAGCTCGAGCGTCTGGGAGTTCGAGCGAAGAGGCCGGACGGATGCCAGAGCGCGCTCGACGAACAGGGCCCGAAGATGAGGCCGTTCACCGTTCGCCGCGCGCTCGTGCTCGTGCTGGAGCTCGTGCTGGAAAAGAACCCAAGGAACGCTGCGACCTGGCCCGTTACCGATGCGCCGGGATTTCTGGAACGCTTCGAGCGTCCAAGGTTGCGACGTCATCGTTTCCCGAGGGGCAGCCAGCCCGATCCATTCACCCGGATTTGCTGGAGCTGCGAGCAGGTGGACCTCCGACCCCTCGTCGTCCTTCAATTTGATCGCGCCGTACCCAGAGGGGCCAGATGAGGATAAGCCGTTCCATGGTTTCGGGTAAGACGCGATCGTCGCGTCGTCTTCCTCGCCCTCCTGCTTTCCACTCACTCGAGGAACCGAGGCATTGCGACGCTCAACCCGGCCGAATTGGCCAACCAGTTCCTCCAGGCTCGGTAAGCTGGGCCTATAGCCATGCGGTGCTATCGCTCGTTTGGTCGCCACGCAGCCGCGTATCGTGCCACCATTGGATCCCCCATGAGGTGTGGTAATACAGCAGCGCGCCGGGACATGGGGTGGAAACGGCAGGGCGGTTTGGCGAGCATCCTCATCATTGCATGAAGACCGACGGGAACGAAGTCGTACACCGCTCATTCACCAGAGGCCCGTTGCTCGGTTGCTGCCGCACGTGGCATGATAAGCACGTTCTCATTTACCCTTATCAATCTGGATGTGGCGCATGCAGGATACATATATGAGCATGGCTCTCCATGTGTTTTGCTTGCATTCCATACTGTACCCTCCTGTTCTCCTCGTCCCCTCAACTGCCTTCGCACCACACCTCTACACGACACCAATCGCAGACCAGGACCCTGCCTGTACTACAAGATGTCGACCACGACCACTACGACGACAGAAGAGAAGCCAATCAGCTATGATATCAATATCCCTTACATGACCCTCACGCCTGAAGCCACCAATGCCACCCACTATCCCGAATACCTCCCTACGTGGGACCCCATGTGGTTCGACCCAATCCCGCCTTTTGAATATCACGATCCTGCGCTCCGTGTCACCGACAAGAGCAAGCCCAATCTGCTGAACTCCACCGCCAAACTTACCCACATCCAGCCCAGCATGGGCAGCGTTCTCGAAAACGTCCAGCTCAACACCCTCACTCCCGCACAGAAGGATGAACTCGCCCTCCTTGTCGCCGAGCGCAAGGTCGTTGCCCTTCCCAACCAGGACCTCATCGATGAGGGCCCGGCCAAGCAGCAGGAGTTCATGCGCCACTTCGGCAAGCCCAACTACCAACCCGTCTCCGGCACCGTCCGCGGCTTCCCCGGCTTTCACATCATCCACCGCGATGGCAACAAGGATGAGATTGCCCGCTTCTTGGAGCGCAAGACGACGACCACGCTATGGCATCAAGACGTCAGTTACGAGATGCAGCCTCCCGGCTATGTCATGCTGGGACTGCTGCAAGGGCCCGAGGTAGGCGGTGATACCGTCTTCGCGTCGACCGGCGCAGCATACAAGTACGTATCTCCTCTAAAGCCCGCAAGCAAGAGCACCACTCATTAATCTCCGCAGACGACTCTCCCCGCTCCTCCGATCCTTCGTCGACCAGCTCACCACCCTCCACACCAGCCGAAACATGATCAACCACACCCGGCTGACCGGAGGCCTTGTCCGCAAGGACCCCGTCGACACGATCCACCCGTTGGTGCGCGTGCACCCCGTCACCGGCGAGCGCTGCCTCTTCATCAACGGTGAATTCCTCACGCGAATCAACGGGCTCAAGGAGCCGGAGGCGAAGATGCTGCTCGACTATCTGCTCCAGCACATCGTCGCCGGTCACGACTTCCAGTGCCGCGTCCGCTGGCAGCCTAAAACCATCGTCCTCTTCGACAATCGGAGCACGCTGCGTAAGTGATGGTTAACCCTTAAGAGTGGAAGGTGCGTGGTTTTGCTGACAGTAGAGAAAACAAACAGATTCTGCCATCGTGGACTACATCGACGAGGAGCGCGGGGCGGCGCCGCGACACATCTTCCGCCTCTGCGCCATGGCGGAGAAGCCGATTCCCGTGCACCAGGCTGAGGCGGACGCGACAACGACAACGACGAAGCAGCAGTAGCAGCAGTGAGCGGCGCGGTTCGTGAGGAGCGGATCTCCTTGTGTCTCGGGGAGGGTTCTTTCCTTAGCGTGTTTGCATGTTCTCCTGGCCCATCAAATTTTCGGCGTCTCCGCAAATCAGTGATATCCCCTGGGAGGATAAATTGTCTGTTCTCCGGCGGACTTTTTGTTTCCCTTTACAAAGCGGTCTTCTCTTTTTTCCGGTTGGGCTCTCCCTCTCGTCGTGCAATTTGTACAGGACGTTTTCCTTCCTCTTACCTGTCTGATATCCTTTCTTTTACGGCCTGGTTTGTCCTCGTTTTGCCTTGGCGTTTTTGCTTTTTTCGGTTTATCACTTTCGTTTCCGTTCGGTTTCGGTTGAAAAAATCAAGCGCTCGTTTTCAATCCATACATTACAGTAGCAGCAAGGACACTGTGCTCTCATGTTTGATCTTTCCCGCTCTGCATCAATCTGCCACTGACGAGTACGAACACCAACGTCCACTCCAGCTCCTCAAGCATCTTCACTCATGCCTCATCCACGAAGAAAAAACTACCAGCAGTCCTCGAGGCCCTCACAGCCTTACCTGACATCAGACCCGCCAAATCTCCCCGCATCGCTACTCACCCAACATCGAGTAAATCCCCCCCGCATCCACCACACCCACCCCCTCCATCCAGTACAAAACCCCCGTACCGATCCTGGAAGCTGACAGAACCCCGCCTCGCACCGTGGTTGGCCCAAATGCAGGCACGCGCGAATAACACCCGACCAATCAACGCCCGGCGGTGCCTGAAAGGAACCGATGTGAGCGATCATAATCCTTCGTATCCCCCCTTGCCAGTCCGTGTGGCGGTGTAGAATGTACATACTTACGCCTTACTTCAAGGCAGCGAGGGCGATCGTGCAGGCTGCGTTAGGAATCTAACTCGTGTCACGCATGTCATGCTGCGGGGCGCGCTGCATGCCGGCACGCGGCTTTTGTTTCGAGCGCTCGTGATTATCGTTGGATGGCTAGACGGGCCAGCTCGGTGACGTGCATGTTTGTCATACTTACTCGGATGGCGTGGTTTCAGCTTGCTCGCGCTGGGATGCAGGGCGGTGACGATGCGGTTCGTGAGCCGCTGGCTTTTCGACTGACTGACTAGTTACCCGCGAACCCTGTACGGTCAGCGTGGCTAGTTTTAGTTTGGACGGTGGCGATGTGAGTGCGAGGTGGTTGGATACGATCGTGTCATCGCTGGATGAGGCGGTTTTTGAAACGTCATGCCTTCCCGCCTACGGTCATCCATGCCTGTTGTTGCGTGTAATAGATGTGAATGGGGACTGGGATGCTGGCTGAACACACCCTCCCTATGGGAAAGTCCCGGTATACAACTGGTCTGAGATGGCAATTTGATCATCGTCTGTCAGCTTGCCTCGATGCAGATGATCACTCATACAGTACATCCATACGTTGCTCGAGAACCTCCGCTCGGGCTCCTACGGTGGCTGTTGTTTCGAGTCCACAGGGCTGACGTCCACCCTCTGACGTGCCACCTGTCAACTTCACCGTCGGAATGAGCTCCGGCGCCGACCATCCAATCCTCAGAACGGGCCATCTACCAACCAACAGGGAATGGGGCATGGGGCCGACAAGGATGCCCATCCGTTCCAACGCGACAGGCGAATCGGGACCGGCCGGCACGTCAAGCGAGGTATCGGCAGTCGGTGCCGGTCCTTGATAAGCGATTCCTGGCATGTAGGTCAAGCATGGTATTGACTCATAATGCCAATGTGGAAGATCTGCTCCAGCGTCGGAGAACAGCCGTCACGTCACGCAGCGGAATCTGGAATCGGTAAGTGATAAACGGTAAGGTGATCCGTTTAGCAGCGATGATGCCGATTCGATGATCGGGCCGAGAGGGGGGGTATCAAGCTACTTTATCGCTATAGGCCTGATCACGTCTGTCAGGTCTTGACTCGGGTATGCGATCCATCCTATCGCCCCTGATGATGGACGACGGATGAGTTCTGTTGATCTTTGCATAGGCGGCTTGCAGCGAGATGATCATCCCTCTCGTCAGGGCTATTGGATGATGCTGGTTCCTCAGGATATCCCGAGTCGATAGAACGGGCAAGGATATCCCCATGCTCTTTGGCTCAATCACAGCCGTCTTTTGGCTTGAACTCAGGCTGATGAGGTCGATCGATGCTACGATCATCTGGCTTCGGCATATGATGATCTTGACATGGCCTGGGACATATGTACATTCCCTGCTGTGGAAAGCGGATACAACAGCTAAGGCCCTTGCCTTCACACTTTGTTGGCTTACAGATGAAAGGCGGTGACATAAAGCGATTTTAAGTTAGGATGGTCAGAACCCCATCCCAAGACGATCTCGAAGAACGAACTTCTCATTCTCTTTGAGTACGTATCTTCGAGCCTTATCGATTATGAATAGAAGACCATCCAGCTTGTCGTGCAGGGAGTAACGGAGGAAGGACGGTTGTCTGATTCGGCTTCTGTAAATATGAGGATTGTGACAGTAGGCCGTTCACGTCCAGGTCTTACATGATGCGATTTGGACCAGCATGTTCACCAGGCGTGAGAATATCGGATCCGGGGAAACGTGAATCCATCACGCATGCCGGTGGCGCGGGCCGTGAAGAGTGGGGAAGTGAGGCGGGGCGCAAGGGAAGATGCGAGAGTGGGGTAAAGAGGGGCGGGGGTATGTGCCCGAGAAGGCAGGTCGAAGAGATTCCATTGTGAACCCGGGGATGGTGAGGATGAGGCAAGGAAGATATCGAAGGATTTGTGTTCGTTGCACATGCTATGGTGATGATGGTGGTGAGGGTTAAGCACTCGCAGAGAGACCTTGGAAGAGCGTGATCTTTGCCAATCGACCACGAAGTGTGAATACATCAAGATATACAGAACACACAATGAGAATTTCGGAGACAGTGGAAAATGCAGTTCTCCGTCGCCGCCTGACGGAAGTGAATCTAAAGTTGCGACGGCGCATCCGCCCGGAACGTCGGCTGGCGGCGCCTACCCGGAGCATTTCCCGATACGGCAATTCGCGCCTCCCATCCGGGTCCGACGCAAAGGTTAGGTGGCCCGCAGTCACATCTCTCCACTTTACTTCACTCCCCGCACTGCCCCCTCTCCCTTGGGATCCACAGAGATAGATAGATAGATAATGTTGTACCTGACCGCGACTGGACCTTCCCTTATATCCAGGTGTCTTGCAATCCCGTTCCCGGCCTGACAGTACCTCAACATCAATACAAAAAGCACTCCCAAGTACCTCACACCCATCCCACACCTCCAGCGTCGTCCCTTCACACACCTCTACCTACCTATCCATCCACCATGTCACCCACCACCACAACAACCCCCGTCCCCCAAACCCAAAAGCTGGTCGACTCCAAAACCGACCCCATCGCCATCATCGGCGCCGGCATCTTCGGTCTCAGCACCGCCATCCACCTCGCCGAGCGGGGCTACACCAACGTCACCCTCTTCGACCGCCAACCTTACCATGAGACGCTTTACTCGTTTGATAAGGGGTGTGATGCTGCATCGGCCGGTAAGATGATGATTAACACCTATCCCCATTACCCCTCTCCAAACCGTCCTCCTCGCAAGCCCTCCCCCAAAATCGAAAACAAACAAGAGAGAAAAAGAAGGAAAAAAAACCCTCTAACCACCCCTCCCCCTCACAGACCGCAACAAAATCCTCCGCACCGCCTACGGCCACGAACGCCTCTACCAAAACCTCACCCTCTCCGCCCTGCCCCGCTGGGAATCCTGGAACACTTACATCCGCACCTCTCCCGAGCTACCCCCAGGCTTCACCCCCGCAACCCGCATCTACATCAACAACGGCCTCCTGCACATCCCCGACCCGGCCGAGCCCGAAGGGCCGGAGCTCAGCGAGTTTGAGCTGGCTAGTATCGAGGGCATTACGGCGGCCGGGTTCGGACGGAGTCAGTATGTGCTGAGTGAGCCCGCGGAGCGCGAGCGTGCGCGCAGGGAGGGGTGGGGGTGGGCGGTGGACCCGTTTGGGAAGGGCGAGGGGAAGGGGGGCCGGGGGTTGTTGGATACCCTGGCCGGCACGCTGTATGCGGATCGGGCGTGTCGGTTTGCGTTGTGGATGGCGGAGGAGCGGTTGGGGGTGCGGACGGTGTTTGGAGCGGAGAGGGGGGCATTTGAAGGGTTTGTGCAGGAGGGGGGAAAGGTGGTCGGGGTCAGGATGAGGGATGGAGGGGTTTATAGGGCGAAGTTGGTAGTCATGGCGACGGGCGGGTGGACCCCGACGTTGCTCCCCGAGATGGATGGCTTGTGCGAGACGACGTGTGGGACGGTGGCGATGGTGCGGATTCCCCGGCGCTGCGGCGCGCTGTGGGAGAAATACGCCCCCGAGCGCTTCCCGGTGTGGACGTTCCAGGCGCGGAAGGGGGAGAGTGGGGGTTGTTATGGGTTCCCGCGGGATGAGGAGGGCGTGATGAAGGTTGCGTTTCGTGGGGTTAAGTATACGAATCCGGTCCGCCAGCCGGATGGGAAGGTGAGGAGTGAGCCGGTGACGAAGTGGACGGGCCCGCGGGGGGAGAAGGGCAGGTTGGGGAGGGAGAGGATTGATAATGAGGTCCCCGTCCTGGGACTGCGGGTGCTGAGGAGGTTTTTGGATGATTTTATGCCGGATTTGGCGAGGGAGGGGTTGCAGATTGAGGGCACGAGGTTGTGCTGGTATACGGATACGTTTGATAATCACTACGTGATTGATGCCGTGCCTGGCCGGCCGGGGGTGATGGTGGCGACGGGGGGCAGTGGCCATGCGTTCAAGATGTTGCCGGTGGTTGGGAAGGAGGTGGTTGATCGGATTGAGGGGAAGGCGACGGAGAATCTTAAGACGTGGGCGTGGAGGGAGCCGAAGAAGGATGAGCCGGTTGAGAATGTGTTGATGGAGGGAGAGCAGGGGGAGCGGAGTTTGGCGAATGTGGAGTTGAGTACGCAGGAGGACTTGAAGCTGGGGAAGACGAAGGATGCGAAGTTGTAGGTAGGGATTCAGGAGATTCGATTAGGTATTGTGGAAATCCATGAAGCTGTCGATCTATAAATGATACTAATTCTGAATGCTGCGTCGTAGGTAGTTGTATGTACTTATTTAAGTACATGCTTCGATACTTGAATGCTGCCACGGCTCCTTCAACCTCAACGAACTGCGATATCGATATCGATACGATACGTTAGGCAACGGCGTCTGTCGTGCAACCTTCCGATCCCGTCGTACAGCCAGCTAAACCTCCCCATTCGGCTGACCTAAGCATGCATCTATTCTACGTCTGCTTCTTTCCAACCTCTACCTCTTCTTCTCCAGTTCTTCACCACGACAACACCTCACATCTCACAATCACATCGACTGCAAGCTACACAACATGAGCTCCCCCACCCAGCCAGCCGCGAAGCGTGCGCGCGTCCAGGAATCTTCCGACACCATCGAACCTAATCCAGTGCGCACTCACGACAACAACAACATGTCCGTCGTCCAAGCCACCGCCAGGACGGTTGCACCACCTAGACCTGCGACTTCTGTCGCGTCGTCGGCGAGCTTCTCCATCTCTGGTTCGTTGACCGGCGCGTGTACGATTACCATCAGCGGCCCCGCTGCCGTCGTGGCTACTGCTTCTCCTTCTGCTGTTGCGGCTTCGAGAACAAATAATAATGCCACCGCCGCTGAACGTCCGGAGGGCTCCAACCGTACCTCTACCGCAACAACGACGACGGCGACCGAAACCTCATCCGACACCGACTTCACGACCGCCATCCTCAACCTCGACGGCGAAGCCGCCCGAGACATACTCATCCAACTCACCGACACCCCGTCTGCAATCCACATCCAGCCCCTCATCCACGCCGCCTACCGCGACCACATCGCCGACACCCTCCTCGCGATCCGCGCCGTCCACCGGGACCAAGCGACGGTCCTCGCCGCCCTCACAGGCCTCCCCGCCTCCCCCGCCGACGCCCTGCGCGCCGTCCACCACTACGAGGACGCCATCATGCGCGCGGCCGCGCAGCCGGATCCCAGCTTCCAGCTCAAGCGCCACCTGCTGCTTTCCGTGGTCGAGGTGGGCCGGGAGATCGCGCGCATCCTGATGGATCTGAGTGGTAAGCGGCCCGTTGCGTTTGCGGATCATGACTTGCTTGGTCGCGCGGTCGATGCGATTGCGAATCGCCTTGCGCCCGAGGATGTGGCGGCGTTGGAAGGGGGGAGTGAAGCGGGCCGGAGGATTCGGGATTTTGCGATGCTGCTGGATGGCGTATTTTTTTTGGGTGCGGCGAGGAAGGCGTTTCGGGATTTTTGTGATGATTTTTTGCAGGGGTCGGATGGGTTTTGGGTCGGATGGGTTTGGGGGGAGCGAGGTGTTTGACTGGTTGCATTCGTTCGCGGAGCTCGAGGCGAGAGATGGTAAACCGTCTCTGCTTGCAACTGTCAGTCCTCCCTTTTGCTTTCCGAGGGTCAGGAAAATCGGATCGAAAGACAAGGCGTCGGTAACCAAAACTGAGGAAGGCAGTGATTCTCTTGCACAGCATATCAAGGCGACTATGCCATCGAAAGCACACTCAGCAAGGCAGCTGGCCTCGATCACTGGGGTGATCATTTACGTATGTACAGTCCTTCAATCCAGCAACAGTACTTCACGCTAGCTATGAGGAAAACACAAGTACGTACCCTCCCCGGCGGAGTTGGAATAAAAGTATGCTACAACTCTTTTTAGATTCAGACCACCGCACCTTGAATAATGTACAAGTCGGTCTTATGACCGCGCTATCCTATTGATTGCGCCGTCATGTCGAATGGAGCTTCCGCCCGTACATAGGTATGATCATGACGCCTGCCAGCCTCCCATCGCCTTCTCCCCGTTCAGACAGAAAGGAAAGCCCCTAGAATAGAGTAAAGCACACAGACGACCGTACCAAAGGGCTTCCCCCGTATCCCCCAGATCCTTCGACGCGCTTCGGCCCAGGGTATGAGAAAAGAAATCGTCGTCGACCTCGTCCACGGCCCGGTTGAATGGGTCTTCCTTGTTTTGTAGGTATAGTCATCGCGTGGCTCCCTTTGCGTTAGAAGTTTTGCTGGTTGAACCCGAGCACACTCCGCAATGGATTGATCCGCGATGGGTGGTAGAGGGTGGGGGAACATGTGGGATCGCTGCTTAACGCTTTCTGAAAGGTGTTAGTTTACATGCATGGAGTGTGAGGAAGTCAGTGAGATTTACATAGAAGCTGCCCTTTTGAAGTAGATACATGCTTGGAAGATAGGAAAACGCTTTTTAGGCTTCTCTTCATTTCCTTTTCTGGAACAGGGCCACACATCAAGATATCACAAAGTCATCATGAAGAGGAAGAGAAATTGATCAAATACCGTTGCTGTTTTTTTTTGTCGGTTTTTGTACTGATGGCTATAGATGGCAACAAGAAATCAATCAAATATCCAAGAACGCCATGCTTTCAAACGACCCTAAACTTCCAAAGTCAATCTATCACCACATCCCCAAAGATCCACCACCAGAAAATCCTACCCTCTACTCCCTAACCGCAACCTCCCACTCCTTCCCCCCCTCCCCTTCCCCCTCCTCCTCATCCCCCCCATCCTCCCCCCGAACCTTAACCCTAACCTCCACCCCCTGCCCCCCAACCCTCGCCACACACCCCCCCTCCTCCACCTCCAACCCATCCAACGCCGTCGTCTCCACCCTAAACCTTCCCCTCCCCTTCTTCCCAATCTTGCCCAGCACACTCAACACCCCCCTCCCCCGATCGAACCGCACGCCCACGTCTCGCGCCCCAGGGGCGTAGATGCGCAGGATGTACGTGCCGTTGCTGTGGAGGAGCTGCGCGGGGGGGAGGAGCAGTGTCTCCTCCTCCGCCTCCTCCTCTTCGCCGTCTTTGCCGTGCTTCTCCTTCGAGCAGCCCGGGTGCGGCAGCGCAGAGTCCCAGGGGTGGAAGTCGAAGGCGTCCTCGAAGCCGAAGCCGAAGTCGGCGGGTCCAGGGCCGAAACCGAAAGGTCCGGGCCCGTGGCGCCCATGACGCCCACGGCCGTGATGCTTACCGCCTTTGCGCCCGCTGAAGGGGCCGCCGAAGGGATGAGGAGGACCGCCGTGCGGAGGAGGTCCGCCGGCAAACATAAGCTGCTCGGCATCCTCGCCGCCAAACCAGCTCCACGGCGCGCCGCCGGCCCAGCTTCCTGGACGGTTGGCGAAGGGGGAGAAGAAGTCTGGCGGAGGACCACCGGGGCCATTGGGGCCGCCGGGGCCGAAGCTGTGTCTGTGGGGGTGAGGAGGGGGTGGAGGTGGAGGTGGGTGTGCACCGCCTGATGCTCCTGCTGCCCAGACTTCGGGACTGGCCCAGGGGGCTGGTCCTCCATGAGAACCACCAGATGCTCCCCATGGGCCACCATGCCCTCCCCAGGCGCCGGGTCCTGCCCATGCGCCAGGTCCGCCCTGAGGACCACCATGTCCTCCCAATGCACCGGGTCCTCCCCAGCCTCCTCTACCACCAAAAGCACCGATGAACGGTCCCCCGCCGAAACCGAAAGGACCACCCTTCCCACCGCGGTGATGGTGTGGGCCCGGACCCCCGAATGCGCCGAAGAACGGCGGCGGCGGAGGAGGGCTGCGGGAGCGGGAGCGGGAGCGAGAGTGATGGCGGTCTTTACCGCCCTTCTTACCACCGCGGATGCCGAAGCCGGGGGGACCGTGAGGACCGAAGCCGTGAGGACCGTGGGGGCCGTGTCCGTGACCGTGCTTCTTCCATGGGTGAGGAGGACCGCGGTGGAAGTGCTCGGTGTCGGAGCTGGAGTTTGAGCTGGAGCTGCCGTCGCTCAGCTCGCCGTTGTCGTTGTCGTTGTTGTTCTTGTCGGTAGGCTCGGTGGTGGAAGCGCGTTTGATGTCGTCATCGTTGCGAGAGCGGCTGCGGCTACGGCGGGGACCTTTCCCGCCACGTCCGCCGTGGTGGCCACGAGGTCCGAAGGGAGGGGGACCACCGGGACCACCGGGGCCACGGGGGTGGTGCTTGTGATGCGGTCCCCTGGGTGGGCCACCGTTCTCGTTGTCGTTGGGGTGGATGCCGGCTTCGTTGTGGGGAGGGGGGCTGCCGCGGCGACCGTGAGGACCGCCACGTCCGCCGCGCATGCCGAATGGTCCGCCGTGAGGGTGGTGACGGCCGTGCTCGCGAGGGGAGTCGAAACCGTCCTCCTCAGCGGTGACCGTCACTGGGATGGTGAGGACGGTTGGCGGAGTGAGGGTGGAGCCTTCGAAAGAAGGGTCTCGCAGTGAAGCGTCTCGCATGTTTGAAAGGCTTCGTTGGATGAAGATGTGTTGAGATTGTATGATGAATAGGTACAAGACTGTGGCTTTGAAGCCGGGGGAGTTGGTAAGGTGATAGACAAGAGTCGGTTGTTGGTAGGGATGCAACTAGGAACCTCTACGAGCAGAAGCTGAGCTGAGCTGAGATGAGCTGCGATGAAGCTTTTGCGTTGCGAAGATGAGTGCGATCGTTTGATCGGATGTGATGATGAGGATGATGATGAGATGGACAGCGAAAGGGGGAGAGGCGGGGTGGGTTTATATAGCCATGTTCATGGCGGCCTCATCGCGGCCTTGTGCGGCATCAGAACGGCGAGTTGTCCATGCCGTCGGGCTGCTGCGCCACTCCGCGCCCGTCGGGAAGACGGGAATGACAGGGTCGAAGAGGGTCGAGAAGTGGCGGATGTGGCTGAGAGAGCGGGGTTGGTGGCGTCAGCCTGAAGAAAGGATTGCGCGTCCTGTGTGGCGGTGCAGGCGGCAGTTGTGGCGGCAGTCGAGTCGGCAGCGGTGATTGCCTTGTTTCCCAGGCGCCTCTTCGGCGGTTTCTCTGCTGGCGACTGCAGAACTGACGTAATCATGGTTCTGACTGTGACTGTGACTGTGACTGTGACTGTGGCTGTGCGGTCCTGTCGCAACCTCGCCACCTGGAAGATCTCCACGATGTGAATCGTTCTCGGTTGTTCTAGACTCGAAGATCCCAGGAGCATATCAGGTTCTCGCACTGTCCCATCCTGATTTCAACCGGATTCACCACACCATCTCTCCCTCCACTTCCCGATGCTGATGTCAATCGCCGCCTGTCAGTGTGAATCCCACGCTCCACAGGCCTTTGACGCACCGAGGTCTGCTCCACGGATCTCAGCAGTGAACCAGCAGTATCTGATGAGTACGCTGAAGGATAGAGGTGGGCACTGACGAATCAATCTGTGGGCTTACTGTCTCTTTGCTCGCGGTATGGACGGTGGCGATGGTATCAAGTCGAAATGATCAGTTCAACCACCTCATCCTCGACTATCTGGACCAGATCCTCTGAAGCAGCTTGGGGTCATCATCTCATCGTCTCCACTGGCTGTCGGCTGTGGTAGCTAATCATAATGGCAACAGAAGAGCTGCAAAGTGTCATTGAGGATGGATGATTAAGTCGAGGGTCACAACTATCCAGACCAGATGTCCCGATCCCAGCTGAAGATCACGGACTGGATCAAGCTGCCGGAGACCTGTCAGCAAGGCCAGTTGGCCAGCTAATCATAGTCAGTGGTATGGTCCACTTGCCACCACTCCTGCCCTCCGCCATGACTACCGGTAGGGTTCCCTTCGGATGCCTATCACGACGAATACGTTCCAAAAAGGGAATACTTGTGGACGAAATCAGCATCTCATTGTGCATCTATTTCTTGGTGTCTTCACCATGACTATCGTTATGGACATGCTCACTCCTTCAGCCATTCCCACCTCGACATCTTCGATCGGTCACTCTACCTCCGCGACCGCTCGCTCTCACCGGTCAACCTCCAGGCCTGACGGTCGTAGTTCTTCGGCCAGATACCGTTCTTACCCGGGGCAAGGATACCCTTGGGATCAAGGACGTTCTTAATCTGCTCATTGAAGCGCATCTGCACGTTATCATTCCAGCAGTACGTCTCGGCAATCTGATCCATAAGGGCAAGATGGGTGCGGTACTCGCCCCAGCCCTGCTCCGCGCAGTCGCGGATGAGGGTGCGAATCAGCTGGTGCGCGCGGTGCTTTTGGTCATCGTCCTCACGGTTGAAGACGAGGCAGACGATGTGGTGCATCTCGCGCATGCCGATGGTGAAGGTGTCGATCGTGTCGAAGCCGAACTCCTCGCACCGCCGCTTCGTGATGGCGTACTGCAGGTTCGCGTCCGGCCCGGAGATCTTGGAGATGGGCGAGAAGAAGAGATGCGCCCCGTTGGGCAGCCAGTCCACCCACTTGAGCTCGTCGAACGTCGGGATCCCCTGGAGGGTTTGCGCCCGGATGTGCAGCACCGCCCGCGGGTCGGGCACGTCTTCGGGCAGGAAGAAGCGCGCGCCGGGGATCGCGCCGAAGGACTTCTTCACCACCTCGTACAGCACGTCTCGGACAGGCTTGGGCCCGTACAGCGCGCCGTAAAAGTTCCACCGGCCCAGGTTCAGCTTCTTCGCGATCCCCTCGATCTCCTCGTCCGTCAGCGGCTTGTCGCTGGACGAGTACGAGCTCTTGGGCCCGAGCACGGCGGCGTCGAGGAGGACGTGTCGGATGCTGGGCACGTTCTGGAGCACCATCGCCAGCCGGAGCTCGCGGATCACGTCGACGATCTGGGGCAGGTCGTCCTCCTTGGGGAAGGTGATCAGGTAGGGCTGGTAGCCGCCCGGGTTCACCATCAGCCAGATACCCATCTTCGTCACCACGCCCAGGTTGCTCTGCGTGAAGATGCCGTCGTTGTACGGCCCGAAGCCGTAGTTGAATAGCTGCCAGCACTTGTTGCCGGGCTGCTCGTCCAGCGAACCGCCCTCGACCGTGGGCTGGGTCGGGTCCGGCAGCGCGCCCATGCCGGTGCGGAGGAGCTCGCCGTTGGGCAGGACGACCTCCATGCCGCAGTGCATCATGAAGTGATCTGGGATGGGGGAGTCAGTCAACGATGCAGGGAGTGGGGATCTTCAAGACTATCTGAACACTCACCTCCGTACGGGGTGTAGCCCACTCCTCGTTCCACCGCGTTCCCGAGCACGCTCCCACCGCCCAGATCCGGAGTGTCGATCCACAATTTTTCGTTCAAACCCCGCCGCTTCAGATCCTCATACAGATCGGCAAAGGTGACGCCTGGCTCGACGAGCGCGTACGCACCCTCCTCATTCACCTCCAGCACGCGGTTCATATGACGACCCATATCGATGCCCACGCTGCCGGGCACGCGGGGGGCCGCACCGCCATACCCGACGTTCCGCCCGATGCTAAAGGGCCAGACGGGGACGCCGGTCTCGTTGCTGAGGCGCATGAGCGCTTGCACTTCCGTCACCTTGCGCGGCGCCACCACCGCCGACGCGACGAAGTAGTCCTTGTCGAACAGGTGGAACATGTCGTGCGCCTTGGACGGGTCCGTGTAGTGCTCCTTCACCAGCTCCTCCCGCTTGGAGATCACGGTCACGTTGTCCGCGCCCACGATCGCGCTGGCCCGCTCCACGTACGCGTGGAATTGCGCGGCGGTGGTGTTGGGCGGGAGGCACATGGGGATGGCGGTCGGATCGGTGGGCGCGGAGCCGGCGGGGGCTCGGTAGGCGAGCGGTTCGGTGTGAGGTGTGGCCATGGTGAGAGGGGGAGGAGGTGAGTCGGAGGAGGTGAGTTGAACGGGTGGGAAGGAGTTGGATGTGGAGAGAAGGAGTTGAGTTTGGAGAGGAGCAGAGTGGGAGGTCTGCTGTGTGGTTGGAAGGAGATTTGAGTGTCGGCGGCGTCGATGTCCTTTATGACCTCGTCGCCAGTATCAGAGCCAGCAGCCAACACACACGCCCGAGGAGGATCGGCGTGATGCGAAGTGGGCAGGTTGAACAGCTGTCAGGAGCTCTCTGCCAAACGGCAAGCGTCCATCCCGCTCTCCCCCTTCCGGCTCTGCGGCAGAGCTTCACCGCGTCTTTCCTCGACGCCCGTTCGATCCACTCTTTCCCCTGTTTGCCCACTCTGCTAACGCGTTCTTGGACGCCACGGGGGGATTGACAGCGGAGCGGAGTGAGGTGAGCGACAAGGGGTCCTGGGTCGGGACCTGACTATCTATCGCCATGTGGGCGCTCAGACGTTCCTAGGAACTGCCGGTATAGGTGGCATTGGATTTGTTGTACATTCGGTACATACGTTACCTAGGTACTCGTTAAACAGCGGTGGGGATGGCGGAAGCGGGAAGAGTTCGTTCCGGGTTGCTTTTCCTTTTCCACGACAGAAAGGGACCAAATATCACGCCGAGATAAGGTCGAGGAGGTACAGGTACTCACTATTCTGTACCAGTATGCCACGCGCTATCTTCAAGCCGTTTCTCCCCCTGCGTCTGTCTCAACCGGCCGGCTTAGTCCAGTCCAGTCCCGAACGTGCGCCAACCAACGTTGTGGCTCACGGGCACGGGAGGTGGGGAGGCCGCGTGGGGAGTGAAAGGGACGGTACGGAGTACGCGGGGAGACGGTCGCTGGGGCGGCCACGTATGTACCTGTACGTGCTTGGAAGTACTGTGGTGTATGGTGGTATTGCTCTCCAAAATGAAACAAAAGCTAGGTACATCCTGTGTCCTTGGCACGACGGACGCCAAAGGAGAAGTTGGGCCGGCGAAGGGCCGAGAGAAGGATTCCATTTTGGCGGGCGGTGTCGTTTACAATATCTTGTATGATTGAGATAGTATGAATATTTCGCACCTATTCACCAGCAATTGGCATGCCAGGCTAATTTAGACGACGCAGGGATTCTTCACCCTAGGCGAGAAGGGGAAATTTCACCGACGAGACGAGTGGGGATGAACACTTCCCCCTCCACACACGCGGAACTCGCCTCGACCGGAGATGGACAGGGGAGGTATGAGAGCGGTCTGTGAGATGGCCGGAGATGGCCGGAGATGGAGAGAAAGGGAGAGAGAGACCGCAGACCTGGATAGAATATCGTACTGGGACACTCGTTGAGACGTGTAGGAGACGGTGCGCGGTGCGGGGGGGGGGGGGGGGGGGGGGGGGGGGNNGGGGTTGAGGACAAGGAAGCGTGAATTCATGTACGATAAAAGGACATGGTAGACATTCGTGAATTGTTGAACTTGAGTACTCAAAATTCAGGAGAATGCAAAGCGGAATTCAGCCGCGACGTTTGGATTGCTTTTACTTCGTCCAGAGAAGGATCGAGCGACTATTCACGCCTCATCCCAAGCCCCTGAATCCTTCCGGGGCATTCCCGAGGGCATGTAACGACGGCTTGACGGGCGGGAAGAAGTAAAAATGTGCCGCTGCCGGTCCGCCGCCCGCCGCCACGGCCGGACGGGCCAACGGCGAACAAGCGCCTCGCTTCACGTCCCCGCTAGGGGTAGCGAGCAACCACGCTGATGTATGTACAATATTGTATTCACTGCATAAAAGGTCCTAATCTACGTACCATCAAAACTGTGTCCTGACTCGGGGAAGGTGCAAGATGTTCCAAGGTGGGCTAAAGGAATTGGACTAGTACTTGGAGTCGTTTGATAGCGGGCCCGAAGGATTCGTCCAGACATTCACCAGTTCAGCATTGATCATGTTCGCTCCTACAGGAAGACACGATGATATACACCACGTTGTCAAAATGAATTCAGCAAAGGTCTCTGTGATGCAGCACTCCTCTGTATGTACCGTATCCATCACTATCATACAGCAAACCAACCAGCCTCGGAGGTACCTCCGGCATTGTCGATGACCCGTGCGATAAGGGGGAGGGGGGATGTGGACATGGAAGAACCGGCGGGGACACATCCTCAGCATTGGTCGGTAAATGGTGGCGACCACTTGGCCCACACTGCTCACTCCCTGTCCAATGCACACGCTACGTCGCCCTCCCGCTTCCAGCCAACACTTTGCCGATCTGAACATCCCTGGAAGGTCTGTCTCCTCGCACGTTGCGAAGCCAGACCCAGACCCTGAGATGTTCAGTCGGGATGAGCATGGGCTTGACTGTTGGTATCGAGGTTGGTGTGTATCACGGAGTACCTGGACAGATACATACCAATTGTACTTTCGAGTGACAGGCCCTGTTCTGCTACCACCGTTGACTAGCTTCGAGAGAAGCAGTTAGCAACGGCCCGCTTGCTTTGGAGACGACCTTTCCCACTCCTGGCTGGCAGCGGAGTCGTTGAGCGTCGAAGGATTCGATGGTGGAGACGGGTCACACCACTGCCCTGCAAATGCAACACCGCCGGCAGGCGGCATTCACTTGCCGGCGAACGCCGTCTCTACCACCAGACCGCTCCGTGGCTGGTGCATACCGGAGTTGCTCATCAGCGTGGACAGTCCTGATTATTGCATTGCACACTCCCCAGGACCCAGCGATCTGAATCCAGGTCCCAGAGCACTGAACACGTCGTCCACACATGCCTGCAGATCCTTTCCAGACGGTGCATATCGAAGGAAGAGGGAATCAGGGCCGGTCTCTTTGGCACCACTAACCCCAACGAGCAATCACCAAACCCCCTCTGGGTCAGGGGCACGAAAGGCAGTGGAAGGAGAGACGGGAAGAGACAGGCCCTCCCTCCACCTCTTCCCTCCCTGCAAACGGCCGGTCCAGGTCTACTATATCCTCGCCGGGCATAGAGATAGCTAGGTCGTACGGCCCGAAACGCGACCATCCATCCATGCCTTGACTCGAATCGTGCGGGAGCAAAGGTGAGACAGGACAGCAAGAAAGAGACATCGATTTTCTGCATCGATCTTGATTATCGTTCCTCAACCCCCCCGGTTGTCTCCCCTGATCGAAATTTTCCGTTCACGGGCTCGAGGCATACGGGGTACGATACATAGGTAATCACTTCTGCCATCGCCGTCGCCTCGTCCTGCTTCCGCCGCACACGCTCGCTTCCGCTCCGTCTCCCCCCTAGGTTTCCCTCCCGTCAGACTTCTTGTGTGGGTCAGTCTTGTTGTTGGCCGTCGTCGTTGTTGTTGTTGTTGTTGTTGTTGTTATCGAGTGCGCGCAGCACCTACCTAGGTCCAGTACCTCGGGACGTTCGTGTCGGTGACGGGACCCGACCGCTTCTTCAGCAATCATGTCGTTCTTCGGCCACCGGGCCTCGATGATCGTGGCGGTGATGTGGGTTGAGACGATGCTGGCGTTTGTCTTTGTGGTTTTGCGCTTGTACACGCGCATGGTGTTGGTTCGCAACATTGGTTGGGATGACCATTTGATTGGGCTTTCTATGGTGAGTGTACTTCGGAGGCTATCAAGCCTTCTTTGAATCCAACACTCCTTCCACTCTCGCGCGTGGATGGAGACATGCGCTGACCGCTCACAGTTTCTCTTCTTCATGTACACCATCCTCTGCACCATCGCCACATGCAAGGGCATGGGCAGCCACGCCGCCGACCTGGGCGTCACGCAGACGGTCATCGCGGTCAAGTGGGAGATCGCCGCGCAGGCCTTCAACATCGCCGCCATCGCCACCAGCAAGAACTCCGTCGCCGTCTTCCTGATCCGGATCGTGAACCGCAAGCTGCATATCTGGGGTCTCTGGTTCTGCATCGCCTCCACCACCTTCGTCTGCGCTAGCTGCATCATCTTTATGTTCACACAGTGCACCCCGTTTGAGAGCATCTTCAATCCGACTATCCCGCGCACTTGCTACCTTAATTTTACCGCCAACGCTATCTTCTCTGGCAGTATGTTCTCCGCTGTCTTTCATTTCCTCTCTCCTTGCACGCTGGCTTCTCAATTCGCCCAGCTCTATCGGAAGCGCTGCTAACATGTGAAATTTGCTAGGCTACACTGCCGCCATGGACTTCATCCTGGCCATCTTCCCCTGGTTCGTCCTATGGCAGCTGAACATGAAGCGAAAGGAGCGCATCACCATCGCCGTCGGCCTCTCGCTCGGCGTCTTGTAAGTCCAGAAAAGACTCTAGAAAGAAATACGAGAGAGATTGCAAAAAACTAACTCTCTCTTCTCCCTCCCAGCGCCGGCGTCTGCGGCATCGTCCGCGCCATCGAGCTCCAAGCCATCTCCGGCACCGCCGACTACCCCTACCTCACCGTCCCACTCATCCTCTGGGGCGCCACCGAGCTGATGGTCTGCATCATCTGCGCCTCCATCCCGATCCTGCGACCGTTCTACAAGAAGGTCCGCAACGGCGCCAGCTCCTCCGGCGGCGGCGTCTATGAGCTTGGCGACGCGCCCAGTCGCCAGCTTGGCGGTACGGGCGGCTCACTTGCCCGCCCGGGCGAGGATAAGAAGACGAGGCATAGTAGTGATGAGGAGAGTATTTTGAGGGTGGAGGGACAGCGTCGGGGGGTGGGCAGCGCGGCGGATGTGGGTCATGCGTCGGATATTCGGAAGGTTGTGAGGGTTGATGTGAGTTATGCATAGGTGGAGGGGAGGGTTGGTGGGCTTTGGAAGGTGGTGTTGCGTGGGTTATTTTGGGCTTTTTCGTCTACTTTGAGCGACGGTGGGCTCTTTGTTTTTCTTCCTCTCTTTTTGATTTCTCTTTCCTCTAACGCGAGGAACTGGGAAACTTGTTGCGAGATACTCCGTCTTTTACCTACTGCGGGATTTGGGTCTTTTTCTCCACTGTAATATCAGATACCCATTGCTTCCTTGACAGAGCCCGAAATTCCATATTCTAGAGATGAATTGCAGTGGCTGAAGTTGCGCGCCTTCTCATTCAAAAGGGAGGACTATTCCACCTCCAACCCCCCCTCAGTGGATGCCTGATCCGGTGCAATATCGCTCTCTCTTTCCTCGCCACCTGACTTCTCCGGCAGCAAACCTCAGTGGACCACCTCGGCATAGGGAAGCTGGCTGGTCAAAGCACTAAGCGGTCGCGGCGCTGTTTCCGGCACTCTGGGAAGTGACAGCCGAAGGGGTCTGACACTGTACCGGCGAGAGCGATCGGCATTATGTGGGAACGCCAGACCCATCCGTTCCCTAGCCCCGTTCGTCTGTAGATCCGGGTTCGTATATTGTAGATGTAGTGCGCCGCGTGGGCCCGATCAAGACCCCGTATGTATACTCAGGCTATCGACTCGATCGAGATGACGACGGGGTGGCCCAATGAGCCGGCTTCCTCAGGCATTGTTCTGATAATGGATAAGATATTGGCTTTGATTTCAGACAATTGCAATGCTATAGCAAGGCAGTTGGAAATCCCCCGAATCCGGCTATGGATATCCGCAGCGTCATGGTAGGTTCCTCACAGATAGGTAGGGCGGAACAGGTCGATGAGGTTGAAGGGAGACGGGCAGATGATCAGATGGAGATGATTTTATGAAGCGGCCGTCAAGCCATCCAACGGCCAAGTCAGGTGTCCGCCCATCAAATAGGTTACACTGCGCATAGAAGAACCCTTCGATAATCGGAGTCAAATGGACAAGCAAACCTAGTTGGCGCAGGAAAGAGGTGTAGCAAAAGTGATTTTTCGTGTGGAGACGATCTAACATTTCACACTTTTACTTGCCCGAGCCATTTCCCGTACGATGGACAATAAAGGTTGGAGGAAGTCCTGCCACAAAATGGACTAACATGTGGATGACAAAGGCGACGAGCAGGATTGGGATCTCTGTAGCAATGTATCGCTCTGAGTTTCTTCAGGCCCACGGCAGCCAGGCGCGTTCCATAGAGCAACGGAGCATGAAGGAAGGTAGTCAAAGCTATCATATCTGCTCAAGCGTAAACTTCGCTATCCACCGACATCTCATTCGCAAGACAGGGAGAATTCCTTGAGGTCGCACCACTTTGATCCTAAGGTAACCAGCAGGTGGTGACAACGATTTTCGGATTAGGTGTCAACTTCTCCTGCACCAGAGGAAACATTGAGTTGTAAACAAGATAATTGACCCCTGCTCGGCGAAGGCTGTTGTCACAATTGAGATGATACGGCAGTGCGATACACCGAGTACCTTACCAAGCAGAAAGGCTAGCTTCGTGGCGAGTCCGAGTTAACCTCGAGAACCTGAGACTATCTGGCATAAGCTGATCAGTACGTATCAGTAACTGAAACGCAATATTCACAGATCACCTAGAAGCAAGGCTCCTCACTTTCGCGAAGTCGGTTGGCTTGTAATTTGTCCACATGCAGGATTTCTTTTTTCTGGTTCAATATCTACGTGTACGTCGACCTCTTCTATTCTGGTTCGGTTCCATCTTTCGCATTTACATGCTGCTTCCTGTCACTCATAGTCGTTTAACTCTATTTCTTTCACGCGGCTGTGCATATCCTTCCGGCTCGATAGTCTGTCTAGCTTGTGAACTTGAGATGCAGATGCTTAGACGGGCATTATATCTGTAGATTACAGCGCATCCCTAGAGACATTTATGGGGTTTTGCGAATGCAAACAAAGAACAAGAGTAAGAAAAGCACAGCAGAAAGCAACCTTCCTCACGCCGCTCCCGCAACCCCCACAGTCGGCACCGCCACAGGAGCCTCCGACGGCTTTACCCGACCACCCCACTCAAACCCCCCCGCCGTATACACACCCGGCAGCTTCCCCGTCCCCTTCGCCAAAATCCACTCCTCCGCTGTCACATCCTCCTCTTCCCCCGGCAACTTCAGCACCGGCCGCTCATCCACCAACCCGCCACGTACCCGACTCATCCTCACCCCATCCTCCGGCCGTAAAAAGTACACCAGCGCCGTGCGCGACAAGTCGTTCTGCGCGCCGGGCGCCGGGATGACCCGGTGCACGTTACTCCGCAGCAGGCCCGCGGTGAAGCGCACCATGGCGTCGCCGAGGTTGACGACGGCGGCGCCCGGCACGGGACGCACGTACAGCCAGGCTTGCGTGGTGGGGTGGCGGATTTGTAACCCGCCGAGCCAGTTGATGAGGAGGGTGAGGGTGCCGAAGTCGGTGTGGGCGGCGCGCGAGGCCCGCGAGGCGCAGAAGGATTGCTGGCCTGGGGCGCGGATGAGGCGGATGTGGTCCCCGGAGAGGGCGTGCAGGCGGTGTAGGGAGGTGAGTGTGTTGGGAGGGAGTTGGAGGTGCGTGGTTAGATGCCGGAGGAGAAGGGTGGTGGCGGCGTGGCAGTGACGGGCGTAGCTGGCGAAGAGGTCGTTGTGGGCGAGGACGCTGGCGTGACAGTCGAGTCGGGGGCGTTGGCCCAGAATGTCGTCTTTGCGGAGCTTGTGGGAGTGTTAGTGATGGACAGATGAGTTTGGAATCAACGTGGTGGTGATGTGATCATGACCATCGGAGATCCTTGTAATGATGCTTCAATGATGTTTCGGACATGTATGGGGGGGGGGGGGGGCAACACATTGTAGTTTTCGCTGCGAAGTGGCGCGCCGTTCTCATCCTCGCCATCGACCTCAGAGTAACGATAGGCATAGAAAGGGTGGAGGTGCGGCCGTCCATACACATCCTTGACTTCGTTCGGCAAGTTGAAGAACTCTCGCTGAAACTCGTTGAGTTTCTCGGCCTCACTCAAGATCTGCTCGCCCAGCTCGGAGCCGAAGAGGTCGAGGTAGAAGAAGCCGAGCTCCTTAGATGCCTCGAACAAAGCCTTGGATGCCTCCTCATCGACTGCCTCTAGCTTTGCGAAGGAGATGGATACGAGAGGGGCGGTCTCGACATCATCGGGGAAAGGGGGGAGGAGGTGGTGGGAAGTGAGGGGGGCCATGGTGTGAGTGTGGAATGTGATGGATAAAGGTTGAAGAAAGGTGATGTACGATAGCTCAAGGAAGCTGATAGACGAAAACTCAAGGAAAGTGATGAAGGATACTTGGAAGTGAGTGAATCAGTCAACTCCTGCTTGGCTTTAGGTTGAAGACTATCTCACATTCTTCGCGACCGTGACGCAAGGACGTAGATATATAGGATCGACGTGAAGTTTCCCATCGATCAGCAAACCAACGAAGATGTGAATCCGTCAATCCGTGTATCCGGTAATCTGTAACGAGAGGACGTGTGAATGGTGAATCCGCTGGGTGTTATCAGCCGCCAATCTCCAGGATCCCAACAGCACCTGCCTAATCCGGCTATCCGGGAACCATCCGGTCCCGCCCGCCCCCGCCCGCCCCCGCCCGTCCCCGCACCCGCCCGTATCTCCGGGTCCCGTCGGTCCTCTTCCGGGTCGGGTCTGGTCCGTCGTGAGCGGGGCCGGTCGGCTGCGATCCTGACTCGCGTCGGTTCTTATCCGTCGTTATCGCATCCTGTGTCCGATCAGGAAGATTACAGTAGTTTCATTAGTCCCAAGTGAGTACCTCGCGTACGTATCTTGCCGCATCGGGCAGTTCTAACAGATGTTGACGCTGGGATGCATCGCCAGGTTCCGGAACCGAATGGGGCATGTCTGATGTAAACTATGTATGTATGGCTGAACATCCTGTCTTGTCCGTTTGGGATCGCCACGCAGATAAGGCGACGGGCGCTAAAGCACCGACGTTGTCGGCACGACCTTGCCATGTTCTCTGGTATCTACGATGGACTACTGCATGTACCCCGCCGATATGATCCGCGGGAGATGCGGGAACATGGACGTCAACGTGGATGGAAATGTGAACTGCCATCCCCCATCCCCAGAAACCACTTAAATCACGCCAACTCGCATCGCATGATCCTCACCTTTTGTTCGTCACTCGTTACCTAACGAGGTGAGCAAGTCAACATGTCCGGCAACATCACGATCGCGGAGGACAAGAAGCCGTTTGGCGACGAACGTTCCATCCGGAGCACCAAGTCCGACGTTGTCGTCGGCACCGTCTTGGCTATCGACCCGGCTGGGGAGGAAGAGGGATATCCGCCTACCGAAGAGGAGAAACGGACGCTGCGGAAGGTCCACGGTCCGGTCGCTTGGGCTGGGTACGTGCTGTGCGCTGTGGAGGGAGCGGAGAGAGCGTCCTACTATGGTGTGACTGGTGTCTTTGCCAACTTTATCCAGCGACCGCTGCCCGAGGGTGGAAATGGATGGGTGAGTGGATTGTCGTTTTGTTTCTATTTTCTTTTTCCTTTTTTCACTCTCTTCTGTCAGTCTTTCAATTGTTTTCTCTCTTTCTCACCTTCATCTGTCCTTTCGCTAAAGAAGCGTCCTCTATTGTTCTCCTCTTTCTTCACTCGTCTTTCTTCACTTTATCTGTCCGACTGAACGCGAGATGAAAGAGTTCACTGACACACGGTTGCATTGCAGGGTGCACCCCCCAAAGGAACACAAGAGTCCGCCGGTGCGCTGGGCCTCGGTGTTCAAACCGCCCAAGCCCTCACCGTCCTCTTCACCTTCCTCGCCTACTGCACGCCACTGCTGGGCGGATATCTAGCCGACGCCAAACTCGGCCGCTACAAGGCATGCTGGTGCGGCATCATCATCGGCTTCTTCTCGCACATCCTGCTCGTGATCGCCGCCATTCCCAGCGTCATCAACCAAGGCCACGCCGTGGCGCCCTTTATCATCGGCATGATCAGCTTGGCTTTTGCGGCTGGCTTCATTAAGCCTACCATCGCCCCTATGATCGCTGATCAGTGTAAGGTCAAGACGGCGTACGTGAAGACGCTTGAGACGGGCGAGCGCGTTATTGTCGATCCGAATGTGACGGTGGAGCGCATGCTGCTGATGTTTTACTGGGCTTCGAACCTGGGGGCGTTCTTTGGGATTGCGACCAGTTATTGCGAGAAGTTGATTGGCTTTTGGCTGGCGTAGTATGTGTCCTCTACATCTTCTACATTGCCTGTAGGCCTGCTAACTCTCCAGTCTCCTCCCCGGCATCGTCTACCTCTGCATGCCCGCCGTTATGCTCTGGGTTAAACCCCGCATCATACTATACCCCCACGGCGGCTCCTCCGTCGCCGACGGCGTTAAAGTGGTCAGCCTGGTCCTCAAAGAAGCCGGCGGCCTCAAAACCACCGACGCCCACTGGGACGCCGTGAAGCCGTCGGAGCTGCGGGCCAGTGGACGCTACGACACCATCGCCGACCGCCACCGACCCGGTTGGATCAGTTGGGACGACCAGTTTGTGGCCGAGCTGCGCACTACGCTTAAGGCTTTTCGCGTCTTCGCTTTGCTGCCTGTCTGGTACATGGCTGATGGCGGCACCGACACCATCCTCACCAGTATGGCCGGCAGCATGACCACTAACGGTCTTCCTAACGACCTCATGACTAACTTTAATCCTTTGTCTACCGTCGTTACTGTTCCGATCTACAACTGGATCCTTTATCCCTGGCTGCGCAAGCACGGCTACAACTTTTCCCTCATCTACCGCATCTCGACTGGGTATTTCATCGGAGCGCTCCTTAATGCTACCGCTGCCATCATCCAGTGGCAGATTTACACCACCAGCCCTTGCGGAGACCATGCTACTGATTGTACCGTCGGGACAGGAGTGTCGCCTTTGGTGAGTGATGACACTTTTCATCGAAAAAAGGAAAAGAGAGAAAAGGGATTTTGATCATTTAAAACCCCATAGAAATCTCGCTAACTATCCCCAATCATCCCTACAGTCCGCCTGGCTCACCATCATCCCCTTCTGGCTGCAGCCCGTCGGCGGCATCCTCATCTCCGTCAGCGCATACGAGATGGCGTACACCCTCACGCCGCCGCGGATGAAGGGCACCGTCATGGCCGTCGTCTTCTTCACCTACGCCTTCTCCCAGGCCATCGTCGAGGCGGCCAGCCCGGCTTTTACCGATCCATATCTGATCTGGCCTTTGTACGTCTTCCCCTTCTCCTTGCTTCCTCATCACTCGCACCTTTCCGGTAGCCTCTTGATTGGCACAATCTGTGTTCTGACTAGTTGTCTTTTTCTTCGCAGTGTGGCGATCGGGGTGGCGAACCTGATGGCCTCCTTCCTGAACTGGTACTGGTTCCGTGACTTGGAGCATCGTGGGGATACGGATTTGGGCCGCATGGAGGTGGTCGACGGGGAGATGGGAAAGGGAGATGAGGAGAGGAGATGACGCCGGTAGAGGGGGGGAAGAGGTCAGGTGGAGGAATGCGTCTGATACAGGGCGGTGAGAAACTTGATTGATTTGATATGCTAGCATACGTTCCCGCGGCACGCTTCATTATTGTCTTTTTCTTCCATTTTTTCTCAGGAAACAATGATGGACCGGTTCTCATCGCCGTCGCCGTCAAGCCCAATAGACCGAATTTTCAGTAGATTAACGAGCAGCGCAACGCATGCATTGGAGGCGTCGGAGGCGAAAATTCAAGCCCTCTCCGTCGAGCCTAGTGCGGATATTGGTATTGGGATGGGCGAGCAATTCCTGGACACGGGAAAAGAGCTCGCGGCTGCTCGCAATGCTCTGAAGGCTAACGAGGACTTAGCCAAGGAGATGAAGGAGGAGAATAATCGGGTGCGCGCGGAGATAGAGGGGAAGCTCGAGGAGAGGATGGTAGAGGTACAGTCCCGGGATCGCGTGGTCGCAGGGAGGGACCAGACCATTAGAAAGCGGGAACGACAGCTCGGCGAGAAGCATGAGCGGTTGATATATCTGATATCGCGCCATCCCATAAGCATCAGACACCGAGGGAGCAGGAGAGGGCGATCGCCGATAAGAACAAGCGCAGATGCAGAAGCTCCCCACAGCCATCACAGCGACGATCGAGACGGCAATAGCTAAGACACCGGGGGGAGGAGGGAGCGCTGGCGGCATCGGGGCTGCCGGAGGCGGTGCAGTGGTGGATCCGGAAGGAGGGGATGGCGGAGAACCGCCAGTACAACATGGCGATGAACGTGGAGGGGGTGCACAAGTGCTTCTGGCGGCATAAGATCGGGCGCAGGAAGGCGTCGGTGTGGGTGAAGGGGGACCGGAACGAGCCATGCAATGGCTGCAGGTTTGAGGGGATCCCGAAGACCTGCCTCTACTTCATCAGCATGGACCGCGTAAAGGTCCTGGGCTTCCCCAAGAGCATGGAGGACGAGCCGGAGAAGGAGATGGTCTTCGAAGAAGAGAATGAGACATGATGTGACGGCCGAGTATTAAGGCTTGAATTCGATAAAATGAATATACCGTGAAGTGAAGCTGTGACCTTGCCAGTCCACAAGCGCGCAGAAGAGGTAGCGACGACGAGCTTCTCTCCGATAGACAGACGACTTCTCGCATCAGAGGAAACCCCATACACATAGATCGGGTGAGGATTCTCGAACTTGCCAACATTCTCAGCGATTGAATAGGGCCCGGGGTTATCTTATAGCCGGCGAGGTAAGAGTAATCGAGGACAGACTCCTCACCAGATGAAGGTAGAGAATCCAGAAGCATGTATGCGTTCAGACGTTCGAAGTCGTAAGATGAAGTTCTCAGCTTCATACGCTGGTTTCAGCAAATGGCACGTCATTAAGTTGTGAAATACATGTTCCGGGACTGAATGAATATCTAAGAAATCATATAATCATCACCTCGCGGATGAATGACCAGACTTGAGGATAGATAAGACACGTTCATTATCGCTAGGACAAACCAGGATAGAAAAACCCTAGAGACTTCCAACGTACACATCTCACTCAGAGCTTAATACCGAAGAAAGATGGAAACCACCACCTCCTGCGGCCAACGTAAATCTGCCCTTCTTCCTATGCGTTACCCTCACCAACATAGACGGCCACATACAAGCCTCCAGCATAGGGGACGGTAGTACTCAGAAACCCATTCCGCCGATCCTCCACATATGCGATCAAGTCAGCATACCCAGTACAGCTCTCGACGATGTTATCCGCAACGACCATAGCCCCGACGCGCAGCCGCGGCTTGACAAGGCGCAGCGTAGGCAACGCGAGGGAGCTCCAGACTACATCGAATAGTTAGCCGGACCATAAAAGAAGAATCCAGGGCCAAGACTAACTATCCAACAGTAAAAAGTCCACCTCCGGCAAATCGTGCTTCAGCGTCTCCCGCAGGTCCCCCTCCCTAAGCTCGATCCAGCGCTCCAACTCCTCGTCGACGGCGCGGCTCCAGTGCTCACGCGCACGCGCCGCCTTCGAAGGCTCATTCTCCGTCGCAATCACTTTTCCTGTACCGCCACAGGCGAGCGCGTTCTGCCGCACGGCAAGGGCGAGGTAGATGGTGCTGAGACCAAAGGAGGTGCCGGCCTCGACGACGTAGCGGGCGCCCATGGAGCGGAGGAGGAGGTACACCAGCGCGCACTTGTCCGGATCCAAAGCGACGAAGCGGTCGAGAGCGACAGAGGCGTGTTGATGATCGGTACTGACGTACGGGGGCTCGGTGAGAGCCTGGGTGTGCAGCTCCCGGAGAAGGGCGAGGGTGGTAGGGCTGGCATGGTTAGGGTTAGGGTTAGGGTTAGGGTTAGG